>JACEIK010000275.1:304267-327681 GCA_018107945.1 Datura stramonium
TGTTATTATATGCTGGTTGTACCTTCCATCTTATAGGGGTCCGGTAAGGTTTTTGTTTCCTTTAGTTACTAATGAAATAGATAGTAAGAACTTCTATTACTCAGGTATGATCTCTATCCCTTCATTTTAGTTATTCTCAGTTTCATTCTTTTATTAATTATTGCCTTACATATTCAGTACATACTGTACTAACGCCTTTCCTGGGGCGCTGCGTTACTTGCCTGCAAGTGCGGATAGACGAGGATCTGGTCCCTCTTAACCTTCAGCCAAGATTGTTATAAAGGTCGGCTCCTTTCCTCTGGAGCTTGTAGATAAAAGGTTTACTTATTTTTTATTGTAGAGTTTTGGGTAGGCCGGGGCCTTGTCCAGACCATCATATTACTCCTAGAGGCTTGCAGATTGTTTCTATTTCCCTTTGGTTAGCTGTTATTTATCGTGTTGGGCCCATATGTGTTTTAGTTTTTGTGTTGGCCGTGTGGGGCCTTGTTTAGCTGCAAGTTAGCGGCCTTGTCAGCAGTAGTTTAGCTTAGCACTGGGTTTACTTTATAGTCATAACTAGACATCATGGTGGTCTTGTCAGCCCACATAAGATTCCCTGTTATTGCCTATTTCTGGTTAGTTGTTTTCCTTTACAGGTGATTATAAGGTCTTGTCGGCCGAAGGTTGTATTTACAGCCGAGATATAGCCTGTTGTTTTCTTTATTTGGGGAGTAAGCCTGCACCAGGAGTGCATAGGCCTAGTTGAGTTAGTTCGGATCCTAGTAGGGCATCAGGTGGCAGTCATGCCTCCCAAGGTGGGGCGTGACACAATCACGGCCGTTAGATCATGAAAAGAGTTGGTATAACTCTAATGTTTGTTCGGTGATTTACATTTCTAGTATGATTGACATGATTATATTTGAATATGATTTAATTACCCGAGTGTTATTTATTACCCTATTCCCTAAATTTTCGGTCACATGTAGTTATAACTGTCTATTGTTTTCATCGATTATGTGATGTGTACTTTTTACTAATTTGAGTCAGCCTATGATACCTATCAGTACATAGTATTTTAAATAATGTTATTCTTGCACTTTTTTTGAGTGAAGACTGTGTTCCAGAGTGTTTTTTGTGACCTCGCATCTAGTGTTGGCTGTTGACTGATCTGAAGGTGAGCTACTCCTATCCAGGCTGCCGCAGATCTTTCTTTAGATAGATGTCTACTCCATTCAGACATCAATTTATTTTTTCTTTGTGTGTTACTCTTAGACATTGCTAGTTAGAGCCCTTGTACGATGACTCTCGAATTTTGGAATTGTAATAGCTAGGCCTCCACTGATTGTTTTATTTTACTTGTTTTTTCTTGAATAGTGATATAAAGGTTCAACTTAAGTAATTAATTTGACAAGTTTTTATGGGTACGATATCGCGACTTCACCGTCCTATAGTATTTGACGACCACGTGCGCTTGTATGTGCTTGGCGATATCATGTTTTTGGTGCTATTGCCAGGGACTTGAATTGATTAATTGTTTTTGGTTTTAGGATTTTTATTACACTATTCTGCATTTTACGTTTCTAGTTGATTTTGGAAAATTTCAGGTGGTGTTTGTTCGGTGTATGCCAGCTATTAGAAGTCAGGGACAACCCTTGGCTCACTTTGATCTAGGAATTGAAGAACTTTTCATCGGTTAGCAGTGGCAGAGAACAATGAGAAAGCACAGGGTAACAACCAAGAAAGGATTCTAGTGCTCAACTTTTCTCGGACAAACTTGGAGAACTCTTCCAAAACAATCATCAAGACGGCCATCACTGGAAACTTTGAGCTGAATGAGGGAATTGTGCGGTTGGTTCAAAACACTTGTCAATATCAAGACAAGTCGCATGAGGATCCCCACATGCATTTGATGACATTCGTAGAAATTAGTGAGAATTTTCACTATCAAAATGTTTCTGATGAGTATGTGAAGATCACTTTGTTCCTGTTTTCATTGATTGGAGAATCAAAGGAGTGGCTTCAAAATGAGCCAACTGGGGTCCATCACTACTTAGGAAGCTCTTTTCAACAAGTTCATAAACAGGTTTTTCTCTTCGAGGAGAACAAAAGGAGTTGAGAGGAAAGATCTCAGGATTCGTTCAGAAGGATGATGAGGCCTTGGCTCAAGCTTGGGAGAGATACAAGGGATATTTGCGAGATTGGGCACAAATTAATAGAGGGGTTGAGGCCAGAGTCTAAGATTTTACCAGACGCTACCACAAAGGGGAAAGTCTTGTTAATAATCTATGATGAGATAGAGGCTTTGTTGAATCTCATGTCAACTGAGAGCCAAGATTATCAGGATTCAGGTAGAGGTTTTACAACAACCAAAGTCCCTTGAAAATTTGAGGTTGATGGTGTTGCGGCAATTCGAGAGATATTACTCAGTTGGTGAATGTGATCAAAAATCTAGTCACCACACCAGTAGCAAGTCAGCTTCATTAGGTTCAACAAGCTTAGACTCCACCGCCATCAGGTGAGGAGTGTGGAGAAAGTCATGCATATTCAGCTTGTCCACTAATCCCAAAATCTATGTACTTTGTGGGTCAACAAGGTCATAGTGGAGGTTTTGTAGGAAACAGTTATAATCAGGGGTATAGGAATGCAGCTAATTCCCCATGGGGAGGAAATCAAAACTTTTAGAGGACCCCGAACAACTTCTAGAGACCTCAAGGCTAGCAGCATGGCAGTTCTTTAGAGGAGACCATGTGTCCCGACCCAAACATAGGCTCGGATCTAGACATGGAGCCTAGAACCATGAACGGCTCCAAGTCGACCAATGGCATAAACATGATAACTAAAGATCAACACTAAAAAGCTGATAACTGAATTCTGAAATAGCAGAAGTCTGAATAACAAAATGTCTAGCCAATGGTAATATCATAACATTGAGTCTGAAGTTGAATATACAAATCTATGTCTGAAAAGCCTCTACTAATGGATGAGATATTGGGACAAGCCCCAAGCTATCTCCAAATATGGAACAAACTGACATAATGATACTAAAAGATAGATGCCATTGAAGGATGAGGACTCACCCAAAGCAGGGCCTGAACTAGAATAGGAGCAAGACTAATGGCATGGATGCGTCTAGGACCTGTATCATGAAATGGTACAACATAGAGTATATGATCAATACTTGAAATGTACTGAGTATGCAAGGTAAGTAAAACAAGTTGATTAAGTATAACTGAAATCATGCACATAACATAAATCATAAGATCGTGAGAGTAAGGACTACATGTTGATATCTAAAAACATGTACAATCATAAACTGGATTTCCATATCCGAATAGAATGACGCAAAGATGAAAATAGAATCATATGGCTTGCCATAGTTGAAATCATAAGTAAAAGCTTATAAATTGATCATTTGTTTTAAACCTTCTAAAACATGATATCATAAGTTATAAGAATACATAACTAAAATCATGAGGAATAACGGGAGACTCGTCATATAACCGACACCATCATGATAGAGCTTATGTGATGCCCAAATAGACTCAAGTGGGAAGAGCCATCCATGACCTTTCCAGGGCTAAGGATGCTACTATGATATCAATATCAAGTTGAAGGCCCCTTTCGGGCGGGGAAAACTCAATTGAGAGACCCAAATATATATAAACCTATGCTGGCGTGTAATTCTGAGACCGAGGAACCTTTAAACCCCAAGCCTACTCGGTACTAGAAACTGCTCCCAAAAACATGCATAGTTCTCCCAGCGTTTTTCAACGAAGCTAAAATCATAACTACATGCATAGTCTAAAATCTAAACAAGGGGAGTCTTGAATCCTAAACATATCATAAGTTGTAGCGGGAGTCTTGACTCTAAAAACATATGATAAGTTGATCTTATTAGCGTTGGCTAAATCGTGAAAACTTACTTAACATGAGTGAGCTTTCCAAAATCTTAAAAATCATGCATACTTGTAATAGACTTCACAAGTCGAAATCATAGATTCATACATGGGTAATTTGTAAACATGCATACATGCTAGATACTCCATCATACTTGAAATCATCAATCATAAAGTAGACTTTTTCATAAACTTGCATAATTGGGAATAATTTTATAAAACTTAGGTCATGAATTTATAATCAAAATAGATATAAAATCTATCGTTGAATCTTAAAACATACTCTGAAACATGAAGGGAATTGACCCACAAATAGATCATAGAGAATTTCATAAAATTAGGATAAAACTCCATAGGATCATAAACTTGATCTAGAACTTGAATTCATAGAATTGATGAGAATTTCGAGAATGAGAATGAAAGGAACTGTCATTCATACCCCTACATACCAAGTAGAACTGAATTTCACTTACTCGAGAAGGACCAAAGTATTTGGAGAAGAACTTGATGGGTTCCAGGCTTGATCTTCAATGGAGAGGTATAGACTTGCATTCATGGGAGGGGAATAGTTAGAATAGGCTTAGCCCTTCTTAATGCACCTCTTTCATAGTTTCAAATGACATATTTTAGGGCTTAGGAGCTTAGGAGTTACAAAAATACCCCTACTGATTCGCCTAAAAAAAGGACACTGCCAGTCCCAACAAGGGACTGGACAAGTCGTTACATCACTGGACGACTCGTCGTCATTGCTGAAAATCCCATACTTCCATCTACACCATCCGACAATGACCAACTTGAAGATTTATGAGGTAACGTAGAGACTCATTTCATATCTCGTTAGGTCTCCTGGTCTATAACTTCCTCAAGCACATAACGAGCACCCTAATGACTCATTGGGTCAAACGATGAGTCGTTACACCATCCATGGTGACCTCCTGACAATGACTCCTTACCAGCCTAGAACTCATTAACAAGCCACTTAACGATTCGTCGGGTGACCTGAAAAGTCACCTAACAAGTCATTCTGTGGCATGTGCAGATTTTCCTACTTTTTCAATTTTAATCCTCAAATCTGATTTTAGGGACTTTTGGGATATTACAATATCTCCCTCTTGGAACATTCGTCCTTGAATGTGGCTAAACGTATTGAAACGGCTAGGAAAAGTACTGAAATCCCAAATATTGAACATCTGAAGTTGAAATATGATGGAGTGACTGACTCCGGACTGATTCTTGTGACTGAACTGAATTCATGAATCACACATACATGCACTGACATGAAAGGAACTGCGAGACATGAACTAAACATAAAACTGAATAGAGTAGTAAAGAGGAAACTAATACCTCAAGCTGGAACCGAATTGGAAGGGAATATGTCTGGGTATCTAGCCATCATATCTACTTCGGCTTCCTACAAAGATCCTTCAACAAGTTGATTCCTCTACAAGACTTTCATTGAAGCTACTTCTTTGTTCCTTAACTTTCAAACTTGATGATCAAGGATCTCAACCAGAACCTCTTCGTAGCTAAGGTTATCTTTCCCACCTATTCGCTACACTGGTTGAACCAAATTTGGGTCACCAATGCTCTTCTTTAGCAATGATACATGAAAAACTAGATGTATCGAAGCCAAATCGCTGGTAGCTCTAACTCATAAGCTACCTTACCAACACATCTCACAATCCTGTAGGGACTAATATATTAGGGACTAATCTTCCCTTTCTTTTCGAACCTCGTCACTTCCTTCTTGGGAGACACCTTCAAGATCACCCAATCATCAACTTCAAATTCGAGTTCTATCCACCTAACATCTGCATATGAGTTTTGAAAACTCTGAGCTATTTTCAACCTTTCCCCTATAAGATGAAGTTTCTCCATAGCCTTATGAACTGAATCTGGCCCTGTGAACATAGCTTCACCTACCTTAAACCAACCAATAGATGATCTATACCTCCACTAATAAAGAGCCTTAAACGAAGCCATCTAGATGCTAGAGTGGTAACTATTATTATAAGAATACTTAATAAGAGGTAAATGGTCATCCAACTACCTTTAAAGTCAATCACACAAACTCTCAACATATACTCAAGAGTTTGAATGGTCCCTTCAGCTCGGCCATCTATTTGCAGGTGAAAAGCTAAGCTAAGCTTGACTTGAGTACCAAGTCCCTTCTAGAACGATCTCCAAAACTGTGAGGTAAACTGAGTACCTCTGTCTAAAATCATGGATAAAGGCACTACATGAAATTGCACTAACTCCCAGATGTACAATTTTGCATAATCCTCCACAGAGTGGGTAGTCTTGACCAGTAGAAAATAGGCTGCTTTCGTCAACCTGTCTACAACCACCTAAATAGAGTCATATAGTCGACATGCATGAGGTAACCCTATGATGAAGTTCATATTGATTTTCTCCCACTTCCAAGTAGGGATACTAATGTCTTGTAGCAAACCTCCTGATCTTTGATGCTCTATTTTCACTTGTTGGCGATTCGGACACTTAGACACAAATCCTGCTATGTATCTCTTCATGCCATTCCACCAATAGATTTCCTGTAGGTCACGGTACATTATGGTGGCACCTGGATGTATAGAATATCGGTAACCATGAGTCTCATGGAACATCTGTTCTCTCAAATCATTGATATCTAGAACACATAAACGACCCTAATATCGAAGCACACCATCTCCCCCTTGGGAGATTACCTCCACCTTCTAATATCGAACCTCTTCTTTCAACTTCACCAAAATAGGATCCTTATCTTGAATAGCCTTGATCTCAGTCACAAAGGAAGATTCTGACCCTTTCTTAATAATGACACCACCATCCGTCTTGTCAACAAGGCGAACCCCTAATCGTGCAAGCTGATGCACATACTTCACCAACTCCTTCCTTCAATCATCCACATAAGAAACACTCTCCATGGACATCCTGCTAAGGGAATCCACCACTACATTGTCCTTTCCAAGATGATAAAGGACACTCATGTCATAGTCCTTGACCAGCTCTAACCATCTTCTTTGTTGAAAATTCAACTCCTTCTACGTGAACTCATATTATAGGCTCTTATGGTCTATAAACACATCCATATGGACCCCATACAAATAGTGTCTCCTAATATTCAATGTGAACTCCACCGTTGCTAATTCCAGTTCATATGTAGGGTAATTCTTCTCATGAGTCTTAAGCTATATAAAGGAATACACAATGACCTTACTATACCACATCAAACACACCTAAGACCAACCCTCAAGGAATCACAATACACCACAAATCCATTTGTACCCTTAGGTAGGGTCAATACTAGGGTTGAAGTGAGTCGAGTCTTTAACTCCTGACAACTCTTCTCACAGGCATCTGACTATTGAAATTTGACTTTCTTCTAGGTCAACTTAGTCAACGGTGCTACCATGGATGAATATCCTTTAACAAACCTCCTGTATTAGCCAGCTAAACCCAAGAAACTCCTGATATTTGACGAAATAACTGGTCTAGGCCAATTCTTTACAACTTCTATCTTTTCAGAGTCCACATGCACACCATTACTTAACACCACATGGCCCAAAAATGCTACTGAATCCAATCAAAACTCTCACTTGTTGAATTTAGTAAACAGTTGGCGATCCTTGAGAGTCTGCACTCAATCCTCAAATGAACGGCATGCTCCTCCTTGATCCGAGAGTATATGAGAATATCATCAATGAAGTCAATCACAAACATATTCAAATACATCTTGGACACCCTATTCATCAAGTCCATAAAAGCTGCAAGAGAATTCATTAGTCACAGAGATATAACTACAAACTCATAATGACCATATCGAGTCCTAAATGTTGTCTTCGGAATGTCACTCTCTCTAACTCTGAGTTGATGGTAACTGTATCTAAGATCAATCTTTTAAAAGAACTTAGCACCCTACAGTTGGTAAAACAAGTCATCAAATTTGGGGAGGGGATACCAGTGTTTGAATGTAACTTGTTCAACTATCGATAGTTAATGCACATACAAAGAGACTGATCCTTATTTTGAACTAAGAGAACTGGTGTTCCCCACGTGGGCTTGCTAGGTCTGACGAAACCCTTATCCAAGAGATCCTTCAAATGTTCTTTCAACTTTTTTAGCTCGGCTAGAGCCATTCGTTATGGAGGAATAGATATAGGCTGCATATCAGGAAGAAGTCAATACCAAAGTCAATCTCCTTCTTGGGAGGAACTCCTGGTAGATCATCTGGGAAAATCTCTAGATACTCACACATTATAGGAATGGACGAGAGATTCAAAGTTCCGGACGTAGCATCCTTAACCCGAACTAGATGGTATACGAAATCATTAGAAATCATCTTCCTGGCCATAAGGTAGGAAACAAAGTGACCTACAAGCACTGCTTGAACTACCCTTCCATTCTAGGATTGGCTTACTTGGAAACCAGAATTCTACCATACAGGTTCTACAATTCACTGAGGCATAACAGACATGCAACCAATCCATACCAAAGAGAACATCAAAATCAGTCATGTCTAACTCTACTAGATCGCTGAGGTGAATTTTTGGAGGATTGTGACAGGGTAATTCCTGTATACTCGTCGAGCTATGATTGAATCACTAATTAGAGTAGAGACTGAGAAGGGTTCTGATTGAATTTCAAGATTGACTCTTAAACTAATAGAAACATAAGGCGTCACAAAAGATAAAGTAGCCCCTGGATCTTACAATGCTTATACATTAAGATGAAATACTCGCAACATATCAGTGACCACATCCAGGGAGACCTCCTACTCCTGACGAGACGAGAGGGAATAAAACCTTTTCTAATGCTAACCACCACCTGCACTAGTGGATACAACCTGCTGAGCTGAGCATGCTGGGGAAGTTGTTGAACTAGTGGCTAGCCCACAACCTCTACCATGGCCTTGTCTGGCTAAAGGGCAACCTTTGAGCATGTGTCCGGGCTTCCCGCACCCAAAACATGCACTTGAACCTGCTAAGCATTCTCCGGTGTGCCTCCTACCACACTTGCTACAAATTGGAATGCTAGGCTCTGTTGACACGCTCCGTTGACCTCAAGAGCCCGATGCTCATCCCCTATGCTCACACCTAGATCTGAATGGAACACTAGCTGATGACGGTGCTTGGGTTGATGACCTCTGGCGCATACTTGGACAGCCGGGTGAACTCCAAGGAGTACTCTTGAACAATCATATCATTTTGCCTCAAGTTGACAAACTCCGCTGCCTTTGCCTCCCTCAACTCCCTAGGGAAGAATCTATCTAAGAAGAATGTCATGAACTCATCCCAGCTCACGAGAACTGTGCCCACTGCTCTATCGTACCTCCACTGATGATATCAAAAATGAGTAACCCCCTTCAATTGATAGGAGGCTAAGTCTACGCACTCTTCTCTCGTCACCCCATAATCTGGGTGATCTTATGTATCTCTTCAAGAAACTTATGCAGGTCCTCATCCACTCTTGACCCAAGGAACACAGGTGGATTAATCCTAAGAATGTCCTGAACTCGAGCCACCACTGCATTCCCATTTTGAGGAACATGGGGCACCGGCTGCTGGTTGACCTGAGCAGTCAAAGCCTATGCCAACATNCTATGCCAACATCTGAATTATTTCTCTAAACTCAACATGAGAGACTTGCTCGGGCAAAGGACCTGTTGGTGCTAGCAGGGCTTGCTAGTGCCCGTCTCCATTACCATCTTCATGGCCATTTCCATTTCCATTTCTTCTACCATTTACTCAGCGTGGAGGCATGATTCTCCAAATGCATATAGCATGAGTTAGAAGAATAGAGAGATACTTCATCGCACGACATAGATCATGAAGGAAGGGAAATTTCCTAAAATGTCTTGTATACTCTCCCCTATAAGTATGGCACACTTCACACCCTTTGAAAAGACTCTACTTAACGCGACTTATAGACACCCTAGGACACTCTAAACCTTTTCTCTAATATCAAGATTGTCATGACATAAACATAGGCTCGGATCTAGACATGGAACCTAGAACCATGAATGTCTCCAAATCAATCCATGGCATGAACATGATAACTAAAGACCAACATTAAGCAAAAATGACAACTGAATTTTGAAATAGCAGAAGTCTAAATAACAAAACGTCTAGCCAATCATAATGTCATAACACTGAGTCTAAAGCTGAATATACAAATTTATGTCTGCAAAAGCCTCTACTAACTGATGAGATGCTGGGACAAGCCCCAAGCTATCTCTAAATCTGGAACAAACAGACATAATTATACTGAAAGATAGATGCCCTTGAAGGATGAAGACTCACCCAAAGCAGGGCCTGAACTGGAATGGGAGCAGGACTAACAGTGTGGCTGAGTCTGATCGCTAGAACTTGTATCATCAAATGATACAACATAGAGTATGCAATTAGTACTTTAAATGTACTGAGTATGCAAGGTATGTAAAATAAGTTGAGTAAGTATAACTTAAATCATGAACATAACATAACTCATAAGACCATGAGAGTAAGGACTGCATACTGATATCTAAAAACATGTATAGTCATAAACTGAATTTCCATATCTGAATAGAATGATCCAAAACTAAAAATAGAATCATATGGATTGCCATAGCAGAAATCATAAGTAAAAGCTTATAAACTGATAATTTGGGTCAAACCTAGNNATGATATCACAAGTCATAAGCATACATAACTGAAATCATGAGGAACAATGGGAGACTCATCATATAACTGACACCATTATGATAAACCTTACGTGATACCCCAACTATTACACTCAACTGGGAAGAGCCATCCAAAACCTTGTCATGGCTAAGGACGCTACCACCATATCGATATCAAGCTAAAGGCCCCTTACAGGCGGAAAAAACTCTTTTGAGAGACCCAATATATATATATAAACCTATGTTGGTGCATAGTTTTGAGACCGAGGAACCTTTGAACCCCAAGACTACTCGATGCTAAACACTACTCCCGAAAACATGCATAGTGCTCCCATCTTTTTTCAAAAAAGCTGAAATCATAACTACATACATAGTCTAAAATCTAAACATGGGGAGTCTTGACTCCAAAACATTTCATAATATGTAGCGGGAGTCTTAACTCTAAAACATATGATAAGATGATCTTTTTAGCCTTGGAAAAATCATGAAAAATACGTAACATGAGTGGGATTACCAAAATCTTAAAAATCATGCATACTTTTAATAGACTTCACAAGTTAAAATCATAGATTCATACATGGGTAATTTGTAAACATATATACATGCTAGATACTTCATCATATTTAAAATCATCAATCATAAACTAGACTTTTTCATGAACTTGCATAATTGGGCATAATTTTATAAAACTTAGATCATGAATTTATAATCAAAATAGATATAAAATTTGCCCTTGAATCTTAAAACATACTTTGAAATAGGAAGGGAAATGACTCATAAATAGATCATAGAGAATATCATAAAATTAGGATAAAACCCCATAGGATCATGAACTTAATCTAGAACTTGAATTCATATAATTGAGGAGAATTTTTTGCATTAGAGTGAAATGAACTCTCATTCATACCCCTACATACCTGGGAGAACTAAATTTACTCTTGCCATATAAAGACCAAAGGATTTGTAGAAGAACTTGAAGGGTTCTATGCTTGATCTTCAATAGAGTGGTCTACACTTACACGCATGGGAGGGGAATAGTTAGAATAGGCTTAGCCCCTCTTGATACACCTCTTTCAGAGCTTAAAACATTGTAGTTTAGGAATTAAAATCTTAGGAATTACAAAAATACCCTTACTGATTCGTCTAGAAAAAGGACATTGCCAGTCCCAATAAGAGACTAGACGAGTTGTTACACACTGGACGACTTGACGTCCCCACTCATCATCACCACTGGAAATCCCATACTTCAATCTCAGCCATCCCATCAATGACCAACTTGACGAGTTGTGAGGTGACACCACGACTCGTTCAATATCTCGCTAGGTCTCTTAGTCTGGAACTTCCTCAGCACATAACGGGCACTATAACGACTCATTCGGTCAGACGATGAGTCATTCCACAATCCATGGTGACCTCCTGACAATGACTCCTTACCATCCTAAAAATCCTTAACAAGCCACTCAATAATTCATCGGGTGACCTGACGAGTCATTCTGTGGCATGTGTAGATTTTCTGGCTTTCTCCGCTTCAACCCTCGGGTCTGATCTTAGGGACTTTTGGGTTATTAAACCATAAAGCAGTGGATGGTTCATTAGAATCAGGTTGAGTTAGATGCAAAAGTCAGTCCATGAGCTGGTGAGGCAAATGGGCCAATTGGCCCTTCAGCAGACAAACAAACCTCAAGGGGCACTTCCAAGTAACAATGAGAAGAACCCCAAGGAGGACGTCAGTGCAATCTCTTTGTGCAGTGGAATGGAGCTGGGTGAAGTGATACCCAGAGATAACAAGATAGAGATAGAACAGGTTGCGAACTCAAAGAAAGAGGTTGGTAAGTCAAGTCATTCACAGCAATAGTGTAGTAGAAGTTATGCCACCCCCTCCATTTCGACAGAGATTTAGAAAGCAGAAGGAGGACAGAACTTGTAAAAAGTTTCTTGATGTGTTGAAGCAGGTGCATGTGAATCTACCATTAGCAGAGTTGTTGCAAGAGGTTCCAAAGTACACTAGATATCTTAAGGATATTATGGCAAATAAAAGAAGGCTCACAGAGTTTTAGACTTTGGCTCTGACAGAGGAGTGCATTTCTCGGGTGCAAATTAAGATTCTAAAGAAGTTGAAAGATCCTAAGAGATTTATTATTCCTGTCATAATTGAAAGCTAAGAGGTCGGCTCACCATTGTGTGATTTGGGTGCAAGCATCAATCTTATGCCTGCATCATTGCTTAGAATATTGGGGTTAGGAGAACCACGTTCCACCACAGTGACATTGCAGTTGGCTGACAGGTCCATCACTTATCTCGAAGGCATTATTAAAGATGTGTTGATCAAAGTGGGACCATTCATCCTTCTTGTGGATTTTACCATACTTGACTATGAGGTGGACGAAGCAGTTCCAATTATTTTTGGAAGAGGATTCTTGGCCACCGTTGATGCAGTTATAAGGGTGAGGTTGTCATGCCTCACCTTGGGAGGCGTAACTAGCACCTAATGCCACACTGGACTCTGAGCTAGCCTAGCTTTACATATACACCTCTATTGCATTCCAACAACATATATCAAGAAAACAAACAGTTATATCTCAATTCAAAACATAGCCTTAGGCCGATAAGGCCATTACACAGACACCTGCACTAAATTAGCTAACCCAGTAGTTGTAATAATGTCATCCTATGCGGGAAGACAAGACCAACATGCTATCTAAATCATAACAAATGGAAGAAGGTGCACAATGCAGATATATAAGACGACAAGGCTTCTAATAGATAACACAACTAGGCCCCACACAACCACTACACATGTCTAACCTAGAACTGTAGTGTACAAGTCTCTACGAGTAAAATATTAGTTGGGACAGGGCCCCATCCTACCCAAAACTGTACATGAATAGATAGGAAAACCTCTAATCGTATGGAAACTCTAGAGGAAAGGAGCTAGCCAATCTGTTGAATCTGAAAGGCTACTAAGAAGGCCTCGAAGCCTGTCTTTCAAACCTGAAAGAAAGCATGCAGCGTCCCATGCATTGGTGTTAGTACAATATGAACAAAATATGTAAGGAAAAAAATAATTACTTCATAGAAGCTGATAAGGAACTGAAAGTAATTAGTAATAAGGCCCAGAAATTAACTTTAATAATCTCACAACATAAGCTATAGCTAATAGGAAAATATGTAATCAAGAACCTAACCTGGCCCCTATAAGCCTGGAAGGTACAAACAACATAGAATAACCTACTTGGGCCCCCATAAGCCTCGGCAAGTGCAAACAATCTACACACTCCTGTCTATATCCCCATAGTCCCATAGGCAAGATGTAACTAAGGTATACTCAACTTCCGAGACTATAATTGAGCCTTTTGGGTTTCGGTGTCTGTATCTGAGCCGTTTGGGCTCCTGTAGCTGTATCTGAGTCATCCAGGCTCCAGTAACTGTATTTGAGCCATCTAGGTTCCTATAACTATATCTAAGCCGTCTAGGCTCTATCGAGGACAGTGATGCCACTATGGAATAAAGGAAGTCCATAAGTGAATAGACTTTAGTATGGCTCTCTTAGATTTCATATGGCTCCTATGAGCAAGTTGTAGCCCCATAGGCAGGTATATCTGAACTCAGCCCTCCTAAACAACACGTACGTGGGCATCTATATGAGTAGCCAGAGACGTTGGCCCCATGTCTAGAAGCTAACATGATCATTCTATAGGGAATCATATAGTCTATTAGATGACTAACGACTAGGGTGGGTTTTCCGGCGACCTGTATGACAAGATAAGGGTCGTAAGAAGCTACATGGTCACTAGCAATAGGGAACTCACCTATAAGCCTACCACCCAGTTCATCTGGCAGTCCTGGTGCCACCAACTTATGGGTAGGTCTATACTGTCAAGATTCTAACCCTATAGGCATCAAGGTACACCAACGGCCTATAGGCAAGCTTTACTGTGTATATAGGGTCCAAACTAGTAAATTATATTGCTCAATTGCGCCCTATGCTTCCTTGGTTCAACCAAGTATGCTCAACAGCTAACTAGAAGCCTCTATGGCCCCAGTACGACAGCAAAACATCACTAGTCTCCTAAAAGGTAAATAAATAAATAGGAAATCTCTATGTCGCTTCTAGAGATAGTTAATATTGAATATAATCCTTCCCGACTGGGGATACTATGCTACAATTCCAATTTGCCTCGTAGCTGCTAACCACAACATATACAATCATGAACTACTACGAAGATATGAGTTGTATCAATTATACGACGAGAATAACTTTCCGAAAGAGATTAGCCTTAACATACCTCAATTTTCAAATTATGCTTAATCAATCCTACTTTGACGAAGAACTCATAATCCCTCCGTATTCTAGATTTGCACCAAGAGGAATAGGGCTTCTATGATTTACAAACTAGACCAGCAACCATAGTCCATGAAATATAATGACGACAAGTCAAAATGAGTTCAATTCAGCAAAATCTTATGAGTTCTTATAGAATGGAAAGGTAGAAATACTTACTATCACTTGTAGACACACTAGCCATAGTTAGAGGTGATTTCTATGACTTTTATCCACTAGGGATCCATCATACCGAGCCAATTTCAGAGATTCAACTCCGTAGATATGTTATTCGTTGGCCCGGGATTAACTACCGAACGAATTGACAATAGGAGATGATTTAATAGCGTAATTTGGCTTCTAAAAGATGAAATTATCGTGAAGCAAATCGCCAAAGCTGCTCATTGTTTTTAGGATATTCTTAAAAGAACATACATCTCACACTTATTTATAAATAGGTTGGAGGCGGTGGCAAGGTGCTAGATGCGCCTCCCCTTGCAGCAGAGTAGTAGTGCGGCGCGCCGCTCCATGCAATGGGGAGGGGTGCGCGGTGCGGCACCCAGTGTTGCCTCTCTCTGGCTCTGACCTTCAGCTCGCTTAATAACGTGTATGCACGTTCCATCTTTAAGCCTTCTCCCGCATGTCGTACTCTAGGAACTCTCAACACGCACGCACACACGCCAGTTAAACAAAGAAAACTTACAAGGTGTAACATCATCCTCCCCTTAGGGACATTCATATGTAATTCAATCTTAAAATACTCAATTCTCAGGTATTTCTTAGGAAAATTTCAGTAGAGTCTCCCCTGTAATATAGACTATCAGAAAACCTGAAACAAAGAAAAGTCTAACATAAGCGCCTCAAAGGACGTTACAAATAACTGAATAACATAGTTCCACAATAAATAAGTAAGCAACTGACAACAATAGCAACAAAAGAAACTATACAACATCGGAGAACTATCTTGCCCAACTGTAACTGTCTGAGTCTGTGTACTATCATCATAGGGTCTAGAGCAAGTGAGGATATCTAAAACTCATGTCATCCTCAACTTCCCAAGTCATCTCTTCCACATTTCTGTTCCTCCATAAAACCTTAACAGAGGCTACATCTTTTGTCCTCAACCTATGGACCTATCAATCTAGTATAACTATTGGAGTGTCCTCGTAGGACAGCTTTTCTCTGACCTGAACATCCTCGATCGGGACAACCCCAGAATGGTCTCCTACACACTTGCATAACATTGATAAATTAACAACTAGGTGAATAGATTCTATCCCCGAAGGAAGTTCTAACTCATAGGCCACTTGGCCTATTTGCAGGAGGATCCGGTATGGCCCGATGAATCTAGGGTTACGATTACCCTTCTAGCCAAATCTCATAATGCTCTTCATTGGCGAAACCTTCAGGAATACCCAATCATTGACATTATACTCTAAGTCTCTATGCCGTACATCAGAACTGGACTTTTGAAGACTCTGGCTATCATAAAACACTCTCTGATGAGCTTAACTTTCTCTTCTGATTGATGTATCATGTCAGGTCCGATCAATCCTGACTCACCTACTTCAAACCGTCCTATAGGGGACCTGCATTTTTCCCATATAAAGCCTCATAAGGAGCCATCTTGATGGTAGCATGGTAACTGTTGTTATATGCAAACTCATTAAGAGGTAGGTGATCGTCCCAACTTCCTATGAAGTCTAGAACGCAGGCCCGTAACATATCTTGAGGCATCTGAATGGTGCTCTTTTCTTGGCCATCTGTATAGGGATGAAAGGCTGTACTCATGCTAACTTGCATCCCCAAACCTTTCCGAAACAACTTCCAGAATCTGTAAAATGTGCCCCTACCCCTCTGTAAGAGATGATAGATACTAGGACACCATGTAGTTGGACTATCTCTTTAATGTACAACCCAACATAATCTTCGGCTAACAACATGGTCCTGACTGGTAAGAAATGAGTTGATTTCGTCAGCCTGTCAACAATGACAGAAAAGAGTCAAATTTATGCTCTGTGCGAGGTAATACTATAACAAAATCCATATTGATTGTTTCCCACTTCCAAATAGGCACAACTATCTCCTGTGTCAGCCCGCCAAGTTTCTGATGTTTAGCTTTTATCTGATGGCAACTGGGACAATGTGCTACAAACTCAACAATATCTTTCTTCATCCCATACCACCAATATATCACTTTTATGTCATGGTACATTTTCGTCAAACCTGGGTGAAGTGAATAACGGGAATAATGTACCTCTGCCATAATCACTAGCAAAGTACCCTTATATCTAGAATGCAGAGTCGGCCTCTAAATCTCAAAATTCCATCCCCTGTTATCTCAAAGACCACTAACCCTTCTTGATGAACTGTACTTCTAAGTTGTACCAGGCTGGGTCTTCATACTGTCGCTCTTTCACTTCCACTACCAGAGATGACACGACAGTATTTTGAATCACAACTCCACTATTATCTGAATCCATGAATCGGACTACTACACTGGCCAACTAGTGTAGCTCTCGAACCAATTCTCTCTTTTTTGGCCTTAGATATGATAAGATGCCCATGGATCTATTACTAAGGGTATTGGATAGAATGTTAGCCTTTCCTGGGTGATACAAGATATTTATTTCTTAGTCCTTTAGCAACTCAAGCCAACGACGTTGTAGAAAATTCTACTCTTTCTGTGAAAAAACATACTGGAGGCGCTTGTGATCAGTGAAGATGTATACATGAACACCATATAAGTAATGCCTCCACAAATTTAGAGCATGAAAGACTGCTGCTAATTCTAAATCATGGGTGGGGTAATTCTTCTCGTGCTTTCTCAGTTGCGTGGAAGCATAGGTAATTACCTTACCAAGCTGCATCAGAAGACATCCTAGCCCACTGCCTGAAGTGTCACAATATACAACATAGCCCTGGCAAGGCTAATATAGATGCAGATGTCAGTCTGTCATTCAACTCGTGGAAACTCTGTTCACAAGCCTCAGTCCACTAGAACTTAGCTACTTTTCGAGTTAGCTTTGTCAATGGTGCTGATAGGGAAGAGAATCCTTCCACAAACCTTCTATAATACCCAACTAACCCTAGGAAACTATGAACCTCGATTGGTGTTATGGATCTGGGCCAAGTCTTTACTGCCTCAATTTTCTTCGAGTCAACCTAAATGCTTGCATCTTACACAATATGGCCCAAGCTACAGAATTTAACCAGAACTCACACTTCAAAAACTTTGTATATAACTTGCAATCTCTGAGGATCTAGAGTACTGCTAGCAGATGAACTCTATGCTCAGCTTCTAAATGTGAATATACCAGAATACTATCAATAAATACTATCACGAACAAATCTAAAATAGGCCTGAATATGTTGTTCATCAGATCCATAAATACTGCTGGGGAATTTGTCAATCTGAAAGACATAACTAGGAATTCTAAAATGGCTATATCTGGTTCTGAAAGCTGTCTTCGGAATATCTTTCTCTCAAACTCGAACCTGGTGGTACCATGACCTTACGTCAATCTTTGAGATATATTTCATCCCCTGCAGCTGATCAAACAAATCATCTATTCTTGGTAGGGGATATTTTTTCTTAACGGTAACTTTATTCAACTGCCAATAATCTATACACATCCATAGTGAGTCGGCCTTCTTTTTCACAAACAAGACTGGTGCACTCCACGACGAAGAACTAGGCCTAATGAATCCTTTATCTAACAAATCTTTCAGCTTATCCTTCAATTTCTTCAGCTCGACAGGATCCATTCTGTATGGAAGAATAGATATGGGTTGTGTATCTAGTAGCGTATAAATGGGGAACTCAATTTCCCGTTCTTGGGGGGATACCAGGAAGATCATCTGGAAATATGTTTGGGAACTCACTAACCATTGGAATGGACTAAATAGTAAGGAATTTTGCCTTCATATCTTGAGCCTTGACAATATAATAGGTACAACCCTTTGCAATCAGCTTCCTTGCCTGAAGATAGGATATGAACATACCTTTCGACGTAACTACATTGCACCTCCATTCCAGTACTATCTCTCCAAGGAAGTGGAACTGTAAAATCTTTGTCCAGCACTCAACATTGGCATAACATGGTGCTAGCCAATCCAAAATTATAAATTGTTTCTAGCTCTACTAGGTCTGCAGAGGTTTGCCGGTCAACAATCTCCACCGTACAACCTTGATAGATTATCCTGGCAGCAATAGATTAACCAACAAGTGTATACATAGAAAATGGTTGCTAAAGTAACTCTGATACTATACCAAACATCCATTTCACTAGCAGAGTAACATAAAACAAGGTAGAGCCTAGATCTATCAAAGAATAAACTAACTGGGAGCAAACATTAAATATACATGTCCCAACATCTGGCGACGCCTTAGAGTCTTGTCACCGTGCTAATGTATATGTACGATCCAGACCACTATCCAAACTGGACACTCCTAATCTACCCATGCCTCTACTAGCTGGAGCTGAGGGCCTGCATCCTACAGAAGGTGCTGGAGCATGGAACCTGCTGAAGACCTACTCTGTTGGTCCCGATCACTCTGATTTCTAATAGGACAATCTCTCATCATGTTACCCTCCTGTCTATAGGAGTACCGGTCAGTGGAGCTATATCTGCACCTCCCAAGATGTCGCCTGCCGTATGTACTACAACGTGGTACTGTTGGCCTCACCTGATCTTGGCCTCTGTACTGCTGTGAGCCTTACACTCGTGAACTCTCATCAGGACCTGACTGTTCATAATGATATAATCTATTGCCCTATTGCTGCTGAGATGAGGTCCTAGGTGGCCTACTTGACTAGGGAGGCATGGGATCACCCTAAAACTCTACCTGAAAATTAGTGGTTCTAGCCCTCTCACACTGCTCCTGACCTGCCATTTCAGTCCCATACCGACACTTCTTGATCTCTTCTATATTCAGTTTCGAACTATTAGCCTAGCAGTCACACTTAGGACTTTTAGTAGGAGTAGGACTTAGCACCGAGTGGGCGGGGGTCAGCACACCGAGGTTCCCAGAACTGCGTTGCCACCGTGGGTTTTAGCCTAAATGGGCAATAGACGGTGATCACCTAGTTCAGCTACTATATCCTAGAAAGATGTAGTGGTCCTTCACCAATGGGGGGTATACATCGGACTCCACGTTTAGCTCACGTGGTTACATGTCGGTTAAATCTTCTCCTATAGTTTAGTACAACACCCCTTGTCAATACAGCTCAGTCTCAGTTTTAGCTCAGTGTAGTTATTCAGATTTCAGGACATGTGTATGGCTATCAGTTAGTTCTTGTACTTACACTATTATAGATATATCATAGTACTCATTCGGTTATAGTTGGTCATTTTATGTCATCTCAGCTCAGTTATATACTCTTATTGTTTCGCCTACATCTTGCATACTCAGTACATTTAAAGTACTGATGCATATTTTCATGTTCTATCATATTATAATATAGGTGCAAGTTCACAGTTGCAACACCGTCAATAGTCCCCCTCAAATGATTTTCAGCAGCTTGATATTGGTGAGTCCTTATCTTTCAAGGATGGGGCTTTAGTTCCATTTCAGTTCTAGCTTTCAGATTTTAGAGTAAGCTGGGGGCTTGTCCCAACAACTAATTAGTTATTAATTGGCTTTTAGACATAACATTATTCAACTTGTTTTGCAATATTTGCACAGGTTTTAGTATTTTTATCAGACGTTTCTTATTTTAGAATCAAATTATTCAGTAATGTTTCCAACTTCCGCTATGTTATTTTAGTTTAGCAGCAATGGGTTAGCTTGCGTCGCTTGGGTCACCAACTACCGTGTCGCATACAGGGTGCAGACTCGAGTCTTGAAAAACTTGGTATCAGAACCCTAGGTTTAGTGTATCCTTGGAGGTTTGAAAGACTTCTCGAGTAGAGTTCTTTTCGTAACACCCCGGATAATTTGAGAGATAAAATCGTGATTTTGAGGTAGGACTAAGAGTACATAATAGGATAAGAAGGAATTTTTATGAGTTATTTGAGTCACTCTATGGTCGTATTTAAGATTGGACATCAATCAAGTTGTAGAACAAAATTCAGAAAAAGTTATCGCAAAACTTTTCTTCTTGAGATTCCTTGAAATTTAGGTCAAATGTCTCGAGGCTTTTCTCCCAATATATAAAGATTTATGGGGGTGTGCAACCTATAAAATCAAATATCTGTGAGTCTAGTTTTCCGTGCATCAAACCATTTGTCAATCCGACTTTGGAATAGAGAGATATTCGCGTTTTCGCGAGACCGCGAAGCAGGCACCTTACAAGGTCTTAAGGCGGTGGAGGATTATTTAATCCCCTTTGGTCGATTTGTGGTCATAAAAAATTATTTTCCAGCAACATATTTCGTATGAAACCTCTCTCAATTTCTCTCCATGGTTTCCTTTGGGTTTTGGGGCTAGAATTCATGGCTCAACATGGTATTGATGTCGGAAAGTCGGGAGCTTTGTGTAGTCCGTGGTTTGGTGTCTTTTCTGGGCTGTTGGTGGCTGTTTCGTGGTAAAGCTGTTGGTAAGCCTTCTTTCTTTTGTTCTCCTTTGTTTTCAAGGTTGTTTACAGGTGTTTTAACGCCGGTATATTGTTGTCTCGGATTTCCTACCGTCGAATTCCAATGAATCTTGTCGTGTAAGCTTTGTTTGTCTTGTTTTTATTATTGAGTTGTGTTGGCTGCGTTTTGGAAGACTTTTGGACTGCCTTTAGGAAGTAGTCTCATGGTTTTTAAGGCTCAAGTTTCTCTAGTCTTGAAGCTAAGGTATGTTAGGCTTGTCCCTCCCTTTGTCGGCATGAATTCCGTAGCCGTTGTCGTCCGTGTTGACATATGTGTTGGCTGTTTTGTGAAGGCTTGTGTTATCTTATTATTGAACTCTTGTGCTTCTATTTATATGGTTATAAAGGTGTGTATAAGGTGCTGGTTTGGTTGGTTTCTCTGGCTTGAGTGTGGAGAATCGTTGACATAGCAAATTATTAGGCTCGTGTCGAGAGGCCGTATGTGACGCGTTTGGTTCTTTTAGCAAGTTTTGTGCTGTTTGATTGAATAAGTTTAGGTGATTATATTTATAAGTGAATTATGATTTAGAGTGGTTAATTTCGATGGTTGCGACGATCTGTTTTTATATTTGATTCGGCGGCTGTGTCGATGGCATGTGACGACCGTGGTGACACTTGGGCTGGTTCAGCCGTGTCCCTTGATGTTAGTGGTGAATAGAGTGGCTTGTGGGCTGTTTGATCATGTATTATTATTTTTGTTCATTTTGTGTGTGCTGTGTTTGAGGCCTTGTAGCTTTTTGACACCCGATGCACGAGAGTTGTTCCAGCTAGGGTTCAAGCCTGGGTACCTTGTGGCTTGTAGATACCGGACGCACGAGAGCATTTCTGGATGAGGGGTTGAGCCCAAGGAGTTATATGACCTGCGGGGTTGAGGATGATGTCTTACATAATGTCTAGTTGAGACATGATTCGAGAGTGGTCTGACATGTCTGAGCCTTCCTGGGATTTCAATTCGGTTCTCCAAGATAGATTGAGCTCCGCTAACTGAGCGCAGCCGAGAGAGAGTCCAGGAGTTTACTTTTGATATGCTTGGCATTATATTGTAATTGTTGCTCGTGTTATATGTTATCTGATAGCAGCGAATGCTAGATGCTGGCCGGTGTTAGCTGGAGGCCATTAAGAGGTCTAGAGGAAATGACAGGTGAGCTATGTTGGATAGGGTCCGCTGTGTTATTGTTTACTTTTGTACCTTCTAGGGTTATGTGGGCCAGGTAAGTTTTGTTTGTACTTACCAGGCCTATGGGTGGTCGGGTAGGTTCTATGTGTTTAGTTATGTTGAGTTCTCCTTCTTCGGTATCTGGTATATCTGTTGATCTCTAATCTATGTCTTCCAGTTTTTTCTGCCTTTCATGATCGGTACACTATTATACTGACACCCTAATCAGGGCGCTGCATTCATGCCTGCAGGTGATGGTGGGCTGTTAGATCGAGTTCTTGGGTGCTGAGTGGAGTTTCAGCTGAGTTGGTGCGCTCCAGGTCTTTCGAAGTCGCAAGATATTTGAGTTAAGGGTAGTTCGGGGCCCTGTCCCGATTATTTGATTACTAATGTATTCATAGAGGCTCATAGACATTGCTGTGATTTTAGTATGTTGTTATAGGCTAGGTGGGCCATGTTGTATAGTTGTTTTCCATTCTGGGGCCTTGACGGCATATGGTATTTATTTATTTTTTTGGTTGGTCGGGTTAGCCAGCTTCCACTATAGTCTATCATCTTATTCTAATTATATAGTTATTGTGTTGTCGAACCTCATCAGTTTTGGCCTTTCTTTTATTTTTGGGGCTTCGGATATGCTCATACAAGGGGTGGCACTGATCTTGGGAAAAATGGCATGCCCAAAGGATACTTTATAACTTAGTTTTCGCCTTATTTATCTACTTATTAATATACATTCTCATGTAATTTTATGAAAATGTGAATATATATACTAACCAACATGATTAGTTCTTGTTTTTGTAGGTTTAAAATGAATTTGAGGAACTAA
>JACEIK010000275.1:347241-397293 GCA_018107945.1 Datura stramonium
TTTATACAGGTGGCTATAGGCCCAGTCGGCCGGAGGCTGTACTTACAGCCGTTATATAGCCCATTGTTTCCAGAAATCTGAGATAGAGCTAGCCAGGCACTAGATGTGTTTAGGCTCACCAGTTAGCAGTCCAGGTCCTACTAGGGCACCAGGTGCCATTCATACTCCCCAAGGCGGGGCGTGACAAGAACTACTCCATTCATGATCTTGAATTGGCGGCAACGGTATTTTCTTTGAAAATATGGAGGCATTACCTTTATGGGGTTCACGTGGATGTTTTCACCGACCACAAAAGCCTTTAGTACGTGTTCAGTCAGAAGGATTTATACCTTTATCAGAGAAGGTGGCTAGATTTACTGAAAGACTATGACATGAGTGTACTACACCACCCGGGCAAGCCCAATGTTGTGGCGGATGCCTTAAACAGGATGTCCATGGGGAGCGTTGCTCATGTTGAAGAGGGCAGAAAAGAGTTGGCGAAAGATATTCACAGGTTAGCTAGGTTGGGAGTTCAGTTAGTTGATTCAGCCGAGGGAAGAGTTGTAATCCAAAGTGGGTCAGCATCCTCACTAGTAGTAGAGGTTAAGTCAAAGCAGGATGAAGACCCCATACTCCTCAAATTGATGGAAGCAGTTCTAAGGAAAGAGGTGGAGGCTATCTCAAAAGATAGAGATGTTGTGCTTTGTTACCAGGGCAGACTATATGTTCTTGACGTAGATGACTTGGGATAGTAGATACTGGCAGAAGTACACAACTCTAGATATTCTATTCACCCAAGTTCCACTAAGATGTACTAGGACCTATGGGAAATCTATTGGTGGAACGACATGAAGAGGGACATTGTATAATTTGTGGCTAAGTTTCCAAACTACCAGTAGGTTAAAGTTGAACATCAGAGACCTGGGGGTATGACTCAGGATATCAACCTACCCACGTGGAAGTGGGAAGAAGTGAATATGAACTTCATTACAGGTCTACCCCGTACTCGATGGCAACCTAATTCCATTTGGGTGGTCGTATATCGGATGACTAAATTATCATATTTCCTCCCAGTTAAGACTACAAACTCAGCTGAGGATTATTCTAGACTATACATCCAGGAGTTTGTCAGCATGCATGGGTTTCCCTTGTCCATCATTTCAGATAGAGGTACCCAGTTCAACTCACTATTCTAGAAGTCATATAAGAAAGGACTTGGTACTTAAGTCAAGCTCAACACAGCTTTTCACCCACAGACAGAGGACAAGCTGAGCGGACTATTCAGACCTTAGAAGACATGCTTAGAGCTTGTATGATCGACTTCAAGGGCAGTTGGGATGATCACCTACCTTTCATCTAGTTTACATACAACAACAACTACCACTCTAGTATTCAAATGGACCCGTTTGAGGTATTATATGGTAGGAGGTATAGGTCTCCTATAGGGTTTTTTGAGATATGCGAAGCTACTATAATAGGGATAACTTCAGTTCGTGAGGCTATGCAAAAAGTGCAACTTATCCAAGAGAGGTTGAAAACTGCTCAGAGCTGACGAAGAAATCATATGCAGATGTGAGGAGAATAGAGCTAGAGCTTTTAGTAGATGATTGGGTTTTATCTGAAGATTTCACCTGTGAAAGTGATGATGAGGTTTGGGAAGAAAGGGAAACTTAGACCGAGGTATGTAGGACCTTAGAAGATTCTGAGGCAAATTAGCAATGTGGCCTATGAGTTAAAATTCCCTTCATAGTTAGCATCAGTATTCCCAGTCTTCCATGTATCATTGTTGAAGAAGTACATCAGTGATCCGACCTCAATTGTGCCACTAAACAGTGTGGATGTGAATGATAGTCTCTCTTACAAAGAAGTACCAGACCAGATCCTAGACCGTCATGTTCGTAAGCTGAGAAACAATAAGGTCGCGTTAGTAAAGGTTTTGTGGAGGAACCAGCTAGTTGAGGGAGACACATGGGAATCATAAGTGGACATGATGGATAAATATCCTCATTTATTCCCTTCTAGACCAGTTCCAACATCAGGTATTAAATTCCTCCTTAGTACTCTATTCAGTTATGTACTCATCAACTTTATTCATGTTTTCCATATGCATACTAGTTACATCAATTTAATTAATATGCTTGTTCCAGTTTGAAGTCAGTCACTCCTTCATAAATCAGTTTATAGTTTGTAGTTGGGAGGTTTCAACTCATATCCCGGTCTTTCAACTTACTTAGTCTTCATTTGAGGACGAATGTTCTCAAGGGGGAGTTATTGTAACACTCCAAAAGTTCCTAAGATCATACCCGGAGGTTGAAACAGAGAAAAAAGGAAAATTGTGCACCAGGTCATAGGATAACTCATCCAGTACCTCATGAGTCATGATGTCCCTCGTGAGGACTGGTAGGGTCCAAATTTCTGCATTTTTAGTTGGGGTATTTTCATAATTTCTAAGCTCCTAGGCCCTAAACTACATCTTTTTGGGGTTATATTAAGAGGAATTTAGGGGGATTTGTCGATGATTTACTCTCATTTCTCTCTTTCTCTCAAGTTAGCAGTGTAGGGACTCAGACAGGAGATACAGAGTAAGATCAAGGGTTTCAGTCTTCCCCACAGATTTCCCTAGATTGTTCTCAAGGAATTCTACTCTAGGTATATGGGAATTCAGCAAGAGAATTTTCCATCCCTTATGCCCCAAAATCCTTCTAAGAATCTGTATCAGTTCTAGCCCTGAAGATCAAAACAAGGGTTAACTTTCGGTAAGATTTACAGTACTCCATTTAGATTGTAGTTCTGATGAATTCTTGCAAGTCTTACTAGTTATTAATCACGTTGTTATTCTCTTCATGAGATAATGTTTTAGCCCTAGTTTGCGCCCCAGCGCATATGCAAGCATACACAGTCGTATAAGTAGTAAAGTGACTCTTGAAGAGCCGTATGTCGAACCTATTGGGACTGGACTGTTTCAGTTAATTATCAAATTGAAGTGCTAAATTAAAATTTCACAAGTGTTGGTTGTAGAGATTTTTGATGTTTTATGTAAATCTACGGTGATCACAATTAGTTCTGAAACAAAGATAAGAAACATCTAGAGTCAAGGACTAATAATCATGCACTGCTAAATTCACAATCGTTCAAGTATTCACAATTCATTTGTTGTTTCATAGAGTTAATATGCAATTTTCATGGTCTTTCGAGCCTCTAAACACAACAAACTAGTCTCACACTTACATCGTTGAGCGGGGATGTGACGTCCTAATTCGTGAGCAATTAACAATGTGGATGTGGTTTACGGGGTTTATTCCCTTGATTATGGACTTTCATACCTTTAATCTTTTAACCTAGGACTAACCTCACAACTACGTCTGAGAGTGGTGATGTGATAATTTAATCCTAACTGTCTAGTTATCTTCCCATTTTATTAACCAAGTAAGGAAAATTAGGTATAGTTACTATTCTAATCGTGAATCCTATCAGAAAGACAAGAAGCTGCTCCCTGTATTCTTTAGTTCTAAACTAAGTTTAATCTTTCAAGCTTTTTACTAAGCTTAACAGATTCATTTCAATGGTGATCAAGTATTAAAACAACAATTAATAATAATGCAAGACAAAACAACAAAGAAACTTGAACCAAAGCTGAAATTGTGCAAATACATTCATGTCATGTGGCCTCAACCCTAGAAGAAGGGTGTTAGCAACTCATGTTCATACAATCATTCCAAAAACATGTTGAATTCATGTAATTACAAGAATGGATAAAAGAGAATAAAAGAAATCAAACCCTAGTTAGAGTTTCCTTCGTTCTCCCTTCGCTCCTTTCCATTCTTCCCAAAATATGTCGTGATGATAATTTTAGAAGCTAAGGGTTTAATTTATATTAAGTGAGAAAAATGCAAAAATTGGTTGATCATGAACTGCCTCTGTTTCACGCTGCCCATCGCGGAAGATTACCTCCATGACACAAAGGTACCGCACAGTCACACAGCTTTGGTCGCTGGCATTGGCATGGGTGAGGCGCCATCGGGCGTGACACGGATGCCATTGCGCAGGCTGGCAGGCGTGGCATAGAGGTGGTTACACTCTTCTCCAGGTGTGGCATGTTACCATCGCGGCCCTTCACTGGATTGGCATGCCATTGCGTGCAGATGACTTGTCTTGGCACGAGCTAGCGCACTGAACATGCTGTGTGGCACGTTGTATGGCGCAACATGTGCTCCACTTATGTAACATCATGCGACTTTGTTGCCTTTCATTCTTAGATTCCTCCTTAAGCCTTAACCATCATATTTAGTCCCTCCTATGCATATTACACCTACAAAACAAATACTAATCATGTTGGTTAGTTCGGCAAAAAAATATAGACAAATACATGAGAATGTAATTAATTAACTCAACAAACACGACTAAACTAAGTTATAAAATAGCACTTGGGCATGTAAACATGTCAAAGATCACTATCCCACACTTAAATCCTTGTTCGTCCGCGAACAACTCTCGTACATCTCATGCACTTGAAGGACTCGCAAATAACCAATTGAAGTAACACGACTCAAGCTAAAGCTACAACTATTGTTTCAGATAGCAAGTTTAAAATAGAGCATGCAATCTATAAGCACTGAAATCACATACAACTAAGTTAGACTTCCTAGCCTCAAGAGTTGACTCTTACTCGGCAAACACATGCAAATTAAGCCATCAAGAAATCTAACATGAATTTTAATCCTTCCTCAAACATGTGCCTTCACAACAAGAGAGATACCCATTTTCACTCTTAATTTTTCAAATTACATAAACAAGGGTATATAAACAGGACTTACGCTCACTCTCACAAAGAATTCATATGCCACATGTACTGACCCATAAGCTTTCCTTTAGTGTTTTACTTTACTAATTTAGGAATGTTTGAAAGTAAAATCAGGTAGGATTTATCGGGTGGTAATGTCAGCTGAGGGACGGGTAGGTACTATTTTGACCAGTAATAGTAACTATCTTCCCAAAGCGCTTTTAATATATCACACTTTCATTAAGAACATCTCTTCTTTTACATCACCTTTATTCTTTTCAATTCATCCATTTCCTCTTTCTCTTCCCCATTTTTCTAGGCACACTTAGGTTATTAGTAAGGAGTACTTAAGCAACTTTTTCATTATTTTTTTCTCTTATTCCCTACCAATACTTATGCATTTTCAAACAAGTGCACCTATAGTCTTTTCTTCAACTCCCACAACTACTATTTTCCTTTTTTTCTAGATTCTCACTCCTTTACTCTTTTGCATTTTCACATGAGCACTTAGGAGTTTTTGATCAAATTCAAGGCTATTAAAAAATGGATTAAGCTTATGTTTTGTCTAGCAAAGAATAGGCTTACAACTCAATGGGGCTAACTAGGATTAGACATTCAAGGTAGGTAAAGCGAAGGATAAAATTAAGCTCATCCAAAGAAATGCCTAAATCATCTCCTATAATTAAAATCTCTCATTTCATTTTGTATACACACTAGGCATGTTCTAAGCACTACACAATAACATGGACTTTTCAAGAAAACCTTACACACAGTGCACATGTTCAATTCAAGACAGATACAATACTCTTAACTAAGGTAATCACAAGAATTCAAAACTAAGCTTTAAGCACATAGAGTCACACTCAAGCCTAGGTGTCTCAAACAAAGTTATACAACTGCTAACATGCTTCTCAGTTAAAACCAGTTGCATCTCACAATCATGTATAGAACATAACTAGAACATCAATCTATCAATCAGCTAAGGGTTCAAAAAATAAAAACCCACTGACTAATTTTCCGTCAAGACGGTCGTTATCCATCTACCATCGGGAAAAGTTCCAAATTATGACTAAACCAACTATGTACAAACACAGGAAAATTTTAATTTTCAGTTCGAAGTGCCCCCTTCGGAAAAGAACCGAAAGGAAAAACAAAAGGGTGGGTGAACTGTGCTTAATTCCAAATATTTTCAACAAAAACATTATACCCAGCACCACATTCACCCGAAATAACTTAGCACAAAATTTTAAAATTTTCCTCACCCCACACTTAAATTATGCTATGTCCCCAAAGCATCAATTAAACTCAAAGAAAAGGTGAGAGATATTTCCTGAGGCCTCTAGGCCTAGCTAGCAGCATGTTTTCATCCATTTTCAAACACGCGGGTCACCAACCCCGCACTTGCAATTTTTTATGCTCCTTAGCTTCCTCATCTAAGGGTACTCAGACTTCTCCTCAATCTATGCTTAAATCATCAAAACAACAACAAAAAGTGAAAATAAACAAAATCAAAACAAAATAAAAATAAAATTATACCTATGGTACCCTTGGGTTGCCTCCCAAGCAGTGCCTGATTTTACGTCACGGCAGGACGTGGAATATCCTTTTTAGGATATCCTCAAACAAGTATTCTCTTTCAGGAACCATCTTTTCCTCTTTTTATTTTTATAGGGAACAACCTCCACCCTATCCCTATTTTCTTCCATCATCTTCTTAAACATCTGGCCTCCATCAGACTCGAGCTTTAATGTCAACATATCTTGCAACAACGAAACTATAGAATCCACCACCCCACACATAGAATCTGTGATCACATTGATCTTGAAAAGATCTCTATAGTGTGTGGGTGGGTTGATCTCTTGGTAGAATCTGAAGAGCTCTTCCTCATCATTGACCCTCATTTTAAGGGTACCCGCTCTAACATCATTGATAGCTCCACTAGTGGACGGGAATGGCCGTCCCAAGATTAGGGATACCTTGTCATCAACTTTAAAATCGAGAATGATGAAATCTACAGGTATAATAAATTTACCTACTTTTATGAGAAGGTCCTCGATAATGCCCACCGAGGCAACTGTTGACTTGTCTGCCAGCTACAACATCACTCTAGTCGGCCTTGGTTTCCCCAAATCCAATGTGTTGGTAAAATTAACTACCTCCCCTAAGTCACACAAGGATCTCATGATTCCAGCTTCACCAGTTTGTACTGAGAGGGTGAAACTCCCTGGGTCTTTGAGCTTTTTCAACATTTTTCTCATCACCCTGTAATGTACTCCTCAGTAAGTGAAACAGTCTGGTCATCCACCAGCCATAGCTTATTGGCCACCACATCCTTTAAGTACTTGGCGTACTTTCGCATACCTAGTAAGACATCAAGTAAAGGACAATTTTTGTGAAGTTCTTTGAAGGTATCAAAGAACTTCTTGAAACATGCTTCCTCCTTGCTCTTTTAGATCCTTTGTAGGAATGGTGGTGGTGGTCTCTGCATTGGCTGTAATGATGATTGTGCATTGTGTGTTGCAGCACTCTAATTATCACCTCTATCAGCTAGTGGACCCTATCTGACTAGCTCTGACTGCACCTCATTTCTCTTGTCATGCTATGACGCATCAGCCAACTACTTTCCACTCCTCAGAATGATGGCATTGACCTATCAAGGATTTGTATCTGTATCACTAGGTAACCCTCCTTGAGGTCTGTTATGCTGAGCAGGTACCAACTGACCCATCTGCTTCTCTAGATTTCTGGTGTCCATCTGCTAATTCTTCAAGTCTGAGGCCATCCTCACTTGATTTTCTGCCAACTTGGTTTGGGTGGCCATAATTTTCTACAACATCTCCTCAATGTTGCTATTGGTAGATTGACCGATGCTTTTCATGTTCTTCTGCTGGTACTACCGCTGTTGAGACTGCTGGTAGCTTTGACTCTGATTTCCACCCCAAGAGAAATTTGGGTGACTCTGCCAGTTTTTGTTGTAAGTGTTCCCATAACTGTAATTGTTCCTCTACACATTACATAAAAAATTGACTAACTTTGGATTGTCCCCACAAGATTCTGCGTTGTGTCCATTGTTGCCACATATCTGACACCAGCTAGGAGTATGTTGAATTGCATTCACCTATCCCTGTGGATAGTTCATACCTGTTTGCTGAACTGAGTCATCATCTGGTACTGCAGTGACGCTAATTGTGCTGCCAAAGCATTGACACTATCTACCTAAATCAGCCCTGCTACTCTTTTTCCTGCCCCTTTGGATGACTCGTTATGCCACTACGGATTCCCGTAAGAAATACTATTCAGTAGAGTGTACAACTCATCATATGTTTTCTTGAGTGCTTGCCCACCCGATGTGGAGTCTAGCAAATTTTTTGTGTGTGGGTCTAGACTTTCTATAAAGGTGTGGGCTAACACTTCATTCAACTGTTGATGACTAGGCCAGTCTCTCAACAAGGACTTGAACCTCTTCCAGGCCAAGTATAAGTTCTCCTCAGGCCGCTGCTTGAAACTTAAGATCTCTCTTCTGAGCTTGGCAGTCTTGCCTGAAGTAAAGAATCTGATGAGTAAATTCCTTTCTAGGTCGTACCTTATTGAACTTGGTGGCTCTTCCATAAACCACCTCTTCGCCTCTCCTAACAATGAAAATGGGAAGAGGGTGAGTTTGATATAATCAGTTGACACTCCGGTGGGGAAGAAAGTGTCATTGATCTCCAAAAAGTTCTGTAAGTGCTGTAGTGGGTCTTCATGTGTAATTCCGATGAATTGACCACTACAATGCAACAACTGCACCATGTTCTGCTTAAGCTCAAAATTTCCTCCCGGCTCCGATTTGCGGATGCAGGAGGTCACATTTGTCGCGAGTGGGATTTCCACTTCGCGAACTGGTCGAGTTGCCATTGGCTCTGGCAACAACTCTTCTTGCCCAACTGGTGGATTCTATTGTATCTTCTCTTGTAAGCGTTGCAACTTCCACTCTAGAGCTTCTCTTCGGAGAAAGTGCAATTGTCGTTCAGGCTCTAATAAAGGTTCCACCAACTCTCTATTCATTGCTAGTTCTACTAGGACAATCTGTTACCTACAATAGAGCAAACTAAGACAAAGTTCTACAACACATAGGAAAAATAAAAATAATACAAAAACTAAAAATTCACTAAACAGTGCCAGTTCCCGGCAACGACGACCAAAACTTATTGTGCCCCAACACACGCGCAAGAGTACATGGTCGTACAAGTAGTAAAGCGACTCTTGAAAAGCCGGATGTTGAACCCACAAGGACTAGGCTATTTCAGCGAATTATCAAGTTCAAGTGCTAAATTCAAATTTCACAAGTGTTGGTTGTAGAGATTTTTAATGTTTTATCTAAATCTACGGTGATCACAATTAGTTCAGAAACAATGGTAAAAAGCATCTAGAGTCAAGGCCTAACAATCATGCACTGCTAGATTCAGAAGGGTTCAAGTATTGACAATTCATTTGTTGTCTCACAAAGTTAATATGCAATGTTCATGGTCTTTCGAGCCTCTAAACACAACAAACTAGTGTCACACCTACATCGTTAAGCGGGGATGTGACGTCCTAATTCATGAGCAATTAACAATGTGGATGTGGCTTACGGGGTTTATGCCCTTGATTATGGACTTTCGTACCTCTAATCATTTAACCTAGAATTAACCTCACAACTACTTCTGAGAGTGGTCATGTGATAATTTAATCCTAGCTGTCTAGCTATCTTCCCGTTTTATTAACCAAGTAAGACAAATTAGGTATAATTACTATCCTAATCATGAATCCTATCAGAAAGACAAGAACTTGCTCCCTGCATTCTTTAGTTCTAACCTAAGCTTACTCTTTCGAGCTTTTGCCTAAGCTTAACAAATTCATTTCAATGGTGATCAAGTATTAAAACAACAATTAATAAGAATGCAAGAACAAACAACAAAGAAACTTGAACCAAAAATGAAATTGTACATTCATGCCATGTGCCTCAACTCTAGAAGAAGGGTTTTAGCAACTCATGCTCATACAATCATTCCAAGAACATGTTGAATTCATGTAATTACAAGAATTGATAAAAGAGAATAAAAGAAATCAAACCCTAGGTAGAGTTTCCTTCATTCTCCCTTCGCTCTTTTCCATTCTTCCCAAAATATGTCGTGATAATAATTTTAAAAGCTAAGGGTTTAATTTATATTAAGTGAGAAAAATTTCAAAAATTGCCGAGCATGAACTGCCTCTGTGTCAAGCTTCCCATCACGGTAGATTACCTACATGACGAGGAGTATCGCGCAGGCACACTGACTTGGGCGTTGGCATTGGCATGGGCGAGGCGCCATTGGGCGTTACATGGACGCCATTGCACAGGCTGGCGGGCATGGCATAATGAAGGGCGTACTTACACACTTCATAGACATAATTTTTCCCATACTTTCCTATGTTTTGACAAATTATATGTGTTTGCATGGGTTTATGTTATATATTTGTGAAAATAGCTAATAGACATGATTAGATGCTTTCAGGTCTAAAAGCGATGGATTTTAGTGTATTTGATGCTTTGTAATGAATTTGAAGAAAATGGAATAAAGTGAGGACTGGGAGGAGAAAATCTGAAGAAGTGTCTAGTGAAGGTAAAAGAGTGACATAACGAGTCGTTGTGTGAAGTGGCGACTCATCGTCAGACATTGTGAGCATCCTTCAAGTACACTGGAGGATGTGATTATCCATGGCCACGAGGGACCTAATGACTCGTTCCCAGTCCTAGCGAGTCGTTAGGTGACCCATCGCCATGATTGGGCCTAATGCTGAGGATGACTGTGCTTGACTGATCATGACTCATTTGAGGTCCTAACGAGTCATTACTTAGCCCGTGACCACTGACGACCTGGAGTCCATTTTTTATTATGAAAAGGAGCTAAAAATCCCAAATTAAATCCATGAAGGAATCAAAAAAAGCTGCAACGCGGCAAGGCTTCAAAAACGGTCAAATATTGGATTTCCTACTTCAACTAGAAAAAGGAACATCAAGTCCAAGTCAAATTCAACAAGGAACAATAAAAGCATAAATCAACTACTATAAATACCCTTTTATTTTCATATTGTTTTTCTGGCTTCAAGAGTTGAGATTTCACAACAAGTTTCTAGAGTAAATTTAAGACGTGTTACAAGATTATAATGTTGTTCTTTCGAATTTTGCATTGATCAAGTGAGTTCTTCTTATCATCATTGTAAGTATTACTTTTTTCTTTTATTTATGAATTCTATTAATTTACTTATAAAAAGGATAGGTTGAAACCACCATAACAAGGATTGTGGGAACCATGACAAATTATCACACATAGGTAAAATACTTAGTAATTCTTGAACGGGAGTTTATGCATGTATCATTTCTTCCTTTGTTTTAATTGATTTTTAACAGTTGCAAACGTTAATCATTTCCTTATTCTTAGTTACCGGATCAAGGAAGTAAAGATTGGGAAAAGGGATTAATAACGGAGATTTGAGGCTACCAACCCTCATCTAATAGCTTGAACTTGTCTGGGGATAGCTAATCCGATATTAAGGGTAAGGGTCAACTAAAGTACACCCGTATACAGACCAAGTTGCATGGTGAAAATCATCTAGATAGGGGACCAACCATTTAGGTGAACCCAACTTACCAATATTGCATGTTAAACACAGGAATAGATCACTAGTATATAAGCCTTGTGGTTATGAGATCATGGGTAACACTTACCCTAGTTAGTTGCATTAATTTGGATACAACAATCAATTTCTCAAAATAATTATTTGTTACTTTTACAAATCCCCCCTCTTAGGAAATAATTAACTAAAAAGCTTAAGCACTAGCGTTCTTCTATATCATTATGTATTCTCTGTGGGATCGACCCCAATCTCTAGTTAGGTTCTTTGTTGACAACGCCCGCTTCATAATTCCAAAGGAGGTGTGGTTCGAGCGTTATCAAAAAGTGGAGTCGTTGGCGGGGAATACAGTTTAGGATTAGATTAATTGCTTGTGTTTAACTTTTAGTCTTTATTTCCTTTTTTTACTTTTATTTCATGTTGTGTCACAGGGCGGCGTGGTAAAACAAGTGGCTAAGATGTGACCATGGTCTCAACAGGTANCAGGTGATAGGTCATAATTTTCAATAAAGATTGAGAGTAAATATTGAAGACAAGGAGTAAAGGCCCAGGGAGTTCTTCTTTCACTCTATTACTTTATGCTTATTTGTTTTAGCACTAGGGATAGTGTAACCAATTAAGTGTGGGGTGGGAGATGTGAACATCATACTACCATGAATGCCTTAATTTCTAAACTTGCACATGGTAGGCCTAATTTTTTTGTGAGATTTATGATTTCTCATGCATGCATGTTGGTTTGTATTATGTCTTAGTTTTATTTTATTTAAGGTTCGTCCAGTTTTTGTTTTCGGTACTTTTCCGATGGATGGTCCCTTAGAACTGACTAGAGAGTCTAGATTTTTTTATTTATTTTTTAGTCATTGATTCATGACATTTCCCGATGATGGATGGATGAAGACCGTCTTAAGGGTAAATTAGTCAATAGGAAGAACAAAAACTTGGACCTTACGAATGTTGGGTGCTTCACTTTAGGTATCATTGAGACTTTATTAAATTCACTCCAAAATGCATGAAAAAGATAGAAATACTTAGTCTTTTGGGAACTTGACTCTTGTACTTGAAAAAATGAGCTTAATTATGTTATACATGTAATATGGATATATATGTTTATGTGATCTTGATTTCCATTGTTAAACCATTTTGTGCCAATGTGTGAGGAATTTCTTGATATACTCTATTCTTGTAAATTGATGTCTAAAACTTGCCTGGTGTGTGTGCAAAGTGAAATAAGAATGATGGATTTAGGAAGTGATATAGGCATATCTTTGGTAACCATATTTTTATCCTATTTACCTACCTTGATTATAATTATTCTAGTTAGCTATGTTTGAGTCTTAGCCTATTCTTTTGATAGACATATTACAAGCTTAATCCCTTTTGTTCTATTGACTTATATTTGATCCAAATGACTCCTAGAACACTTTGATGAAATTTTTTGTAGGAAAGGAGCATAATTGGAAAAGTGAAGGGAAAAGCTAAAAAGTGTGGTGAATTGGAAGAAAAGAAAAAGCAGAAATTTTTGCTAAACAAGGAGGGTGATTTTCAGTGGTAAAACAAAAAGAAGAAAGATATTTGAAAAATTGAAGATGAAAAAAATCATGATTTACCGATTAATCGTACCCATTTGTTTACAATGAACCTGCTTTGGCCCTGGTCCATCCTTGGATATTGTGAATCTCAGCATAAGAAAAATGCTTAAGTTGAAAGTGGCTAGAGTAGGGGTGCGTAAAGGGTGGGAACGGAAGAAAGGAAAAGAAAAAGAGAAAAAATGTGTGAATAAGCTCATCGTTGAAATAAAATCTCCACTAGTCACCTAAGTTGAAAATTGAGAAATAAAAGGAGGTATAAGGAGAGAATTTGGAAATTCAGGAAAGTGCTAAAAATTTAAAGTGTTGTGAAGTATTAAAGTGCTTAGGAAGCTTAGTCACTATCTTGGCCAAATAGTTCCTACCCGTCCTTTTGCTTACATTACAACCAAACTAAAGTCCTAATTGATCCTTGAGTCATAATTCCATATTAGCGGAGTATTACACTAAGGGCAAGCCTATGGGTCTTCTTTTGCATGCATGTTGAGTTCTTTAGGAGAGTGAGCGAAATTTGTTATATTTATGCCCAAGTTGATATTGTTTTATGTCTTGTGTGTGAAAGGGCATCTCTCTAACTTGTGAGGGGAACAATGGTAAGACTTTGGTTTAATCTTGATTGCTAAATAACATATGATTCATATTGGCCCAAAATATGTCTTGATGAGTTTGTTTTCAAAAGCTAAGTGATTTTGAACTCCGACATTTCAATGTTGGTCCTATATGCATGCGAGTGAGTTGTTTGAGCTTAATTGATTTGTCTCATGATCGTAAGTGCAACTAGACCTGTTCGTAGAATGAACTTTGTGCTTAAATGATAGAAGGGAAGTAGTAGATTGTTCGAGGACGAACAATAGTTTAAGTGTGGGGTGTTGATGTAGGGCGTACTCATGCACTTCATAGACATAATTTTTCCCATACTTTGCTATGTTTTGAGGACAAATTATGTGTGCTTGCATGGGTTTATATTACATATTTTTGAAAATAGCTAAAGAACATGATTAGATGCTTTACAGTCTAAAAGCGATGGATTTTTGTGTATTTGATGCTTTGGAATGAATTTGAAAAAAATGGAATAAAGTGAGGACTGGGAGGAGAAAATATGAAGAAGTGTCAGTGAAGGTAACGAGTGACATAACGAGTCGTCATGTGAAGTGATGACTCATCGTCAGACACTATGAGCATCCGTCAAGTACAATGGAGGATGTGATGATCCATGGCCACGAGGGACCTAATGGCTCGTGCCCAACCCTAACGAGTCGTTAGATGACCCGTTGCCATGACTACGTCTAATGCTGAGGATGACTGTGCTTGACTGATCACGACTCGTTTGAGGTACTAACTAGTCGTTCCTTAGCCCGTGAGCACTGACGACCTGGAGTCCATTTTTGATTAGGAAAAGGAGCTAAAAATCACAAATTAAATCCATGAAGGAACAAAAGAAGCTGCAATGCGGCAAGGCTTCCAAAACGGGCAAAAAATGGATTTCCTACTTCAACAAGGAAAAGGAACATCAAGTCCAAGTCAAATTCAACAAGGAACAAGCAAAGCATAAATCGAATACTATAAATACCCTTTTATTTTCATGTTGTTTTTATGTCTTCAAGAGTTTCACAACAAGTTTCTAGAGTAAATTTAAGACATGTTAGAAGATTGTAATGTTGTTCTTTCAAATTTTGCGTTAATCAAGTGAGTTCTTATTATCATCATTGTAAGTATTAATTTTTTCTTTTATTTATGAATTCTATTTATTTACTTATACAAATGATAGGCTAAAACTACCACAACTAGGGTTGTGGGAACCATGACAAATTAACACACATAGGTTAAATACTTAGTGATTCTTGAACGGGAGTTTATGCATGTATCATTTCTTCCTTTTAATTGATTTTTAACGGTTGCGAACTTTAAGACTTGCCTTATTCTTCCTTATCGGATCAAGGAAGTAAAAAATAGGAAAAGGGATTAACAACAGAGATTTGAGGCTACCAACCCTCATCTAATAGCTTGAACTTGTCCAGGGATAGATAATCTGATATTTAAGGGTAAGGGTCAACTAAAGTACACCCGTATACAGACCAAGTTGCGTGGTGAAAATCATCTATATAGGGGACCTACCATTTAGGTGAACCCAACTTACCAATATTGTATTTTAAACACCGGAATAGATCACTCGTATATAAGCCTTGTGGTTATGAAATCATGGGGAACACTTACCCTAGTTAGTTGCATTAATTTGGATACAACAATAAATTTCTCAAAATAATTATTTGTTACTTTTACAAATCCCTGCTCTTAGGAAATAATTAACTAAAAAGCTTAAGCACTAGCGTTCTTCTATATCCTTCGGTATTCTCTATGGGATTGACCCCAACCTCTAGTTGGTTTCTTTATTGACAATGTCCACTTCATACATCCGAAGGAGGTGTGGTTTGAGCGTTATCATGGCATGGAGGTGGTTGTGCTCTTCGGAAGGCATTGCATGATGCCATCACGGCCCTTCACTGGATTGGCATGCCATCATACATAGATGTCTGGGTGTGGCACGCTGCCTGGAACGCAAATGCCTTTCCGTAGCATGGAGATGAGCGAGTTGAACATGCTGCATGGAATATTGTATGGCGTAGCAAGTGCTCCACTTGTTCAACATCATGCGACTTCGTTGCCTTTCATTCTGAGCTTCCTCCTTAATCCTTAATCATCATATTTAGTCCCCACTACGAATATTATACCTACAAAACAAAGACTAATCACGTTGGTTAGTTCGGAAATATACACAAATACATGAGAATGTAATTAATTAACTTAACAAACATAACTAAACTAAGTTGTAAAATAGCACTTGAGCATGTAAATATGCCCAAGATCATTTCTTTGAATATAGTAAATTGGGTATTGCATAATTGTATAGATACAAATGTTGCTTGACTCTGTTAGTTCTTGAAATTTCCATATTATTACCATCAAGTGAGTTAACAGTCAGTTTGAATGCTAGTTCAGCCTCAGTCACTAATTATCCCTTTTAGTATCTTTAAGTAAGTTAGTTGATCAGTTTTACTATAGTTAGTTCTTTATGAGCTCAATAGCACTCCTTAATATCAGTTATCAAATTGTTCTTTAGATGGTTACGTCGCTTTTAGAAAAAGAAGCTCTGGCCAATCTTAGAACACTAGTTTTCAGTTATCAAGTCCTTTAGACTCTCAGCGTACTTCCAGATAAGTACTCCTGACTTAGTTCTAGGGACATCAATTTTGAGTTATCGTCCTAGCAGTCACAATTAGGACTCTTAGTGGGAGTAGGACTTAGCACTAAGCACGCCAAGGTTCAGTGCACCCAGGTTCCCATAACTATGTTACCACCATAGGTTTTAGCGCAAATGGGCAGCAGACAGTGATCACCTAGTTCAGCTACTATACCCTGGAAAGGTATAGTGGGCATTCTCCAATAGGGGCTATATATTGGACTCCACGTTAAGCTCACGTGGTTACATGTCGATTAAAGTATATCCCACAGTTTCGTATAGCACCTCTTGTCAGTACAACTCAGTCACAGTTTCAGCACAGTTCAGTTATTCAGATTTCAGTACATGCGTATGACTATCAGTTAGTGCTTGTACTTGCACTATTATAGATATATCATGCTACTCATCAGGTTATAGTTGGTCATTTAATGTCATCTCAGCTCAGTTATGTACTCATACAGTTTCTCTTACATCTCGCATACTTAGTCCATTCAAAGTAGTGATGCATATTTCCATGATGTATCATATTATAATATAGGTGCAGGTTCACAGTCGCAGCAGCACCAGTAGTTCCCCTCGAATGATTTTCAGCAGCTCGATATTGGTGAATCCTCATCTTTCGATGACGAGGCTTTAGTTCCATTTTAGTTCTAGCTTTCAAATTTTAGAGTTAGCTGGGGGCTTGTCCCAGCAACTCATTAGTTATTAGTTGACTTTCAAACATAGTAGTGTTCAGCTTGTTTTGCAATACTTGCACAGGTTTCCATATTTTTATCAGACGTTTTAGAATTAGATTATTAAGTTATGTTTCCAGCTTCCGGCACGTTATTTTAGTTTATTAGTGTGATGTTAAGCCATGGGTTAGTTTGGGTGACTTGTGGCACCAATTGTCGTGTAACGTCCAAGGTGCAGACTCGGGTCATGACAAAAGCAGCGGGCCAATCTGCTGAATCTAAATGAATACGAAGGGGGCCTCGAANCCCCACCCCACACTTAAAATCGAACACTGTACAATATTTAATGAATATGTAAGGAAGAAAAATAATGACTAGATGAAAGCTGATAAGGAACTGAAAGTAATCAGTAATAAGGCCCAGAAGTTAACTTGAATTATCTCACAGTATGAGCTATAGCTAACAGGAAAATATGCAAATAAGAACCTAACCTTGCCCCCATAAACCTTAAAGGTACAAAAAACACAGAATAACCTACCTGTCCCTCATAAGCCTCGACTAATGCAAGCATTCTACACACTCCTATATGTATCCTTGAGTCCTATAGGCAAGCTGTAACTAAGGTATACTCGATGTATGAGACTGTAAATGAGCCTTTTGGGCTCCTATGACAGTTTCTGAGCTGTCTGGGCTCCTGTGTAACTGTATCTAAGTCATTTGGGCTCTTATAACTATATCTTAGCTGTCTAGGCTCCTGTATCTATATCTGAGCTGTTTGGGCTCCTGTAACTATATCTGAGCCATCTAGGCTCCTATAACTGTATCTAAGCCATCTGGGCTCCTTTAACTATATCTAAGCCATCTGGGCTCCATCGAGAGCCAGTGATGTCACTGTGGCATAAAGGAAGTCCATAATTGAGTAGACTTCACTATGGCTCACTCAGATATCATATGGCTCCTGTGAGAAAGTTGTAGCCCGGTAGGAAGTTATATTTAAACTTATCCCTTCTAAGCAACGCATATGTGGGAATCTGTATGAGTAGCCAGAGGCGTTGTCCCTACTTCTAGCAACTGACAAGATCATTCTATAGGGCATCATATAGTCTATCAGATGACTAACGACTAGAGTGGTTTTCTAAGTGACTAGTACAATAAGTTGATGGTTGCAAGAAGCTACAAGGTCACTAGCAAAAGGGAATTCACCTACCAACCTATCACCCAGTTCATTTGGAAATCCTGGTGCCAACAACTCAAAGGTAGGGCTATACTATCAAGATTCTAGCCCTATAGGTGTCAAGGTTCACCAATAGCCTGTAGGCAAGCTTTAATGCATATATAGTCGCCAAATCGGTAAGTTATATCGCTCAACTGCACCTTATTCTTCCCTGATTCAACCAAGTATGTTCAACAGCTAACCAGAAGCCTCTATGGCCCCGATACGGCGGCAAAACATCACTAGTCCTTCTAGATGGTAAATAAACAAATAGGAAATCTCTATGTTGCTTCTAGAGATAGTCAACACTGAACATAATACTTCCCGACAAGGGATACTATGCTTCAATTCAAATTTGTCTCTTAGATGCTTACCACAACACATACAACCATGAACTACTACAAAGATACAAATCATATCAATTACACGATAAGGATAACTTGCTAAAAGAGATTAGCCTTTACATACCTCAATTGCCAAATTATGCTTAATCAATCTTGCTTTGATCAAGAACTCGTAATCCCTCTGTATTCTAACTTTACACTAATGGAATGGGGATTCTATGATTTATGAACTAGACCAGCAACCATAGTCCCCGAAACATAATGATGACAAGTCAAAAAGAGTTCAATTCAGAAAAATCTTATGAGTTCTTATAGATTTGAAATGTAGAAATACTTACTATCACTTGTCCCAGTCGAGGATGTTTAGGTCACAGAAAAGTTGTCCTGCGAGGAAACTTCAATAGCTATACTAGATTGATAGGTCCGCAGGTTGAGGAACAAAGATGTAGCCTCTATTAAAGCTTTATGGAGGAATAGAAATGTAGAAGAGATGACATGGGAAGTTGAGGATGACATGATTTTTTGATATCCTCACATGTTCCAGACCCTATGATAATAGTACATAGACTCAGACAATTACAGTTGAGGCGAGATAGTTCTCAGATGTTGTATTGTTACTTTTGTTGCTATTGTTGTCAGTTGCTTACTTATTTATTGTGGAACTATGTTATTTAGTTATTTGTAGCATCCTTTAAGGTGCTTATGTTAGACTTTTCTGCATTTCAGGTTTTCAAACAGTCTATATTATAAGGGAGACTCTATTGAAATTATCCTAAGCAATACCTGAGAATTGAGTCTTTTAAGATTGAATTACATTCAATGAAGAATGTCCCTAAGGGGGAATGATGTTACACCTTGTAAGTTTTCTTCATTTAACTGATGTGTGTGCGTGCGTGTCGAGAGTTCCTAGAGTACGACACATACGGGAGAAGGCTTAAAGGTGGAACGCGCATACTCATTATTGAGCGAGCAGGAGGTCAGGGCCGGAGTCAAGCAACCTGGGTGTTGTGCTTCGCACCTCTCCCCCACATACGGAGCGACGCACCGCACCACTACTCCGCCATAAGGGGAGGCGCGCCACGGACCCTGCCACCGCCTCCCACCTATTTATAGATAAGTGTGAGATGGGTGTTCTTTAAAAATTTCCCAAAAGTAGTGAGAAGCTTGGGCGATTTGCTTCATGAGAATTTCATCTTTCGAAGCCAAATTACTCTATTAAATAATATCTTATCGTCAATTCTTCTTCGGTAGTGAATCCCGGGCCTATGAAGAACATATCTACGGAGTTGAATCTCTGAAATTGGCCCGGTATGGAGGAGCCCTAGCGGGTAAAAGTCGTAGAAATAATCTCTACGAATGGCTAGTGTGTCTACAAGTGATAGTAAGTATTTCTACCTTTCCGATCCATAAAAACTCATAAGATTTTGCCGAATTGAACTTGTTTTGACTTGTCATCATTATGTTTCATGGACTATGGTTGCTGGTCTAGTTCGTGAGTCATAGAAGCCCAATTCCCTTAGTGCAAAGCTATAATACAGAGGGATACGAGTTCTTGATGGAAGCAAGATTGATTAAGCATAATTCGGCAATTGAGGTATGTTAAGTCTAATCTCTTTCGGCAAGTTATTCTCGTCATATAATTGATACAACTTGTATCTTCATAGTAGTTCAGGATTGTATGTGTTGTGGTTTGTGACTATGAGACAAATTGGAATTGTAGCATAGTATCCCTTGTTGGGAAGGATTATATTCAGTGTCCACTATCGCTAGAAGCAACATAGAGAATTCTTATTTCTTTATTTACCGTCTAGGCGACTAGTGTTGTTTTTATGCCGTGGTGGGGTCATACAGGCTTATGGTTAGCTGTTGAGCATACTTGGTTGAACCAAGGCAGCATAGAGCATAACTGAGCAATATAATTTATTGTTTTGGCGCCTACATACACAGTAAAGCTTGCCTACAGGCCGTTGGTATACTGTGATGCCTATAGGCTAGGATCTTGACAGTATAGACCTACCCTTGAGTTGGTGGTACTAGGACTTCCAGATAAACTAGGTGATAGATTGCTAGGTGAATTCCCTAGTGCCAGTGACCTTGTAGCATCTTACGACCCTCAGCTTGTCAAAAGGTCGTCCAGAAAACCACCCTAGTTGTTAGTCATCTGATAGACTATATGATGCCTTATGGAATGATCTTGTCAGCTACTAGACGTGGGGCCAATGCCTCTGGCTACTCCTACAGATGCCCACGTACATGTTACCTAGAAGGGATAAGTTCAGATATACCTACATATGGGTCTACAGCTTGGTCATAGGAGCCATATGATATCTGAGTGAGCCATACTAAAGTCTATTCACTTATGGACATCCTTTATTCCACAGTGGTATCACTGCCCTCGATGGAGCCCAGATGGCTCATATACAGTTATAGGAGCCTAGATGGATCAGATACAGTTATAGGAGCCTTGATGGCTCAAATACAGTTACTGGAGCCCAAACGGCTGAAATACAGTTATAGGAGCCTAGACGGCTCAGATATAGTCACAGGATCCTAGAAGGATATGTTATAGTCTAAGACGTCGAGTATACCTTAGTTACAGCTTGCTTATAGGACTACGGGGATATATACAGGAGTGTGTAGATTGCTTGCACTTGTCGGGGCTTATTGGGGCCCAGACAGGTTGTTCTATATTGTTTGTACCTTCCAGGCTTATGGGGCCAGGTTAGGTTCTTGTTTACATATTTTCCTGTTAGTTATAGCTCATGTTGTGAGATTATTCACGTTAACTTCTGGGTCTTAATACTGATTACTTTTAGTTCCTTATCAGATTCTATTAAGTTATTATTTTTCTGCCATACATATTCAGTACATATTGTACAGACACCCATGCATGGGATGCTGCACACTTGACTATAGGTTCAGACAGAGAGGTTTCCAAGCCTCCTTAGTAGACGTTCAGATTCAACAGATTGGCCAGCTCCTTTCCGTTGGAGTTTCCATACGATTAGATGTTTTCCTGTCTTTTGATGTATAATTTTTGGGTAGGTTGGTGCCCTATCATGACAAATATTTTACTCATAGAGTCTTGTAGACTACAGTTTTGGGTTAGACATGCGTAGTGGCTGTGTGGGGCCTAGTTTTGTTATCTATTAGCAGCCTTTCCGGCTTATATATCTATGTTGTGCACCTTCTTCCTTTTGTTATGATTTAGACTGCATGGTGGTCTTGTCGGCCTACATAAGATTACATTATTACAACTGCTACGTTAGCTAATTTAATGCAGGTATTTGTGTAACCGCCTTATCGTCCTAAAGCTATGTTTTGAGCAAAGATATAGTTGTTTGTTTTCTTGATATGTGTTATTGGAATGCACTAGAGGTGTATATGTCCAGCTAGGTCAGCTCAGAGTCCAGTGTGGCATTAGGTGCCAGTCACGCCTCCCAAGGTAGGGCGTGACAACCTCACCCTTATAACTGCATCAGTGGTGGACAAGATTCCTCTTCCAAAAATAATGGGAACTGCCTCGTCCACCTCATAGTCAAGGATGACAAAATCCACAGGTAGGATAAATAGTCCCACTTTGATCAACACAACTTTAATAATTCCTTCGGGATAAGTGATGGACCTGTCAGCCAACTGCAATGTCACTTTGGTGGAACGTAGTTTGAGGCTTACGAAGCTACTGTAATAGGGCTAAATTCAGTTCATAAGGCTATGCAGAAAGTGCAACTTATCAGAGAAAGGTTGAAAATAGCTCAGAGCCGACCAAGAAATCATATGCAAATGTAAGGAGAAGAGAGCTAGAGTTTTCTGTAGATGATTGGGTTTAATTGAAGATTTCACCTGTGAAAGGGGTGATGAGGTTTGGAAAGAAAGGGAAACTTAGTCCGAGATATGTAGGACCCTACCGGATTCTGAGGTGAATTGGCAATGTGGCCTATGAGTTAGAATTACCTTCAAAGTTAGCAACAGTACACCCTCTTCCATGTTTCACTGTTGAAGAAGTGCCTTGGTGATCCGACCTCAATTGTGCAACTAGACAATGTGGATGTGAAAGATAGTCTCTCTTATGAAGAAGTCCTAGTCCCAATCCTAGACTGTCAGGATCATAAGCTAAGAAAAAAGGAGGTTGCATCAGTAAAAGTTTTGTAGAGGAACCAGCTAGTTGAGGGAGCCACATGCGAAGCAGAAGCAAACATGATGGCTAAATATCCTCATTTATTCCCTTCTAGTCCAGTTCCAGTATCAGGTATTAAATTCCTCCTCAGTACTCTATTCAGTTCCATACTCATAAACTCTATTCATGTTTTCCATATGCATTCTAGTTTCATCAACTCAGTTAATTTTCTTTTTCCAGTTCGGAGTCAGTCACCCTTCATAAATCAGTTTACAGTTTGTAGTTGGGAGGTTGCAGCTTATCTCCCGATCTTTCAACTTACTTTGCCTTCATTCGAGGATGAATGTTCTCAAGGGGGAGATATTGTAACACTCCAAAAGTTCCTAAGATCAGACCTGAGGGTTGAAATAGAGAAAAAAGGAAAATTGTGCACCAAGTCATAGGATTACTCATCCAGTACCTCACAAGTCATGATGTCCCTCGTGAGGACTGGCAGGGTCCAAATTTCTGCATATTTAGTAGGGGTATTTTCGTTATTCCTAAGATCCTAGGCCCTAAAATACGTCATTTTGGGGTTATATTAAGAGGGATTTAGGGGGATTTGTTGATGATTTACTCTCATTTCTCTCATTCTCTCAAGTTAGAAGTGTAGGGACTCAGACAGGAGATATAGAGTAAGATCAAGGGTTTCAGTCTTCTCGTTAAATTTCCCCAGATTTTTTTCAAGGAATTCTACTCCAGGTATATGGGAATTTAACAAGAGAATTGTCCTTCCCTTATGCCCTCAAATTCTTCTAAGAATTTGTATCAATTCTAGCCCTGAAGATCAAAACTAGGGTTAACTTTTAGTAAGATTTTCAATATTCCTTTTAGATTGTAGTTTTGATGAATTCTTGTGAGTCTTCACTAGTTATTAAGCATGTTGTTATTCTCTTAATGAAATAATGTTTTAGCCCTAGTTTCTTGTTGCGCCCCAGCGCACGCGGTCGTACAAGTAGTAAAGAGACCTTGAAAAGCCGAATGTCGAACCCACAGGAAGTGGACTATTTCAGTGAATTATTATTTCACAAGTTTTGGTTGTAGAGATTTTAAATGTTTTATCAAAATCTACGGTGATCACAATTAGTTCGGAAACAATGATAAAAAGCATCTAGAGTCAAGGCCTAACAATCATGCACTGCTAAATACACAATGGTTCACAAGTTTTGGTTGTAGAGATTTTAAATGTTTTATCAAAATCTACGGTGATCCCAATTAGTTCGGAAACAATGATAAAAAGCATCTAGAGTCAAGGCCTAACAATCATGCACTGCTAAATACACAATGGTTCAAGTGCAGATAGTTCATTTGTTATCTCACAGAGTTAATATGAAATGTCCATGGTCTTTCGAGCCTCTAAACACAACAAACTAGTTTCACACATACATTGTTGAGAGGGGATGTGACGTCCAAATTCGTGAGCAATTAACAATGTGGATGTGGGTTAGGGGGTTTATTCCCTTGACTATGGACTATTGTACCTCTAATCATTTAACTTAGAATTAATCTCACTACTACGTCTAAGAGTGGTGATGTGACAATTTACTCCTAAGTGTCTAGCTATCTTCCCATTTTATTAACCAAGCAAGAAAAATTAGGTATAATTATTATCCTACTCGCATATCCTATCTTGAAGACAAGAACTTGCTACCTGAATTCTTTAGTTCTAACCTAAGGTTACTATTTTGAGATTTTGCCTAAGCTTAACAAATTCATTTCTATGGTGATCAAGCAGTAAAAGAACAATTAATAATAACGCAAGACAAAACAACAAATAAATTTCAACCAAAGATGAAATTATGCAAATACATTCATGTCATATGGCCTCAACCAAAGAAGAAGGGTTTTAGCCACTCATGTTCATCAATCATTCCAAAAATATGTTGAATTCATGTAATTATAAGAATACATAAAAGAGAATAAAAGAAATCAAACTCTAGGTAGAGTTTCCTTCATTCTCCCTTCACTTATTTCTGTTCTTCCCAAAATATGTCGTGATAGTCATTTTAGAATCTAAGGGTTTAATTTATATTAAGTGAGAAAAATGAAAAAATTGGTCGAGCATGAACTGCCTCCGTGTCATGTTTCCCATCGTGGAAGATTGCCTCCGTGACACGAAGGTATCATGCAGGCACACTGGTTTGGGCATTGGCATTGGCATGGGTGTTGCGCCATCGAGCGTGAGATAGCCGCCATCGCACGGGCTAGCAGGCGTGGCATGGAGGTGGTCGTGCTCTTCAGCAGGTGTGGCACGCTGCCATCGCGGCCCTTCACTAGATTGGCATGCTATCGTGCATAGATGCCTAGGCGTGGCATACTATTTGGCACGCGGATGCCTTGCTATTGCAAGGAGCTCAGCGTGTTGAACATGTTTTGTGGCATGTTGTATGGCGCGATAGGTGCACCACTTGTGCAACATCATGCGAATTCATTGCCTTGTATTCCGAGCTTCTTCCTTAAGCCTTAACCATCATATTTAGTCCCTCCTACGCATATTACACCTACAAAAAAAGACTAATCATGTTGGTTAGTTAGGCACAAAAAAATACATAAATACATGCAAATGTAATTAATTAACTTAACAAACACGACTAAACTATGTTACAAAATAGCACTTGAGCATGTAAATCATCAAATACATCTCAAATATGAAATGATGCATCTGAGAAGCTTTAGCTCAAAACATATCACAAGCTGAAAGATAATTGGGAGTCTTCGCTCCAAAACCATGTGGTAAGCTTAATTCGAGAAATCATAAATCATAGTTTGAACATGTGGGCATTGCCCAAAGCTTTATCATACTTGAAAATACTCACTTCATATCGAAAAAATGATTATAACATGGGTAGCTTGAAACTACGCTTTTCGTCATAATATCTCATCATCATCATACTTTAATCAGAAATCTCATCTTTCATGAACTTTTCGTCAATCGGCTTTTGAATTCATAAGTCTAGAAATATGATTTTTTTAATTGAAAACATTATAAAACTTTCCCATGCTTATTAATTCATTGGTAGAACCATATTTAAATCATACCCGTGTACAGAATTAGGAACTTTATGCATTGGGTTAAAACCCCATAGGTTAGACATAGAACATTCATGATTTAGAGAGGGATTGGGCATGGCTATGGAAGATTTCACTCATTCATAACCCTACATACCTGTTGGTAGCTAATTCTTACACTTATTTGAATGCCCAACAAGAATTGAAGAGAAATTGAAGAACACTAAGCTTGATCACCCTCTCTCACCTTCTACCTTGCATGCATGAATGAATAAGGCCTAAAATGAACTTAACCTCTTTAGAAGTCATCACACCTCAAAATGACATAGTTTAGGCCTTAGGAACTTAGGAATTACGAAATAGCCCTTACTAAATTCGCAGAAAATAACAGCCAGATGGTCCCAACGAGGGACCCAATGACTCATCCTCTATGGCCATGACTCGTGCTTTGATCCATGAAGTACACTACTCACCAGGTCTCCTGGGTCATAACAGAAGACATCATGACTCGTTACTGGGTGACCACGACTCGTGGTCACCACTCGTTATGTACACTGCCTCAATACCAAGAATTCTTCAATTAGCTGACCACGACCCTTCCCCATGAATTGTGGTGACTGACCACGATTTGTTGGGTCCTTCCATCGAGTACACTGCCCCTCTTCCTTCTCTTTTCTTCCTCACCTACCTCATAACTGACCTAACGAGACGTGGGACCTGACCACAACTCGTGGTCACGTCTGTGGGATCCCATTTCTCAAATTTTCAAACTCATCACCTGGGCCTCCCCACGAGTCACATCACGACTCATGGACTGCTCTCATAGGTCTCCTCACGACTCGTTTTGTCCCTGATGCTAGATTTTATGTTTTTCTCCGTTTCAACTCCTGGGTCTAATCTTTAGGCTTCTGAGGTATAACACCCATATGCTTCTTTAGATTTCTGGTGACTATCTGTTGATTCTTCAAGTCTGCACCATCCTCTCTTGATTTTCTACAAACTAGGTCTGGGTGGCCATAATTTTATGCAACATCTCCTCAATTTTTCTATGGATGGATTGGGAAATGTTTTGCCTGTTCTGCTGCTAGTACTGCTGCTATCAAGACTGCTGGTAGCTTTGACTCTAATTGCCACCCCAAGAGAAATTTTGGTGTCTCTTCCAGTTTTTATTGTAGGTGTTCCTATAACTATGATTGTTCCTCTACACATTACTTACAAAATTGACTGACTCTGGATTGGCCCGGCAAGAGTCTGCACTGTGTCCATTTTTTCCACATATCTAACACCAACTAGGAGCTGGTTGAATTGAATTTACCTGTCCCTTTGGCTGGTTCATACCCAGTTTGCTTAATAGAGTCATCATCTAGTGCTGCAGTGACGCTAACTGTGTCGCTAAAGAATTGACACGATCTACCTTAATCAGCCCTGCAACTCTTTTTCCTGTCCCTCTGGATGACTCACTATGCCACTCTAGATTTACTTGAGCAATTTTGTTCAGTATAGTGTACAGCTCATCATATGTCTTCTCGAGTGCTTGCACACTCGGTGCGGTGTCTAGCAAAATTTATGTGTGTGGGTATTTACTTTCCACAAAGGTGTGGGATAACACCTCATTCGACTGTTGATGATGAGGGAAGTCTCTCAATTAGGAATTGAACCTCTCCCAGGCCAAGTATAAGTTCTCCTCAGGTTGCTGCTTGACACTTAACATCTCGCTTCTGAGCTTGGCAGTCTTTCCTGAAGGAAAGAATCTGATGAGGAACTTCCTTGCTAGGTCATCCCAAGATGTGATTGAATTTTGTGGCTCTGCCTTCATCCACCTCTTCTCCTCTCCCAACAATGAAAATGGGAAGAGGTTGAGTCTAACAAAATCAGTTGACATTCCGGTAGGGACGAAAGTATCTCTGATCTCCAAGAAGTTTCGTATGTGTTGCTATGGGTATTTATGTGTCATTCCAATAAATTGACCAATAGAATGCAACACCTACACCTTGTTCTGCTTAAGCTAAAAATTGCCTCCCAACTCCATTTTGCCAATGCTAGAGGTCACATTTGTCGCAAGTGGGATTGCCACTTCGCAAACTAGTCAAGCTGCCATTGGCTCTAGCAACAACTCTTCTTGCCCAACTGGTGGATTCTGTTATATATACTCCTGTAAGCGCTAAAACTTCCGCTCTAGAGCTTCTCTCCAGAGCAAGTGCAATTGTCGTTCAGGATCCAATAAAGTTTCACTATCTCTCTATTCCTTGCCAGTTCTACAAAGCCAATTTATTACCTGCAATAGAGCAAACAAAGACCAAGTTTTTCAACACTTAGGAAAAATAAAAATAATACAAAAAATAAAAGTTCACTAAACGCTACCAGTCCCCGGCAATGGCGACAAAAACTTGTTGCGCTCCAGCACACGTGCAAGTGTACGCGGTCGTACAAGTAGTAAAGCGACTCTCGAAGAGCCGGATATCGAACCCACAGGGACTAGGCTATTTCATCGAATTATGAAGTTCAAGTGCTAAATTCAAATTTCACAAGTGTTGGTTGTAGGTATTTTTAATGTTTTATCTAAATCTACGGTGAACATATTAGTTCAAAGATAATGATAAAGAGCATTTGGAGTCAAGGCCTAACAATCGTGCACTGCTAAATTCACAATGGTTCAAGTACTGTCAGCTCATTTGTTGTCTCATAGAGTTAATATGCAATGTTCATGGTCTTTCGAGCCTCTAAACACAACAAACTAGTCTCACACCTACGTCCTTGAGCGGGGATGTGATGTCCTAATTCTGAGTAATTAATAATGTGGATGTGGTTTTGGGGGTTTATGCCCTTGATTATGAACTTTCGTACCTCTAATCATTTAACCTAGAATTAACCTCACAACTACGTCTGAGAGTGGTGATGTGACAATTTAATCCTAAGTGTCCAGCTATCTTCCTATTTTATTAACCAAGTAAAGAAAATTAGGTATAATTACTATCCTAATTGTGAATCCTATCTTAAAGACAAGAACTTGCTCACTGCATTCTTTAGTTCTAACCTAGGGTTACTCTTTCGAGCTTTTGCCTAAGCTTAACAAATTCATTTCAATGGTGATCAATCATTAAAACAACAATTAATAAGAACGCAAGACAAGACAACACAAAAACTTGAACCAGAGATGAAATTATGCAAATACATTCATGTCATGTGGCCTCAACCCTAGAAGAATGGCTTTATCCACTCATGACCGTACAATCATTCCAAAAACATGTTGAATTCATGTAATTACAAGAATGGAGAAAAGAGAATAAAAGAAATCAAACCCTAAGTAGAGTTTCCTCCGTTTTCCCTTCGCTCCTTTTCGTTCATCCCAAAATATTTCGTGATAATCATTTTAGAAGGTAAGGGTTTAATTAATATTAAGTGAGAAAAATGCAAAATTTGGCCGATCATGAACTACCTCTGTGTCACGCTGCCCATCGGGGCAGATTGCCTCCATTAAGCGGAGGTATCGTGCAGGCACACTGTTTTGGGCATTGGCATTGGCATTGGCTAGGCTCCATCGGGCGTGACATAGACGCCATCGCACGGGCTGGAAGGTGTGGCACGGAGGTGGTCGCACTCTTCGGTAAGCATGGCACATTGCCATCGTGGCCCTTCACCGGATTGGAATGCCATCATGCATAGATGCCTGGCATAGCACACTACCTGGAATGCAGATGCCTTGCCGTGGAATGAAGCTCAGCGCGCTGAACAAGCTTTATGGCATGATGTATGGCACGGTAGGTGCTCCACTTGTTCAACATCATGCGACTTCGTTGCCTTTCACGAGCTTCCTCCTTAAGCCTTAACCATCATATTTAGTCCCTCCTACACATATTACACCTACAAAACAAAGACTAATCATGTTGGTTAGTTCGCCACAAATATATACACAAACACATGAGAATTTAATAAGTTAACTTAACAAACACGACTAAACTATGTTATAAAATAGCACTTGGGCATGTAAATATGCCCCAGATCATTTCTTTGAATACAGTAAATTGGGTCTTGCATAATTTTCTAGATACAAATGTTGCTTGACTATGTTAGTTGTTGAAAATTCCATATTATCGCCATCAAGTGAGTTAACAGTCAGTTTTAGTGCTAGTTCGACCTCAGTCAGTAATTAGCCCTTTCAGTATCTTTCAGTAAGTCAGTTGATTAGTTTGACTATAGTCAATTCTTGAGGAGCTTAGTAGCACTCCTTAGTATCAGTTATCAGATTGTTCTTTAGACGGTTAAGTCGCTTTTAGACAAAGAAGATCTGGCCAGTGTTAGAACACTTGTTTCTAGTTATCAGGTCCTTTAGACTCTCAAGGTACTTCCAGATAAGTACTCCTAACATAATTCTGGGGGCAACAGTTTCGAGCTATCATCCTAGTAGTTACAGTTAGGAATTTCTGTAGGAGTAGGACTTAGCACTGAGCAGACAGGGATTCAGCAAAATCAGATACCCAAAACTATGTTGCCACCGTAGGTTTTAGCACGAATGGGCAGAAGAGAGTGATCACCTAGTTCAGCTACTATACCCTGGAAAGGTATAGTGGGCCTTCACTGATGGGGGCTATACATCAGACTCCATGTTAAGATCACGTGGTTACATGTCGATTAAATTTTCTCCCGCAGTTTAGTATAGCACCTCTTGTCAGTACAACTCAGTCTCAATTCAGCTCAGTTCAGTTATTCTGATTTTAGGACATTTGTATGACTATCAATTAGTTCTTGTACTTACACTATTATAGATATATCATACTACTCATCAGGCTATAGTTGGTCATTTAATGTTATCTCAGCTCAGTTATGTACTCTTATTGTTTCTCTTATATCTCGCATATTCAATACATTCAAAGTAGTGATGCATGTTTTCATGTTGTATCATATTATAATACAGGTGCAGGTTCATAGTCGCAGCAGCATCAGTAGTTCCCCTCGGATGATTTTCAACAACTCGATATTGGTGAGTCCTTATCTTTTGATGACGAGGCTTTAGTTCCATTTTAGTTCTAGCTTTCTGATTTTAGAATTAGTTGGGGGCTTGTCCCAGCAACTCATTAGTTATTAGTTGGATTTTAGACATAGCATTGTTCAGCTTGTTTTGCAATACTTGCATAGGTTTCAATATTTTTATCAAATGTTTCTTATTTTAGAATCAGATTATTCAGTTATGCTTCTAGCTTCCGCTATGTTATTTTAGTTTATCAGTGTGATGTTAAGCCATGGGTTAGCTTGGGTCACTTGTGGCATCAAGTGTCGTGTCGCATCTAGGGTGCATACTCAGATAATGACAAAAGTAGCTGGCCAATCTGCTGAATCAAAACGGCTACTAAGGAGGCCTCGAAACCTAGTTGTCTAAACCTGCAGGCACGTATGCAGCACCCAATGCATAGGTGTCAGTACAATATGTACTGAATATGTATGACAGAAAAATAATAACTGGATAGAAGATGATAAGGAACTATAAGTAATTAGTAATAAGTCCCGGAAGTTAACCTGAATAATCTTACAGCATAAGATATAACTTATAGGCAAATATTCAAACAAGAACCTAATCTTGCCCTCATAAACCTTAAAGGTACAAACAACACAGAATAACCTACCTGGGCCCCCATAAGCCCCAGCCAATGCAAGCAATCTCGATACTCCTATCTGTATCCCCGTACTCCCATTGGCAAGCTGTAACTATGGTATACTCAATGTCTGAGACCGTAAATGAGCCTTCTGGGCTCCTATGATTGATTCTGAGCCTTTTGGGCTCCTTTGTAACTATATCTAAGCCATTTGGGCTCCTGTAACTGTATCTGAGCCGTTTGGGTTCCTATAACTATATCTGAGATGTTTGGGCTTCTGTAACTGTATCTTCGCCATCTGGGCTCCTGTAACTGTATGTAATCCATCAGGGCTCTTGTAACTATATCTAAGCCATATGGGCTCCAACGAGAGCCAGTGATGTGACTGTGGCATAAAGGAAGTCCGTAATTGAATAGACTTCAATATGGCTAGCTCAGATATCATATTTCTCATATGAGCAAGTTGTAGCCCTGTAAGAAGTTATAATTGAACTTAGCCCTTCTAGGCAATGCATATGTGGGCATCTGTATGAGTAGACAGAGGTGTTGGCCATATGTCTAGTAGTTGACAAGATCATTCTATATGGCATCATATAGTCTATTAGATGACTAATGGCTAGGGTGGTTTTCTGGGTGACTTGTATGAAAAGTTGAGTGTTGTAAGAAGCTACAAGGTCACTGGCAATAGGGAATTCACCTAGCAACCTACCATCTAGTTCGTTTAGCAATCCTGGTACCACCAACTCAAAGGTAGAGCTATACTATCAAGATTCTAGCCCTATAGGCGTCAAGGTACACTAACGGCCTTTAGGCAAGCTTTACTGTGTATATAGGTGCCAAACTAGTAAATTATTTTGCTCAGTTGCGCCCTATGCTGCCCTGGTTCAACCAAGTATGCTCAATTGCTAACCAGAAGCCTATATGGCCCTGATACGACAACAAAACATCAATAGTCCCGTTAGATGGTAAATAAACAAATCGAAAATCTCTGTCACTTCGAGAGATAGTCAACACTGAATATAATACTTCTCGATAAGTGATGCTATGCTAAAATTCCAATTTTTCACGTAGACACTAACCACACCACATACAACCATTAACTACTACCAAGATACAAGTCATATCAATTATACGATGAGGATAACTTGCTGAAAGAGATTAGCCTTTACATACCTCAATTGCATAATTTTGCTTAATCAATCCTGCTTCAATCAAGAACTCATAATCCCTCCGTATTCTAGCTTTCCACTAAAGGAATAGGTCTTCTATGATTCATTAACTATACCAGCAACCATAGTCCCCAAAACATAATGATGAAAAGTCAAAACAAGTTCAATTCAGCAAAATCTTATGAGTTCTTATAGATTGGACAGGTAGAAACACTTACTATCACTTGTAGACACGCTACCCATAGTTAGAGATGATTTCTACGACTTTTACCACCTAGGGTTCCACAAAAATGTGTTAATCTTAAAGACTCAACTCTGTAGATATGTTCTTCATAGGCCTGAGATTCACTACCCAAGTAGAATTCACGATAGGAGATGATTTTGGAAAATTCTCATGAAATTCTCATGAAAAAAATCGCCCAAGCCGATCCCTGTTTTTGGAAAATTTTTAAATGAACACCCATCTCACACTTACATATAAATAGGTGGGAGGCGGTGGCAGGGTCCGCAACGCGCCTCCCCTTGCAGCAGAGTGGTGGCGTGGCATGCCGCTACGTACATGGTTGAGGGGTGCATAGCGCGGCACCAAGTGTGGCCTGCCTCCATCTCCGACCTCTCGCTCGCTCAATAACACATATGCTCATTCCACCTTTAAGCCTTCTCCTACATGTGATGTACTCTAGAAACAATAGACACGCACGCGCACAGTCTGTTAAACGAACAAAACCTATGGGATGTAACAGAAGTCAGGCAAGATATTGATGACTTTGGATGGACAAGAGCCGGTTTTTGATGTATTCAGAGCAGCAATATTACCACCTAACTATGAGAAGTTGAAGACTAGCACAATGGTAGAGCATGTAAAGTCTGATAAATCCGTTAAGAAGCACATGTTTCAAGATGAATTAGAAGGAAATCAGGTTATTGATCATCTCACTCAATTGGAGGAGTGAGAAGTTTTGCATCATGCCACGATGTTAAATCAGGCATTGCATGGGAGGAAACCCGTGAATATCGAGCCACGACTATAAATAAGGTGCTTGGTAGGAGGCAACCCATCTTTCTAGCACATTTTTGTTTTGTAGAGACGAACAGGGAATTTGAGGTGAAAAGTAGAGAAAGGAAGCTGGAAAAATTTTATGTCTAGGGAGAAATACCTAGCGTAGTCGCCAAGTGATAAACTTCAAAAGAAAAAAAAATTCAGGTTGGCATTGTGGCTAGCACTCTACGCTAGACTTAATTCACCAAGAAATTTTTTTCCTACACGTATAGTGCAGTAATTGGCGCGCCGCGCCAGGGGTAGTTCGGGTGAATATTTTTTTTGGGTATATGGGTCAAATCCAACCCAAGGACCCTAAATTAATAATTATTCATGACCCATACCCTTTATATTAATTTTCATTCATCTTCTATCTCTAAAAAGTCAAAAGAAAAGAAAAAGGCTCTCTCTCTCTCTCTCTCTTAAGCCGTAACTCCCTCTCCCATTATCCTTTCTTCCCCAAATCAAAAACCCAAAATCACCATTGTTGGATAATAAGATTCAACTTCATAATATGGGTTTCCATGACTTAAATACCATATGTTCTTCCATAATAATGTTGTATCCTTTATTGAGTTTCTTGTTTTGGTCAAAATTTTGTGGTTTTAAGTTGTGGGTGTGAAGAGGATGATGAATGGGTTGTAGAGAATTTCATGAAATTAGTGAATTTGGATTGTTTTTATGGAGGAAGAATTTTCTTGAGTAATTGATTCTTGAATTGTGAAAATATTAGGTTGTTAAATATCCATGTTAATTCATTGTGGAAAGTAGGAAATTCATATAAATTGTTGGTTGAACATATTGTCACTACTTCCACACTTGGGTTGTTTTGAACTATGAATTACTAATGGAGGAAGTGAAGTGAGTGGCTAACTTGAAGTGCTCTTGAAAAAGAAAAAAAATAATAAGAGGTGCATAAGGGAAATCATAAATGTGGTTTGGAATGTAAAGTTTGTAAGCAAATTTGGATAATGAGATTTGGCATGATAATGGGGAAGTCTAAATATCCTATTTGACAAATTCTCACAATTATGCTAGCGAATTAAGTGTGGGATCATTTTGCCTCCTATACCTATTTAGTTAGTCTTGTTGTTCATGAACTAATTTTTTGTGGTTATTGATGTTGATTGGCACGTGTTATTGCTTAACGTGCAGACAAAGGCAAGGAAGTAGCAACCACTAGCAAAGGGTTCAAAAGGATCAAGGAGAGAGTTGCATTGAGCTCGTCAACCCACAAGGCACCCCCTGCTAGGAGGTTTGGAGCCAAGGCCGTGGAGGAGCATGTGCTCAAGTGGTTCAATTCCCCAAATGGAAGCCAAGTATGCCTTGGAGAATTGGATTGATGAGGGTCGTCTTGCACTTGAGTTCTCCACCATTCGTGACATTGTCCATGATTTGGGGATAGGTATGTGTTTTCTGAGCCAGAGGAGTGCAATCTCACCTTAGTGAAGGAATTTTATGCCAATTGGAACACCTCATTCGATAGAGAACAAGGATCAAGGTACGGGGACAAGTGCTTCGTGTCACTTCCATGTCTTTCAATGCATTCCATGGCATGCCACTAATAGAGCCAAATATGTATATCATGTTTCTTGGGAAGCGCCGATATCGTGACATTCGCCACACTTTGTGCACAGAGCATTCAGCTGCCCGGTGGGCAAGAGGTGAAAATGGCACTCATTCGACACTCTCATTCTCCTACTTAACTAAGGAGGTCAAAGTTTGGGTCAAGTTGGTTTGTGCTATACTTCTCCCAGGGACACACACAACAGAGATCACTCGAGAGCGAGTAGTATTTGTGAATATATTGATGAAGGGGCTGCCAATTAACTTTGCCAAGGTGCTGAGGGACAACATACGACAATCTAGGGATAACTATCAGTGGAAGTATATTAAGGCAGCTTGTTGACTCAGTTCTTGCGGGAGCTTGCTATTGAGGAAGAGGAGGCTGACCTTCATCAACCCCTAGTAAGGCACTTGGTAGGAAAAATGATTGATATCACAAAGGTCAAAGAGCCAACTAACTCATCAACACCATTCCTCACTCTATCCAAGCGCCATGCTCGGGATGACAATTAGAGAGGCGTATGTTTAGGAAGTTTGATCTGCAGCTGAAGATTGGAGGTAGATCTACGACTGCTGTGGAGATGTCAGCACTAGAGGAGCGGTACCCACTCACAGAAAGCGCCATATGGTGTGCAAGGTGGGAACAACTTTTGAGGAGTCGTTAGATGATGATGATCCTATAGTGCTGACTGATGAAGTTGATGATGACGATGACGAGGATGGTGATGCCACCACTAGATCTATGCAGGTTGATGATGCAGGAGATGATGTTGATGATGATGATGATGATGATGATCAAAAGTATAATCCTGATGATGATAACTTTTCTTAAAGACCCAATAAGTTTTTTTTCTCTCCCTACTTGACATGATATGTTTGTGCATTGGGGACAGTGCACTGTTTAAGTGTGGGGTGGAGGAAATAGATTTCCTTTTTATTCTATCATTGCTAAATTGTTAGACTAGGTTTTAGTAATTGTTGTTAAACTTTTGAGCTAGTTAGCTTGGGTTGTTGTGGATGGCTATTGAAACTGAACAATGCTATGTCATGGGATTTTTTTTATCTGTGTGTTTGTTTTAAGTAAATATTTTTATTGAGAGTCAAAAAGTTTTTTAGAGTCTGTCATAGATGTCATGGATGGTCCCAATGATGTATGAATGATAACGTCTTAGGGGAATTTTTTTTTATTTTTTAGGATGGAGTCAAAAACTACCACTTGTGTGCTCTTGATATTCTACTTAGAATTTAAGCTAGAAGCACTGAAATGGTTATCATGAATACATGAGAAGTACAAATTCCATGAGAGACACATATGTTCTTTAACTTGACTCAAGTAAATAGACTTTAGGGCTTAATAATGGAAATTCATTCAATATGATTGTATGGATATGTGGCCATAAGAAATTGACTCAGATCATGATGCCATGAGGGTGAGCTTAAATTTGTTGCATTTTATACATAGTGTAACATCTAGAACTTTCCTAAATGTGTATATGATAGCTAGGTGCCAAAGTGGTAAGATATAATTACGACATTTCTTTGAAAAAACAATGTTTGTCCATTTTTGTTGGTTCTTCTACTTCATATTTATTTAATATGAATAATTTCCCTCTCCTATTTTTTATATCATTCATTAAGTCTCACACCTTCCTTAACATTATCCCTAGTTAACCCCATTGATCTATAAGCCCTAATTATCTTCTTAGCCACAAAAGAAGCCTATTCCCCTTTATTGTGTGACATCCAGAATATTTGATCCAAAGATAGTCTGAGGCTCTTTGAAATTTAAGAATGAAGGTTCCACCGCTGTAGCAATGTTAAGGGAAATGAAAAAGATAAAAAATGTGGATGGAAAGATGAGAAAATAGGAAAAAGGGGTGCCCAGAAAAAAAATAACATGTTTACTTTCTACTAGAACATAAATGAAAGATTCTTAGTGGTTGATTATTCTTGTTGATCTTATAAGCAGAAACTAGCAGTCAAGTAGTGTAAAAAGGGGCATGAGAAAAGAAAAGGGGATTAGTGAAATAATGGTTGAGCTATGAGGAAAAAGAGGTCGACAAGAAAGATGAAGTGAAAATGTCTTAAAGTGCTTAGGACTGGTAGCCACTATTAAAGAAAATCATTCCTACCCTTCCCTTAGCCGATATTACAATCAGGAAAAGTCCTTAGGATCTTACTCTTTTTGGAAGTAATTAAGTAATTTGACTATATATGAGAGGAAAGCCTATGGTATGTTACATGTGTATGAAACATCATTTGTGAGAGTGAGTGTTCCTAGTTTGTTATGTTCCAAGCTTTTAATTGATAATATGAGGAAAGGAACATCACTAAATAAGTGATGGCATAAGATGATTAGAATTGTTGTATTATGTGCTACATTGTTCATACTTAATCATGTTGGCCCTATTTTAAAAAAGATTAGTCAATTATAAAAAGTATGTAGTTTCGAATGTGAAAGACTTCTTTGTGTATATGTTGTGGATTGGCTATGAATTAATGAACCACTTAGTCACGTGCTTTGTTCTAGTTAGTTGAGTGACAGTTGATAGAGGTGACAAGTGGTGTGATAAAAAGTGTTTGTTTCATATATGTAAGGATTGTTCGAGGACGAATAATGATTTAAGTGTGGAATGGTGATGTTGGGCATATTCTTATGCCCATTTTTCATACTTTTACCCATCTTTTATCATGTTTTGAGATGATTATCCCTGTGAGCATGATTTCATCAATGTGTGTGTTAAATGAGCTAACAAGTGTTTTTAGATGATTTTATTAGGTAACACATGAAAAAACACTCAAAAATAGTCCAAGGTGTGAAGAAAGAAGTATTCGAGGAAATTTTAGCCTAGTGAGATAGTTGGAGTGGTGCGCCATCCACTAAACTTTAGAGAAAATTGTGCTAAAATTGGTGCTATGGTTGGAATGACATGTCAGACCTCAAACTTCAGAAGAATTTTTTATCAATGCCTTGGCAAATTCAGTGGAGTGGCGTGCCAGAGAAGTTCTGGACTTGAAAAAATTTTCTAACACTTTGGTGCATTGGCAGAAGGGGCGCGCCAGGTCCAAGAAGTGTAGAATTTTAACTAACACCTTGGAAAGATGGGACAAGTGGCACGCTAGATGCCCAACTTCAGAGGAAATTCAAGCCAAGTCTAGTGAGATGGCTGAAGTGGTGCGCCAAGGCCTATCCGGGATTGATTTTTGTAAGTCTAAAAGTTAAACTACTTAAGGGAGAAAGAGTCATTTATTACCTTGCTTATAAACGCCTTATCTAGGGCATTTGTTAGATATTCTTTCAATTAGATTGATCGTTGTACGCAGTCTTTTGGGGGAGAGACAAGAAGTTTATTTTCTTCTTTAGTTTTATCTTTGTCAATTCGAATGATGAATTCTTGGGTTTTTCACTTGAACATGAGTGGCTAAACTCGTTTCTGGGATTTTTTCCATAGCTTGATGGTTGTGGTTTGAATATTCATTTATGCTAGATGTTGATTCTTCTTTTCAAGATTATTTATGCTTACTTGATTTCATGCTTATTCGTTAGACTGATTACCTTTCGAATATTATCTATTGGCTCATTAGTCGAACTCGAATGAGGGAACCAATGATGGTTAAAAGAAAGCATAGAGTAGGTTTAAATTATCTTGTTCAAAAGTTCAAGAGTTGATTTCATTGTTGAGGATACGGATATACCCTGCAACCCTACTTAGTTGAGCTAAGTAGATTCAACCGTCGTGTCATGTTTCTCCTGTAACCATAGGGATATAGGTGTTAGGGTTCATGAGATAGTTTTTGGCTATTCAGGAGAATAGTTTAGAAGTGAGCTCATAACTTGAAACTAGCAATCTTAGGAGAACGTTGTCTAGCATATTTAAATCCTAAAACTCAACGTGAAGCAAAACTGCCAAGACCCTGGACTTTCATCATCATTTGAATTACAAAATTTTTTGCAAATGAAATTACTTTCTGTGTTTAATTTACATTCCAAGTTAAATAGAATAATCTCAAAACTATTTCCCTATTTTACTTGTATTTTCTTGAATAGTGAAATAAAGGTTAAACCTAAGCAATTAATTTTACAAGTCTTTGTGGGTTCGATATCAGGACTTTACCATCTTATAGTACTTCATGACCATGTGCACTTGCGTGTGCTTGGAAACATCAGTGCCAATCACGATAGTTGGGTCGTGACAAGAATGGTCTTCTACCATAGATGGCTCAATTTTGCACTCAAGGTTTCCACTATAAATCCACATACAACCTGTAAAATTGTCTTGCAGTGTGTATATGATAGTTGTGTTTTGCCTACCAGATGATCTGCGCCAGTGGACCCTGACTCTACTCTAACATGCGACCCCTAAAATTTGCTAGTGGTTCGTAGATGAATCCATATTTATTCCTCTTTGCCCCACCATATCTTCATTTTGTGGCTCGTAGCTCTCACTTGTGGTCACTAGGCTGGTAGATCTCAACTGCGGCCACTAGATTGCTACACGGGTTGACCCTCTAAATCTAAGAGATTTTGGATAAGACATGCAACATAGATATATTCTGTCACGCTCTGAGCTTACACCCTGGACGTGGCTAGAACTCAGATCACCTAGTAGTCTAAGAGAACCCTTGGCCTAGCATACTACTAGCTGAGATTACAATAAAATAATGTGAAAGCAATAACTGAAGTGAGCTAAACTTAAATAAAAAGAAGATTTACTAACTGATATTGAAAATAATGTTAAAAAGTAACATTTATGACTCAACAATATAACAAGTCTATGAAGCCTCTAATAATTGAAAAATAGGTGCTAGGACAGAGTTCTCACGGCTACCTTAAGCTCTACTGAAAATAAAACTATGAATGAAATCCTTCGTAGAATAGGAGGCCTCACCAAAAGCTGAGTGAATGAGGTCCTATAGATGCGTCTATTGCCAGTCCTGTCTACCTAAATATGCATCATAATAAGATACAGCGCCAAATGGCATCAGTATGACTGAATGTACAATATGTAAAATGGCTAAATGAAATAACAGGTAAGCAAGAATCTCTAAACTGAAAGAATAAACTGGTTGAATCTGATACTCTGAATGATGCATTACAAAACAAGTATGAAAGATGTGTAAATAGTTATACAATAAAATTGTGCATCAAAACAAGCTCTGAAAATACATGTATATATATGTAATACTTTATTTGGGAGTTTTCCATAACCGACATACATCATGAATGAGCACATGATGTCCAACTTCTTACCCAAGCTAGGAGAGCTGTCTAAAGCCTTGCCAAGGTAGAGGATGAACTAAACTATGGATCCATACTAAGCCCTTACTAGGGGCTGTCTAAGGAGTCTCCCAAACCAATGATACAATCCTAACCTACGCTTGCTATGTAGTTTTAGGGCTTACGAGTTATCTGAACCCTTCACCCATCTCAGTGCTAAACAATCCTTCCAAAATGATACTTATATAAATATGCCTATTTGAGGTAGCTAAAAACATCTTCTATAAAGCACCTTAGCTAAAATTATAACACATGTTTTAAAACTCTGTGGAGCCTCTATAAATCTATACTATTCTAATAAGCCTCTGTGCTCAAAAATCTGTGTAAAAACTTGTGAGCTTCTATGCTCAAAAGTTTGAGTTTTAAAAATAAGACTTTAATTTATTTTTGAAATCATCCTATAACTGAACTAACTGTTTAAAAATCCTTTTATGAAAACTTTCTAAAAATCTCTTTAGTCTTGAAAATAATGCATATGTCTCATATTACCAAGCTTTCAAAAATATGATTTCATATGCACTTGGGGTTCATGGGATAAGAGGATATGAACCATAATCACCCAATCAAGAGAGTAAGGATTATAATCAACAATCAAGAGATAAAATGATACAATACAATGGAATGAAGAATTCAACAATGAATAATTAGAATTAGAAAGAAGAAGACCAAATTATAGAATTAGGAAAAACCCTAGCTTTAACTTTAATGGAATCTTTAATAGATATAGGGCATGAGGAAGAATGGAATTCCGCACTATGATTAGCCTTACATACCCGGAACAATGAACTCTTGACTCTAGCTTGAGAAATCCCTATGTTTAAGATTATGAACCCTAACTTCCTTGAGATCTTTGAGAGCTAATGATTATTGAATATATGGTGTTATGTCAGGGAATGAGAGTTTAGACTATAAAAAACCCTTTAATATTCCTCTCAGGAAACCCAAAACGACCTGGTTTAGGTGATAAAAGTATAGGAAGTTACTAAAATACCTTTAGAAAATTGGACTGGAAAATTGTTCCCCAATGCCAATGAATCGTGCCATGAGTTGTTATGTCTAAAAATGATTGTGGTACCCTCTCGTGGTAACTGATGTCAATTCGGACACTTTCTAATTCTCATCCCATGACCAGATAGGATGAGTCGTCCTTCCTCACCATGACTCATGGTCTAGTTCTCGTGGTTACTGAAATGATTTAATCACTTTCTAAACTTCACACCACAGCTGGTCGGGATGAGTCATGGTATTATACCACAATCATCCCTTGACTCATGGTATTTGGAAACATGGAAACTTTGGCTACTTACCATGAGCCACATCATGACTCGTGGTCCCTCACCACGACTCATGGTGTGGGTCATTGTCCATTTTCTATTGGTTTTCTGTTTCATGTCTTGGATCTCATCTTAGGGACTTTTGAGGTTGTTGCATTATCTTTCCCTTGAGATCATTCTTCCTCATATAACGACTGAACTGGATTGACAGATAATCAAATTGAGGGTGACTATCTTCTTCGTCATCCCAAGTAGCTCACTCCACCAGCTGATTCCTCCACAATACCTTCACCAAAGCGACTTCTTTGTTCCTCAACTTACGAACTTGATGGTCAAGAATCTTAACTACAACCTCTTCATATGACAAATTTTCTTCACTCCCACACAATCTGTAGGCACAATGAGTGAGGGGTAACCCACACACTTCTTGAACATAGAAATGTGGAAGACTGGATGGATCGATGCTAGTTTGGCTAGAAGCTCCAACTCAAAGAAACCTTGCTAACTCTCTTCAAAATCCTTTACGAACCAATATAGCAGGGACTGAGCTCCCCTTTCTTCCCAAATCTCATAACATCCTTCATGGGTGAAATCTTCAAATAAACCCAATCATCTACCACAAACTCTACGTCTCTATGCCTAACATCTATATTAGAGTTCTGATGACTCTGTGTAGTCTTCAGCCTTTCCCGAATTATCTTAACCTTTTCCATGGCTTGTTGTACTAGATCTGGCCCTATCAATCCTACTTCACCGGCTTCAAACCAACCAATCAGGGATCTACACATCCTCTTATAAAGAGCCTCATAGTGAGTCATATGTATACTAGAGTGATAAGTATTATTATATGAAACTCTATAAGAGGAAAATGGTCATCCCGATTCCCCTTGAAATCAATAACACAAGATCTTAGCATACCTCTAGCTTTTGAATAGTTCACTCTGCCTGACCATCTGTCTGTGGATGAAAAGTTGTAGAAAGTAAGGTTCACCTTCGAACCCAAACATCTCTAAAGTGACTTCCAAAACTGAGCAGTAAACAATGTGCCCCAATCTGATATGATGGATAATGGAACTCCATGAAGTATGACTATCTCACAAATGTATGTCTAGCATGTCCTCCGTGGAGTCTATAGTCTTAACCAGCAAGAAATGAGCCGACTTGGTCATTCAATCTACAATCACCCAAATAGATTCATGCTACCTGCGTGATCTTGGCAGACCGGTGATAAAGTCCATATTGATTATCTCCCACTTCTATTCTGGAATGGCGATATTCTGAGCCACACCACATGGTATTTGGTACTCGACCTTAACTTGATGAAAATTCGGGCATTTATCCATAGTATGCAATGTCTCTCTTCATACCATTCCACCAGTAGACTTCTCTCATGTCATGGAACATTTTCGTGGAACCTGGATGAATCAATACATGGAGTTGTGTGCTTCTTCCATGATTCTATCTAGTTCTCTCTTCAAGTTACATCCTTATCTAGTTCTCTCGTCTCTTTCTCTACATGAGTTGTACTTCCCATAGATAGTCTGGTAAGAGCATCAGCAACAACGTTTGCTTTATCTGGATGGTAGAGAATACTCATGTTATAGTCTTTGAGCAACTCAAGCCACCTCCTCTGTCTGGGATTCAACTCCTTTTTGATGAACACATATTGAAGACTCTTGTGGTCTGTGAACACATCAACATGTGCACCATAGAGGTAATAGCCCCAACTCTTTAATGTAAACACTACCACATCCAACTCAAGATCATGAGTCGGATAATTCTTCTCATGGACCTTGAGTTGTCTAGAAGCATAATCTATAACATTACCGTTCTACATCAATATAGAACCGATGCCTACTCTTGATGCATCACAATACACCACAAAATCATGTGTACCCTCTGGTAGGGTCAATACTAGGGCAGTAGTCAAATGAGTCTTCAATTCTCGAAAGCTTTTCTCTTAAGCCTCAAACCATTAAAACTTGATCTTCTTCTGAGTTAACTCGGTCAGTGGAGTAGCAATAGTTGAAAATCCTTCTACAAACCTTCTGTAATAGCCAGCTAAACCCAAGAAACTTTTAATGTTAGTCAGGGTTGTGGGTTTAGACCAATTTTTTACTGGCTCAATCTTCTGGAAGTCGACCTGAATACCCTCGCTAGAGACTCTGTGGCCTGGAAATGCCATTGACCGCAACCAGAATTTGTACTTAGAAAACATGGCGAATAGCTCAAGTTCCTTAAGTTTCTAAAGGACTATGATGAGATGAATAACATGTTCCACCTCATTTTTGGAGTATACTAAGATATCGTTAAGGAACACAATAATGAGCATATACATATATTGCTTAAACACTCTGTTCATGAGGTCTATGAATACTGTAGGAGCATTAGTCAAACCAAAGGACGTAACAACAAAATTTAAGTGACCATAATAGGTCCTAGAGGTTGTTTTAGGAACATCACTTTCTATAACCTTCAATTGATGATAGCCTGATATGAGGTCTATCTTCGAGAAATAGGTGGCATCCTGTAGTTGGTCAAATAAGTCATTGATTCTAAGAAGAGGATACTTATTCTTGATGGTGACTTTGTTTAACTAACGGTAATTAATACACATCCTAAGAGTACCATCTTTATTTCATAGGAAGAGAATTGGAGCGCCCCAAGGTGAAACACTGGGCGAATGAAACCTTTATCTAAGAAGTCTTGCAACTGCTCTTTTAACGATTTTAACTCAGCTAGAGCCATTCTATTTGGTGGAATAGAAATAGGCTGATTGTCGAGAAGGATATCTCTTTTGAAATCTATTTCCCTATTGAGAGGAACTCCAGGAAGATCATCTAGAAAGACCTATGGAAATTCATTCACAACTAAAACTGATTGAAGGGATTATATCTCAGCATTGGAGTCTTAAACTCTGACTGAATGATAGGCACACCCCTTAGAGATTAACTTGCTAGCCTTAAGGTGTGAAATAAAATGATCCTTAGGAATAATGGGACTATCTTACGAAACTAGGACTGGCTCATCTAAAAACTAAAACTCTACTACTCAGGTCATACAATCAATTGAGGTATAATAGGAGTGCAACCAATCCATGCCTAGAATAATATCAAAATCCACCATGTCTAACTCAACTAAGTCAGTTGTGGGGTATTTATGATGGACTAACGTGGTACAATCTCTATAGATTCTCTTAGCTAAGACTGACTCACCGATGGAGTAGACACACTAAAGGGCTATAAGAGTTGTTCTGGGCAAATTCTGAATTTAACGGCTACATAAGGAGTCACAAAATACAAAGTAGTACTTGGATCAAGCAAAGAATACATATCAATATAGAATACTTTTAATATACCAGTGACAACATCTGGGGAGTTCTCCTGATCTTGGCAACTAGATATACCATACAGATGGTTCTAACCTCCGGTTTTCCCTGAAGTGGTGCCCTTTTGGGCAGCTCTGCCTACTAAAGGATAGACTGATCCTTGTTACCCTATTTACCTGTCACGATGGATAATCCCTCAAAACGTAGCCCTATTGGCCATATCCATAGCATCTTTTGCTGCCCAAATGACACTCACCCAAGCGGCTTCTACTATACTTGTCACATGGCAGATGTTAAGGGGTTTCGTGAACTATGCTACCCTACATTTGAGACCTCTTATCGTTCTTATTGCTTTGAGAAGGTGAACTAGTAGCTGACTGTTTAGGTTCAGAGGATCTCTTCCAAAAGGACCTGTTACCATTTCCGTTCCTCTGCTGTGTTGTCTAATTATCGGTTAACTTTCCTCTCTTACACTGATGCTCCTCTCCATCCTTTTACTTATCCTCCTCTAATTACTAGGAATCCAACATATGCCTAGAAATATCCATATGACTAATCAACAGTGAGCCCTTAATTCTTCTTCACATTCTTGCCCAATCCAAAGACGAACTTTCTCATTCTATCCCTCATATCCAGTACTATCTCCGGAGCATACCAGATAGCTGGGTGAACATCAGATTATATTTGTTTATGCTCATGGTGCACTGCTTCAAGTTCACAAACTCCTCTACCTTATCCTCTCTCAGCTCCTAGGGAAAAAAGTGATTCAAGAATGACTCCTCAAAACTATCCTAGGTTGTCGAAGCTTCATTCTCACCACGTCCTTGCTCCCACTAATTGTACTATACATTTGCAACATCCTTAAGCTGATAAGAAGAAAACTCAACTAATTCTGTTTCAATTTCATGCATTGCCCTTAAGATCTTCTAGATCTCATCAATAAAGTTCTGGGGGTCTTCATCAAACTTAGACCCTATAAACACTAACAAGTTCACCCTAAAAAATTCCCTAGTCCTAGACTCTCCTAATGAGTCATGAGAACTGAAACTGGTGGGTTTTGAGCCCTAACAGCCTAATCGAACAGAAAACAACTGAGTGAGCATCTGGAGAGCCTCTGTATACTCTGTCTCTAAAGTGACAACTCGTGGAGGCTGGGGAATAGGTGCTTCTGGAATCCTTCCATTAGTATCTAGTGCATATGGTCTCCAATACTATCAACCAGAATTGTGGTGTGTGTATCATTCCTGGTCTGCATCCTAGTATGTGGGGGCACACTTGTGTTTTTCCAATGGAAACCTCAGCACTAGCAACATTCCTCTGACTGGCGGTATGTTTTGGAGGTGTGATCTAAAATTCATGAATGCATGAGATAGGAAGGAATCTTAATAGAGTTAAACTCTATCGCATGAACTAGAATATGAATGAAGGGAGGTACTTTCTAACTCCATGTAGTCTTGATGAGTTGGTAATTTACCAACTCATTAGGCTATTAAACTTGAGTTTTTGCTTAGTTATGAGTTGATTGTATGGATTTTATGCCCTTTTTGCATTTTTGTGTGCAGATGCCTAAATGTATATAAAAGCGCAAAAAATGGAGCAAAAAGAAGGAAGTGAGAGCAAATCTGTGGCCCACCGATGAAAATCCCTCAAACGCCGGCCAAAGGACGATTATCACTGCCTCTAAGGAACAATGCCACCGACGAATAGCAAGTTGAAAATGGTGAATCACCGGTCCAGTTGTCGAAATACACCTAGTTTTCTGGAAAGCTGCATAAAGATCCGACAGTTCACGGATCGGTATCGGCTAAACGCCGAATGAACTGCCGATGTTCACTGGCATTGAGTGATGGCCCAGTTAAGACACTCAATGGTTCACGAATTAGGACCAGTGAACCTCCGGTGTCTCCGTTGATTCCAAAATGGTGCTCCGGTGTATAATTGTCCAGCACGGGAAAAGGGATAAACGGTGCCCTACTTTTCAGGATATAAATAGTAGATAAAGTACTGCGTACTGGGATATATAGAAATATAGAGAGAGCAAAGCATATCACATCATTGTTTCCCTTTTGAGATTTAGAACATTCTCTTAGCAAAGAGAGGGAGATTTTGATTGGCAAACATGGAAAAGTGCTCTTTTATACTTCTTCTTTGTAATTGTAAGTTTCAGCCATTGTTAAAGACTATTTTTTGAATTTGATTTTACTACTCTTGCTATTAAATTCAATGAAGTTATTGATGAATGTGCTTTTGAATTTATTAATCATGAGTAGCTAAATCATTAACTAGAGGTGTGTGATGATGATCACTTAATTAGAGTGGGTATTGCTAGAGTCATCTTCATATTGTTTAAATAAGTGTAAATCTATTAGATTCTGTTTAATCTATAAAGGAAGGTCCATTGATTATAATATGGGTGTATTTATTCTTTCTTGATTATTTCTTGTAAAAGAATAATTAAGTACTGGAAGCGAATCTAATAGTGGGTATGGATAAGAGATTGTGAAATCGGGCTAGAAATAGCTAAAATTGCAGTCTCATTCCTTATTGGTGGCTAATATCTAGAAATTAATGCAGCTGCTAATCCAAATCTAATCGGGTTGAGCTAAATCATGGTTAGAGGTTTGAAAAAATTATTGTAAGAGGTAGTTATAAGGCTGAAAAATTGTAATTACCCATTTCCCGAGATTATTTACACTTGTTGAACTCATAAGTTGACCTAGCATTTCATGATCTAGTTAGTATATCATCTACACACCTCTAGTCCTTCACACTCTTGTTAACAACTTTGCTGTTCTTGCTATTTTATTCCACCAAATCACCAAATACAATTCACTGCAAATTTCAATTCCCCCAATTTATTTGTTTTTATGTTAACTCTACATGGTGCAAGCTAACTTCAATTTCTCAACAGGCACTTGTAATTATCATTCACTAGTCCTTGTGGGAGTCGACCCCGACACTCATCAGGTTACTTGTTTTGATACTTCAGTCGTATATATTCTTTGCATGAAGGATATGTTTTGGACGTTATAAGAAATAGCACTGTTGTCGGGGACTAGCGCTTGATATTCTTGTGTTGATTGTGAAGTTGAAATAGTTTTGCATCGTAGCTACTTGAAGTGAGTTTGTTGTGTTGGTTAGGATCTTACAACCACATGAGTCATGAATCCCAAGAATGGTATAGCTTAGTGGAAGGTAACATGGAGCACAACAAGGATAATCCGGTGATGCTGGAAATTGCGGGAGCCATTCGCCAACCACCGACGATAGGGAATGCGGTATTTCATGTCACAAGCACCATGCTGCATTTGTTGCGAATGAAGGGACTCTTTGGCGGGAAACCAAGTGATGACGCAAATCGGCATTTGAGAAACTTCTTGGAGATATTCCATCCCTTCAATATTATAGATATTAGTCAAGATTCAATCAGGTTGAGACTCTTTCCTTCCTCACTAAAGGGGGAGGCAACAATGTGGCTGGAGGAACTCCCTCCGGGTTGTATTACATCTTGGCAAGAGTTAACCAAGGCTTTCTTGGATCGTTTTTTACCTCCATCAAACATGTTGCAGCTGAGGGACGACATCTCAAATTTCAGGAAAGAACCAGGAGAGCCTTTGCATGAGGCATGGTTAAGGTTCAAAAAGAAGGTTGCTCTTTTCCCAAATCATGGATTGCCGGATGGAGTGCTTCTCCAAAGCTTCTATAGGGCCCTTGATTCCATCAACAAGTCTATGGACAACAACCTAGCTGGTGGTTATATTATGGATCAAACATATGGGATGGCCAAAGCCCTACTAGACAGAATGACAAAGACCAATAGGACTTGGCAAACGCGAGAGAAAAATGTGTCTACCCATGAGATCAGCTCAAGTGCATTGGCGGCTGAATTGCGAAAAAGGGATGAAGAGCAGGATGAGAATCTTGCCAAGATGATGACACAGTTGGAATTGATGACAAAACATGTAATGGGAGCCGGGCCCAAAGTGGTAAATGTTGTGGGAATGCAAGGTCCCTTGCAATAGGATGGAGAATCATCACCTCCGAGGTATGAAGAAGAATGTCAATACATGGGCAACCAAATGGGAGGTCCTCGACTTGGATTCCAAGGAGAAAACCAAGGCCCATGGCGACGAAGGGATGAAAATCAAGGTTGGAGAAATCGTGAGCCGCAAGGATGGCCCGAAAGAAATGAAAGATGGGGTAATAGGGAGCCAAATCAATAGGGTGATCGCTATCATCGTAGTTCGAACCACTATATTCCCCCTCCAAAAGTTAACAATCATCCGGACGTGAGTGACGCGGGTAGCTCTATAATTGAATAAATGCTATCTAGAGTTCTAAAGAAAGTGGAGTCAACCGAGAGCGGGGTCAAAGAATTAAGACGGGAGGTGTCTAACCTTACCCAAACAATGAGTTCACATTCTGCCTTAATCAAGCATTTGGAGGCCCAATGAATCACTTGTCGGCACAAATGAACCCACGGATGAAGGGAACTATCACGACCCGAATATAGACCCGAATCGCAACATGGGACAAGGAGCCCCAAGAGACTCCAAGTCAACCCATGGAAGAACATATATCTATCTCAATCCAATAAAGTGGAATACTATACATGATAATATGGCCGAAGCATAATCATAACATAACATGGAAAGCGATATGTAGTTCATACACGACAGCTGAATACTACACATAGTTTGAAAGCCTCTAATATATCTGATGGGTTGATAGGACAACACCCCCAACTAACCCGACAAGTCTGAAAAATTGAACATAAAGGATAACTGATATCAACTAGTCCTTGGGAGATAAGGACTCATCAATGAACTGGAACCTAACTCTGAGAACAAGCTAATGACGGTGCTGGGTCTGAAGATCGGAGCTTGTATCATAAAATGATACAGCATAGAGTATGCGGTCAATATATGGAATGTACCGAGTATGCAAGGTAAGTAAAATGGACATTTTAATATACACAAAAGCTCATAAGATTATAACAACATGCTCATAACATAAATATCATAATGTAACATAAGGCTCAAGGTTAAAATTCATAATCCATTCATTATCATAGTCATAAGAGAAACTTTGTAAATCGTAACTTGAGCCAAAATGACATAAACATAACAATGCATAAAAACATACAGAACAATGGGAGGGCTCATCATAACTGACACCATCATGGTAGAGCCTTACAT
>JACEIK010000275.1:423121-466411 GCA_018107945.1 Datura stramonium
AGTGGGGCTTTATATACTTGGGCCTGGACAGGCCCAACGTGTCACGGAGCCAACACGGTGGCCCCACCTCCGTGACACGCTGCCATCGCGGAGGGGCTCTACCCCGGCTCCTTCTGCAATGGTTCGATAAGTTTTTCGTCCAATCTTTTCCCGGGCCTTTTTCTAGAACGTATGGCTTTCAAGTATGCTTAACCAACGCGCGAATAGGCCATCTAAGTGCCGGGAATTTACGAGGTGTAACAGGTTAGTTCTTTCCCTGTGTCCCCAAATTCCTCCCTATTTCTCTCTATCAGTGGTAGCCCTAAAATTACTGAATGTCAAGAAATTGCTAGTCATACTTTGTATAAATCTTGTGAAATATTATACCATGTTAATATTATACATTTCTATCAGTTTGTTCCTAAAATGATGTTAAATCTTGTGAAGTGAAATTTAGCCCTATTTCTTGAACTAGAAAATCTTGAAATTTGCATTAGTGCTTGACTATCGAATTCTAGCTTGATTTTATCAGTGTTAGAAACTCCCATGTTGTTAGTAGCATTGAATCTCAATCATACTATTGTCAATTTAGTTTTAGTAAGAATAATAGAATTCTCAGTGTCAGGCAAAAAATATCGGCTGCTCAGTTTGACTACAGGATTTCCCGAGGTGTTAGTAGTACCTCCCAGTTATCAAAATCAAATTAAGAATTTAGTTTTAGTGGTCCACTAGGTGGTCATGACACTTTAGATAAGCAACTATTACTAGCCTTAGGAACCCAGCTTCAGATTACAGTCTGTTCTTCAGAAGGTTACGCGCTTCCAAAAAAGCAGCTCTGACCGGTCTTAGGGCCCAGCTCCAAAATCCAGTCTGATAAGACTCTAAAGATGCTTTAATATATGTATACGTGACTAGTCTTGGGCCCCAGTTTTGAGCTATTTCCCTAATATTCTGTCTAGGACTATCTAGTGGGAGCAGTACTTAGCACCGAGCGGACTAGGGTTCCAGCACACCTAGGTTCCCAGAACTACGTTGCCAGCGTAGGTTGCAGTATTTATTGACTTGATTGGCCCCAGACTCTTGTGATCACCCGGTTCCTGCCTTTATAGCAAGGTATTCTGGTTCCTACCAATAGGGTGTATACATCGGACTCCACATCTAGCTCACGTGGTTATATGTCGGTTATAGACTCTTCCACTAGTCAGTTCAGTCCACTTTTTATTTAGTTCAGATTAGTATTCTAGACTTAGAACATGCTTTGACCATCAGACAAGGTCTTTTAGACCACCTATGTAGTTTAGTTATTCAGTTCAGTAGCTTTAATTGGTCTTTGCATGTCTATTCAGTTCAACATTTTCTTTTATATATCCGATTGTGTTATGTTCCTCTCACTTACTCAGTACATTCAAAGTACTGATGCATACATTTATGTTGTATCATTTTATTATACAGCGGCAAGATCTCAGTCTCAGCCATGTTAGCCGACTGCTCACCAAAGATCTCAGCTATTCCAGTTGGTGAGTCCTCATCCTTCGAGGACAAAGATTTATTGCTTCAGTTATACTTTCGTTCCTCTTTATGTAGATTTGGAGTTAGCTGGAGGCTTGTCCCAACAACTCATCAATCATAGTGGCTTTCAGATGTAGATTTTTTTTTCAGACTCAGATTAGTTTTTCAAACTTGTAGCTTTGTTCTAATATTTTGAAATATTATGAACCAATTTATTTCCTTCAAGTATTTATTTTTTGCTTTAAACATCCACTATATGTATCTGTATGTTACTAAAGATGCCATTGTATGATAGACCAAGGGTTGACTTTAGGTCACTTGTGACTCCAAGTACCGTGTTCTTTCCAGGGTTAAGACAAACTTAGTATCAGAGCACTAGGTTCAGAGTATCCTTGGATGTCTGAAAGCTGCATCGAGTAAAGTTCTCTTCATGGATGTGAAGTGCGACACACTTATGATGGGGAGGCTACGAGATGTTATTGGGAAAACTCCCTTTTGTTCATACTCTTTATCGTGCGTTGAACTTCAATTCTAGAGTCATTCTCGTAACTCATGTTTTACTTCGTTTCAGTGAATCATGCCTCCACGATGCGGTAACGGAAGAAGGGCTGGTAATGCTCAAGGACCTGCCCCACCAGCCCCTCAAGATGACTCGATATCTACCGCAGAATTCAGGGCAGCCATTCAGCTGCTCCCCCAAACTTTTACCAACCAGGTGAACCAACAGGTGGCACCAATCAACAACAATATTTCCGCAGCGGCTGCCCGAGTGCGGGACTTCACCCGAATGAACCCTTTGGATTTTCATGGGTCTAAGGTGGGAGAGGACCCACAAGGATTTGTGGATAAAGTAATAAAGTTCACCCAAATTATGGGTGTCATTCCCTAAGAGAGTGCTGACTTGGCTGCCTACCAGCTGAAATGTGTAGCCCAAGTCTGGTATGAGCAATGGAAGGAGGGGAGGCCAGCAAAAGCAGGCCGATGGAATGGGTGGAGCTCACTGTAGCCTTTTTGTATAGATTTTTCCTCGGGAGCTCAGGGAGGCAAAGGTAGCGGAATTCATGAACCTGAGACAAGGAAATCGGACAGTAGAGGAGTATGCTCTGAGAAAACTAGGTTGTCCAAATACGCTCCAGAGATGGTGGCCAAGCAAAGGGCTCACATGATGAAATTTGATAATGGGGTGTCGAACATGGTCCTCAAAGAGTGCAGGACATCGATACTAATAAAAGATATCGACCTCTCCATCCTTATTGTCTATGCCGAGCAGTTTGAGGCCAAAAAACTAAGGGACATGGATCAAAAGAACAAGTGGTCAAGGACTGGCCAATTAGATTATGGCCACCAGAGGTCTGGCGATAGCAGCCACCCACAGTAGTAGAAGCAGCAGAGGGCTCCAACACCCAACTCAGCTAGCGCCCCTACCTTTCGATCCCGCCAGGATTGGAGGGTGGAGAATCTGGATCTCATTCTCAGAGTTACAGTGCAGGTAAAAGGTATCAAGCTTGCCAAAGTGCGGCAAGAACCACACAGGAGAGTGTCTTCAGGGTCGAGATGGCTATTTTGGTTGTTTAAAGCTTTGGCATCAGCTTAAGGAATTCCCGTCAGCAGGACGGATGAGAACACAATCCACTACCTAAGCAGCTCCAACAGACCGACTAGCTTAGTAGGCTAACACATCAAGTACGGAGGGCGGTTAATGCTAAAACCATTTTTATGCATTATCATCTCATCAGGATCAGGAGAACTCACCGGATGTGGTCACGGATATGTTACATCTTTTCCATCTAGATGTATATTCCATGCTTGACCAAGGGGACACACTATCATTCATGACTCCTTATGTTGCAGTTCAGTTCGATATCAGTCCAGAGATCCTCTTAGAACCATTTTCAATCTCCACCCCAGTTGGCGAGTCAGTTAGAACCAGCGGGATGTGTATAAACTGCCCAATCTCATCTTCAATAAATTCATTCCAGCTGACCTTGTAGAGTTAGACATGGTCGACTTTGACCTCATCCTTGGAAAGGATTGGTTATACTCTGGTTATGCCTCAGTCGACTGCAGAACTAGGGTTGTCAAGTTTCAATTCCCTAATGAGCTAGCTCTAGAATGGTCGAACAGTAATTCAACACCAAAGGATATGTTTATTTCCTACCTTAAGGCCAGGAAGCTTATTTCTAAGTGATGTATTTATCATCTAGTTCGGGTCAAGGATTTCGACTCTAAGACCCCAACTATCCAGTCATTCCCTGTTGTTAGTGAATTTCCGGATGTGTTCCTCGAAGATCTTCCCGAAGTTCCTCCTGAACGGAAAATTGACTTCCGCATAGACGTTATTCCAAATACTCAGCCCATATCCATCCCTCCTTATAGAATGGCTCCGGTTGAACTTAAGGAGTTGAAGGGGAAGCTAAATGATCTTCTTAATAAGGGTCTTATCAGACCCAGCATCTCTCCCTGGGGTGCTCTAGTGCTATTTGTGCGAAAGAAAGATGCTACCCTCAGAATGTGCATCGATTACCGTCAATTGAATAAGGTCACAGTCAAGAACATGTATCCCCTTCCCAGAATTTACGACCTATTCGACCAACTTTAAGGAACCAGTTGTTTTTCCAAAGTAGATCTTAGATCGGGGTATCATCAGCTAAGAGTTAGAGAGTGTGACATACCGAAAACAGTTTTCAGGACTTGGTATGATCACTTTGAGTTTGTGGTTATGTACTTTGGATTAACAAATGCCTCTGCAGCCTTTATGGACCTAATAAACAGAGTTTTCAAGCAGTATCTGGATATGTTCGTCATTGTATTTATCAACAACATTCTGGTATACTCCAGAAATGAGGAAGAGCATGCTAATCACCTTAGGATAGTGCTTCAGACACTCAAAGACCGCCAGCTATTCGCCAAGTTCAGCAAGTGCAAATTTTGGTTGAAGTCTGTGACTTTCCCGGGTCATGTGGTCTCGGGTGAGGGTATTCAGGTTGATCCTCAAAAGATAGCAGCAGCGAAAGGCTAGCCCAGACCCACCTCCCCAACTGAAATCATAAGTTTCTTGGGTTTGGCTAGTTATTACCGATGCATTATGGAAGGCTTTTCCTCTATAGCATCTCCTCTAACTAGACTGACTCAGAAGAAGGTGAAATTTCAGTGGTCAGATTCGTGTGAGAAGAGTTTCCAGGAATTAAAAACTCGACTCACTACTGCTCTAGTATTGACCCTACCGGAAGGATCAGATGGGTTTGTAGTATATTTCGACACTTTCAGAGTTGGACTTGATTGCGTTCTGATGCAGCAGGCCAAGGTGATAGCTGACACCTTCGGAAAACTCAAAGTTCATGAGAAGAATTATCCAACTCATGACTTGGAGTTGGCAGCAATGGTGTTCGCATTGAAAATATGGAGGCATTACCTATACGGGGCTCAAGTTGATGTTTTCACTGATCACAAGAGCCTTTAGTATGTATTCAGTCAGAAGGACCTAAATCTCCGTCAAAGAAGGTGGTTAGAGCTCCTGAAGGATTATGACATGAGCGTGTTATATCACCAGGGAAAAACCAATGTGGTGGCTAATGCCCTAAGAAGAGTGTCTATGGGTAGCGTGGCTCATGTTGAGGAAGGAAAAAAGGAATTGGCGAAGGACATTCACAAACTAGCGCGGTTAGGGGTGTAGTTGGCTGATTCAGCTGAGGGTGGAGTGGTCATGCAAAGTGGGTCAGATTACTCTTTAGATGTTGAAGTTAAGTCCAAACAGGATGAAGATCCCATTTTACTTAAACTCAAGGAAGCGGTTCTCAGGAAAGAGGTTAAGGCTTTCTCCAAAAGGGGAGATGGTGTGCTCTGTTACCAGGGCAGATTGTGTGCACCTGACGTTGGCTATTTGAAATAGCAAATATTGGCTGAAGCACAAAGTACAAGGTACTCCATCCACCCTGGAGCTACTAAAATGTACCGCGATTAGAAATATATTTACTAGTTGAACGGCATGAAGAGAGACATTGCCGAATTCATAACTAAGTGCTCAAACTGCCAGCAAGTCAAGGTAGAGCACAATAGATCGAGACGTATGAACCCAGGATATCATCATACCAACGTGGAAGTGTGAAGAAGTAAATATGGACTTTATTATGGGTTTACCTCGAACTCGTTGACAACATGATTCTATCTGGGTAGTAGTAGACCAGATGACTAAGTCAGCACATTTCCTCCTAGTTAAGACTACAGATCCAGCTGAGGACTATGCTAGGCTTTATGTTTTGGTTAGACTTCATGGGGTGCCATTATCCATTATCTCAGACAGAGGTACCTAGTTCACCTTGCATTTCTAGAAGTCTTTTCAGAAGGAACTTAGTACCCAGGACAAGCTCAGCACAGCTTTTCACCCGCAGACAGATGAGAAATATGAGAGGACTATTCAAACCCTAGAAGACATGTTGAGAGCATGCATGATCGATTTCAAGAGCAGTTGGGATGACCACTTTCCTCTTATTGAGTTTGCGAACAACAACAATTGTCACTCCAGTATCCAGATGGCCCCATTTGAGGCATTGTATGGTAGAAGGTGCAGGTCTCCTATTGGATGGTTTGAGGTTGGTGAAGCTACTATAATCAGGCCAGACTCAGTTCATGAAGCTATGTAGAAGGTACATATCATCAAAGAAGGATTGAAAATAGCTCAGTGCCATTAGAAATCTTATGTTGATGTGAGGAGAAGAGAATTGGAGTTCGTTGTGGATGATTGGGTCTATCTGAAAATTTCACCCATGAAAGGGGTGATGAGATTTGGGAAGAAGGGAAACCTCAGTCTGAGATATGTGGAACCCTACAGAATTCTTAGGCGAATTGGCAAAGTAGCCTATGAACTAGAATTACCTTCAAAGTTGGCTTCTGTGCACCCAGTATTCTATGTGTCACTATTGAAGAAATGCATTGGTGATCCAACTTCAATTGTGCCATTGGACAGTGTGGAAGTAAAAGATAGTCTCCCATACGAGGAGGTCCCAGTCCAGATCCTTGATCGTCAGGTTCATAAGCTGCGGAACAAGGAGGTAGCTTCAGTCAAGGTCTTATGGAGAAATCAGCATGATGAGGGAGCTATTTGGGAGGCTAAAGTGGATATGATAGCCAGATACCCCCATTTGTTCCCTTCCGACTTAGTTTCAGTTCAAGGTATCAACTCCCTTCCCAAAATTGCTTTTCGTTCGTATGTTTCAATTTATTTCATGTAAATGAACATGTGCATGATTAGTGAATTCAGTTCAGACTTGTGATTCATTTCAGAGATATTCATTCTGCTAGCTTTCAGTTTTCATGATGAGTATTTGGGTATAAAGGTTGCCAATCTGTATTTTCTTGTGTGTTTTCCAACATTCAAGGATGAATGTTCCCAAGGGGAAGATATTGTAATGCCCTGAAAATTCAAAGGCTAGACTCGAGACTTAAATCAGAGAAAAACTAGAAAACCTGCATCATATCACAAAATGAGTCATTCTGTGACCCGTGGGGAATGACCACAAGTCGTTAACTGACTAGTGCTGAGGCCAGTGTGATTGATGAAATTTTTGGAGAAAGGGGTGACCACGGGGGTCATCACGAGTCATGATATGACCCGTGGTCTAGGATAAATTTAAGGTTAAGAAGGAGTTGGGCAGTGCACTTAACGATTTGTCACCATGAGTCGTGGTCCATGCCACGACCCGTTAGGTGACTCGTGGTCAGGACTGGGTCAAGAAGTAGGTAGAGGAGGTCGACAGTGTATCCAACGGGTCAACACCACGACTCGTTTGGGACACCATCAGTCGTGGTGTCACCCGTGGGGACTCCTAGGTGTTTAAGGCAGTGCACCTCACGAGAGGTGACCACAAGTAGTGGTCACCAACCAAGACCCGTTAGGTCACCTGTGAGGACTATCAAGAAATTTTTCCTGTGAGTTTTCAAGGGTCTTTCAGTAATTTCCTAATCTCCTAAACTTTAAACTATGTCGGTTTAAGTATACTTTCAGACTTATTAGTGGGATTGAATGGTTTCTTTCCTCATTCCCCACACAGACCTTCATAAAACAGATCGTAGGACCTCTCTCAAAGTTTTTTAGAGCAAGATCTAGGGAAATATTTTTTCCTAAATTCATCAAGAAATTCTTTGAGTTTCTTCACTAGGTATGTGGGAATTTAACAAGGGGCTAGTTCTTCCCTTGTGTCCCTAAATTCCTCGCTGTTTCTCTCTATCAGTTGTAGCCCTAAAATTACAATGTCAAGAAATTGCTAGTCATACTTCGTCTAAATCATGTGAAATATTATACCATGTTAATATTAGATATTTCTATCAGTTTTTGCCTAAAATGATGTTAAATCTTGTGAAGTGAAATTTAGCCCTATTTCTTGAACTAGAAAATCTTGAAATTTGCATTAGTGCTTGACTATCGAAATCTAGCTTAATTTTATCAGTTTTGGAAACTCCCATGTTGTTAGTAGCATTGAATCTCAATCAGACTATTGTCAATTTAGTTTTAGTAAGAATGTTAGAATTCTTAGTGTTAGTCAGAAAATGTCAGTTGATCAGTTTGACTACAGAAATTTCTGAGGTTTTTTTTAGTACCTCCCAGTTATAAGAATCAGATTTAGAATTTAGTTTTAGTAGTCCACTAGGTGGTCATAACACTTTAGATAACCAGCTCTGACTAGACTTATGACCCCAGCTTCAGATTACATTTTGTTCTTTAGACGGTTACGATGCTTCCAGAAAAGCAACTCTGACCGGTTTTAGAACCCAGTTCCAGAATTTTTTCCAGTAAGACTCTCAAGATGCTTTTAGATATGTATACCTGACTAGTCTTGGGCCCCAGTTTCGAGCAATCAACCTAGTATTCAATGTAGGACTATCCAGTTAGAGTAGGACATAGCACCGAGTGGACCGGGGTTCCAACGCCCAGATTCCCAAAACTACGTTGCCAGCGTAGGTTATTGTATTTATTGTCCTGATTGGCCCAAACTCTTGTGATCACCCAGTTCATGCCTTTATACCCTGGCAAGGTATATTGGGTCCTACCGATGGGGTGTATACATCAGACTTCACGTCTAGTTCACGTGGTTATATGTTAGTTATAGAGTCTCCCACTAGTCAGTTCAGTCCAGTTTCAGTTCAGTTCAGATCAGTATTCCAGACATAGAACATGCTTTGACCATCAGACAAGGTCTTTTAGACCACCTCAGTAGTTCAATTATTTAGTTCAATAGTTTTAGTTAGTCTTTACATGTCTTTTCAGGTCAGCATTTTCTTTAATTTATCCTATTGTGTTATGTTCCTCTCACTTACTCAGTATATTCAAAGTACTGACGCATACTTTTATGATGTATCGTTTTATGATACAGCTGCAGGATCTCAGTCTCAGCCCCGTTAGCCGACTGCTTACCGAAGATCTCAGCTATTCTAGTTGGTGAGTCCTCATCCTTTAAGGACGGAGATTTATTGCTTCAGTTATACTTTCATTCCTCTTTATTTAGATTTGGAGTTAGCTGGGGCTTGTTCCAGCAGCTCAGCAATCATAGTGGCTTTCAGACGTAGACTTGTTTTGCATACTTAGATTGTTTTTCGGACTTGTAGCATTGTTCTAATATTTTCAAATATTATGAACCAGTTTATTTCCTACAAGTATTTATATTTTTTATTTAAACTTCGGCTGTATGTATTTGTTTGTTACTTAAGATGCCAGTGTATGATAGACTAGGGGTTGATTTGGGGTCACTTGTGACTCCAAGTACCGTGTTCTGTCCAGGGTGTAAACTCGGGGCATGACATCATCCTACCCTTACCCCGAGCCTCCATCATAACCCGCAAGCCCTAAATGATTCTAATTTTAGCTACTCTACGTTAGTGGTGAATTACATAAAGGGAAAGCCTATGGGTCAAGTGTGTGCATGGAGATTTCTTTTGGGAGAGTGAGTGTTAGTGTCTCTTCCAAACAATCCCTTGTGTGCATTCAAATGATCCCATGCAAAAAGAATAGGGATTCTTATTTCGGTGAGTGGCATCATTCCTTTTTTAAGGGCACAAGGGCATTTAGATTTAATTTGGGAATTGGGCATGAGGAGTGTAAACTCAAAGGCAAGCTTTGAATGTGCACTGGTTATAACTTGAGATGCTATGTGTATTTCATGGTTGAACAATTCCCTTGTTTTACTAAATGAATCCTTTAATGGACTTTGTTGGTGGAAAGTGGTAGCCTATTTGAAACATCTTCATTGTTTTGGTCTTTTGGGGTATTTTCTCTCTTTTTCAATGAGATTAATTAGCATATTTTTTGTTTGTCATAGTTCAGGTGATTGGTGATGTTTAATTTTGTATAGAGGTGGCATATTTTTCAATGGATGAGTATTGCATTACTTGAGGACAAGCAATGGTTCAAGTTGGGGATTTGATGAGTTGGTAATTTACCAACTCATTAGGCTCTTAAACTTGAGTTTTTGCTTAGTTTTTGAGTTGATTATATGGATTTTATGTCCTTTTTGCTTTTTTCTTTGTGTGCAGATTCCTAAATGTATAGAAATTGAAAAAATGGAGCAAAAAGAAGGAAGTGAGAGCAAATCGATGGCCCACCGATGAAAACCAGCGAAATGCCGGCCAAAGGCCGATTATCATTGCCTTTGAGGAACAATGCTACCGGTGAATCGTGAAATGCAAACGGCGACTCGCTGGTCTAGAAACTGTAAGACACCCAATTTTCTAGAAAGTTGGATAAAGATCTGGCGGTTCACGGATCAGTGTTGGCTAAACGCCAGATGAACCGTCGATGCTCACTAGGGTTGAGTGAGGGCCTAGATAAGCACCTGGCGTTTCATGAATTGGGACCGGAGAACTGCTGATGTCTCCACCGATCCCAGAATAGTGCTCAGGGGTATAATTTTCCAGCACAGGAAAAGAGATAAAAAGTGCCCTACTTTTCAGGATATAAATAACAGATAAGGTACTATGTATGGCGATATATAGAAATAGAGAGAGAGCAAAGCATATCACATCATTATTTCCCTTTTGAGATTTAGAACATTCTCTTAGCAAAGAGAGGGAGATTTTGATTGGTAAACTTGGAAAAAGTACTCTTCTCTACTTCTTCTTTGTAATATTAAGTTTCAGCCATTGTCGAAGACTATTTTGTGAATTTAATTTTACTACTCTTTCTATTAAATTCAATGAAGTTATTGATGAATGTGTTTTTGAATTTATTAATCATGAATAGCTAAATCATTAACTAGAGGTCTGTGATGATGAATACTTAATTAGAGTGGGTATTGCTAGAGTCATCTTCATATTGTTTTAATAAGTGTAAATCTATTAGATTCTCTTCAATCTATAAAGGAAGATCCATTGATTATGATATAGGTCTATTTATTATTACATGATTGTTGCTTGTAAATGAATAATTAAGTATTGGAAGAGAAATTAATAGTGGTATGGATAAGAGATTGTGAAATTGGGCTAGAAATAGCTAAAATTGCAGTCTCATTCCTTATTAGTGGCTAATAGCTAGAAAGTTGTGCAGCTGCTAATCCAAATCTAGTCGGGTTGAGCTAAATCGTGGCTAGAGATTTGACAAAACTCTATTAAGAGGTAGTTATAATGCTAAAAAGTTGTGATTACCCATTTCCTGAGATTATTTACACTTGTTGAACTCATAATATGACCTAGCATGTCCCGATCTAGTTAGTAAATCATCTACATCACACCTCTAGTCTTTAACACTCTTATTAACAACTTTGTTGTTATTGCTATTTTATTCCACTAAATCACCAAATACAATTCACTACAAATTTCTATTCCCCCAATTTATTTGTTTTTATGTTAACTCTATGTGGTGCAAGCTAACTTCAAGTTCTCAACCAACACTTGTAACTATCATTTACTTGTCCTTATGGGATTTGACCCCGATACTCGTCGGGTTACTTGTTTTGATACTTCGGCCGTGTAAATTCTTTGCATGAAGGACATATTTTGGACATTATCAAGTCTCCTTATTATAGTGTGGCAAGCTTCACACCTATGAGAAGGACACTACCAGACACAACTTTGTATACATCCTAGGACTCTTGAATTGAAAGCTCTGATAATAAGTTTTTCATGCCCTGAGCATACACCCTATATGTGGCTAGAACTCAGATCATCTAGTGGTCCAAGTGAACCCGCAGCCTACTACTATTTGAGACTACAATAAAATAATGCGGAAGAAATAACTAAAGTGAGATCAACTTAAATAAAAATAAGATTTATTAACTAAAATGGAATAATGTTAAAAACAAACATTTATGACTCAACTGTCTAACAAATCTATGAAGCCTCTAATAACTGAAAGATAGGTGCCAAGACAGAGTTTCCACGTCTACCTTAAGCTCTACTAAAAATAAAACAATGATAGAAGTCCTCCGAAGAATAGGAGGCATCGCCAAAAGCTTAATGAATGATATACTACAGATGTATCTGCTGTAAGTCCTATCTACCTAAATCTGCATCATAAAAAGATGCAACTCCAAATGGCATTAGTATGATTGAATCTACGATATGAGAAATGGCTGAGTGAAATAATAGGTAATCAAGAATCTCTAAACAGAAATAATAAATTGACTGAATCTGATATTCATGATGCATTACAACAAAAGTATGAAAGATGTGTAAACAGTTATGCAATAAACTCATGCATCAAAACAAGCTCTGAAAAATACATGTATGTATATGTAATACTTTAGTTGCGAGTTTCTCATAATCGACGTACGTCATGAATGATGCATGATTTCCAACTTTTTGCCTAAGTTGAGACAAATGTCCCATACCTTTCTAGGAAAAATTGTGGATCCATACTAAGCCCTTACCAAGGCTATAACAGGAGTCTCCCAAACTAATGGCACGATCCTAACATATGCTGGCTATGTTCTTCTAGGGCTTACGGGTTATCTGAACCCTTCATCCATCTCGATGCTAAATAATCCTCCCAAAACTATGCTCATATAAATATGTCTATCTGAGGCAATTGAAACCATCTTTTATAAAACACCTTAGCCAAATTATAATAGATATTTTAAAACTCCATGGAGCCTCTATGCAAAAAATCTATACTCTGCTTATGAGCCTTTGTGCTCTAAAATTTGTGTTAAAACTTATGATCTTCTACGCCCAAAACATTGAGTTTCAAAATAAAAAGATTTTACTTTATTTATGAAATTATGCTATAATTAAACTAACTGTCTGAAAATCCTTTTATGAAAACTTTCTAAAATCTCTTTAGTCCTAAAAATAATGCATATGCCTCATATTACAATGTTTACAAAAAAAAAAGACTTCTCATGCACTTGGGGTTCGTGGGATAAGAGGACATGACCCATAATCAACAAATCAAAGAGAGTAAGGATTATAATCAACAATCAAGAGATATAAGGATACAATACAATGGAATGAAGAATTCAATAATGAATAATTTAAATTACAGAAAAGAATACCAAATTATAGAATTGAGAAAAATCCCTAGCTTTATCTTCAATGAAATCTTTACTAGATGTTGGACATAAGGAAGAATGAAATTCCTCACTATGATTAGCCTTACATGATTGGAACAATGAACTCTTTAGTCTAGCTTGAAAGAACCTTAGGTTGAAAGATGATGAACCCTAACTTCCTTGAGAGCCTTGAGAGCTAATGATTCTTGATTATACGGTGTTATGTGAGGTGATGAGAGTTTATACTATGAAAACGCTTTTGATATTCCTCTTCAGAAACCAAAAATGACCTGGTTTAGGTGGTAAAAATGTAGGAAGTTACTAAAATACCCTTAGAAAATCGGATTGGAAAATTGTCATCTTGTGCCAACAAATCATTCCCTAAATCACTGTGTTTGACCATGACTCGTGGTATCCTCTCGTGGTCACTAAAGCCAATTTGGATACTTTTTGATTCTCATCCCATGACCAGACAAGACGAGTTATCCTTCCTCACCATGACTCGTGGTCTGCTTCTCATGATTACTGAAATAATTTGATCACTTTCTGAACTTCACTCCACGACTGGTCTAGACGAGTCGTGCTATTTTACAATGAGTCATCCCTTGACTCATGGTATCTGAGAAGACGGAAACTCTAGTGGGTTACCATGATCCATATCATGACTTGTGGTCCCTCACCAAGACTCATGGTGTGGGTCGTTCTGTGGGAAACTATCCACTTCTTGCTGGTTATCTGCTTCATATCTTGGATAAGATCCTAGGGACTTCTGGGGGTGTTACATGTTCCTAGTTGTGCTCCTTTTATTCATTTTTGTATATTTGGCTTCTTTTATTCTGTGTACCTACCACATGACAATTTAACATCTAAAGCACCCAAAATGGTGTGAAAAGGCTTGATGTGATGTGGATTTACGACACTTTCAACGCTTAAAACATAGAAAAAATCTTGATCTTAGGTTTGTTTATACGGATATAAGTTTTTTTTTACTTTGCTTTTAGGGAAATCAGGTCCAGGAGTTAGATTTTTGAAAGAAGCTAAAACGGTGCATAAAATAGCTTGTTACGAGTGATAGTACAAGCTATAACATCCTGGTACAAGCCGTATCTGACACCAATGGCGTAACTTCAGAAAACGTGCACCAGTATAGAGCCATCCTACGATTGACAGTACGATCCATACCACCTTGTTACGGGCCATACTGAGTGTTCATGACATGAGATATTGAAGATAGGAAATAGTTGAATGTAGTGGTATGAGTGGAAGCCATGAGTCGTGATAGCAAGGTACAGGTCGTACTGAATAGGAATGACTTAGAATAGATTTTCCCCTCTTAAAACCAACTATTCATAGCTTAAAATGAGGTAGTTTAGGCCTTAGGATCATAGGAATTATGAAAAAACCCTTACTAAATTCGCAGAAAATAATTGACTGCCAGTCCCCACGAGGGACTGGACGACTCGTTACTCAAGACCACAACTCTTGACATCAATCATCGAGTGCACTGTCTAAGACTTCATCTGGGGCTCGTCATGGGGAATCTCATGATTCGTTACTGGTGACCACGATTCATGGTCACCACTCGTCACCTTCACTGCCTATGTCTCAATCTATAACCAACCAGCTGACCACGACCTATCCCACGAATCGTGGTGACTTACCATGACTCGTGGGGACCTTCCGTAGGGTACACTGCCAGGTCTCCTTCACTTTCTTTAAGCCCTTGCCCATGATTGACTCAACGGGTCATTGGGGCTGATTACGACTCATGGTTAGGTCCGTGGGGACCTCAATTTAAAAAATTTCAACCCAAGCCTTAAACCTCACCACGAGTCTCCTCACGATTCGTGGTCTACCCCACGGGTCACAAAATGACTTGTCTGTGACCTGGTGCCAGATTTTAATTTTTCTCCATTTCAACTCACGGGTCTGATCTTTGGGCTTCCAGGGTATAAAAATATCTCCCCCTTGGGAACATTCGTCATAGAATGTTGAAAATCACATAAAAAGCAGAGGAATGCAATCATCATATTCAAATACCGATCATTTAAGCTGAAAATTGACGAAATGACTACCTCCGAACTAAACGACATGGACAAACTGAATTAATGAACCATACATACATACTTTTACATAAAATAAACTTGGGCACATGAACTAAACATGAAAACTAAATAGAGTACTAAGGCAAAAACTGATACCTCAAACTGGAACTAAGCCGGTAGAGAATAAATGTGGGTATCTAGCCATCATGTCTGCTTCGGCTTCCCATGTAGCTCCCTCAACATGATGATTCCTCCAAAAAACCTTGACTAAAGCTACTTCCTTATTCCTTAGCCTTCGAACTTGACGATCCAGTATTTCCACCGGAACATCCTCATAACTAAGGTTGTCTTTTAAACTAACACTGTCCATTGGGACAACCAACGCTGGATCACCCAAACACTTCTTTAAGAGTGATACATGAAAAACAGAATGCAAAGAAGCTAATTCTAAAGGCAACTCCAATTCATATTGCACCTTTCCAAGCCGTTTCACAATCTGGTAGGGGCCAACATAATGAGGGCTGAGTTTTCCATTCTATCGAAACCTCATAACTCCCTTCATGGGAGTGATGTCGTCCACAATACACCTCATAATTGAGATATAAGCGGTGGATTGTCAAATATAGAACCAAATGAAGGTTGAGGTCGATCCCACAGGGAATGTGGTAAGAACTTAGGTTAATGCGAATAACTATTACTATTGATTGACTTATTTTCAAAGGGGGGAAAATATAGAATAATAAACAAAAGTAAAATTAATGAATGCTTGTATCAAATTGGGTTAATATTCAATTTACGACTAGACTAGGATTTTGTTCCGCAAGATTTCATAACCATAAGGATTATACACTAGTGATCTTTTCTAGTGTTTAACATGCAATATTGGTAAGTTAGGTTCACCTAAATGGTTGGTCCCCTATCTAGATGATTTTCATCACGCAACTTGGTCTGTATACGGGTGTACTTTAGTTGACTCATACCCTTAATATCGGATTAGCGATCCCTCGGAAAAGTTCAAGCTATTAGATGAGGGTTGGTAGCCTCAAATCTCTATTGTTAATCCCTTTTTTCCATTCTTTACCTCCTTGATCCAGTAAGTAAGAATAAGGCAATACTTGTATAAAACTCCGTTCAAAAATCACTAAGTATTTTTACCTATGTGTGTTAATTCATCTTGGTTCCCACAAACCTAGTTTATGTGTTTAGCTACTCATGTTTTTGTTATTGCAACCACAAAATATATAAGAAATCAGAATTGCAACTTACAAACTATTGTAGAATAAAAACCAAGTAGATTGAATAAAATTCAAATGTAGCATTCGTATATTGAATCAAGAACAATTTTATGAAAACTTTCTCAAGAATATCGCTCAAGATTCTCCGAAAAATCTTCCTCCGAACACTCTTCTAAAATAAACCTAAAATTGGGTATTTATAATACAAAGAAATCCTTTTCCTAAATAAATCATGAAACCAGATCGACAGTGGAAACGGGCCATGTGACGAATCCTTAGGCCTTATGACGAGTCATTCCTTGCTTTAAAATAGTCGTCCTCAACAGCACACCCAGGCTTGGCAACGAGTCACCTAATGACTTGTCGTGCCTTAGCACGAGTCTTTAGGTCCCTCGTGGTCTACTTCCTCAGCAATTCCAGTGCACCTCACGGATAGCTCCAGTGGCCTGCCAATGAGTCGTTCCTTCAGGTGACAACTCGTGATGTCTCTTGTAAAATTCACTGGACACTTGATTGAATTTTTCTCTTCAAAAACCTAGCGGTTGACCTCATGATTTGTTACCAAGTGTAACGAGTCGTTCCTCCAACTCATCAAGTGCACTGTTTTACTTCTTCAAAACTTCCATCTTTTTGCCAACGCCTCAAGTGACAGGTCGTGCCTCTTGCCAATGACTCGTTAAGTGCCTAGCAGTCCTCTTTCAGTTGTTTTCAGCATTAATTCAACCAAAATCACTTCCAGGCCTATTTTCTTGCACATTACGCACAAAATACCTTATACCCATATAAACATACCTGGAATGTGCATAATTTCTTGGTTTTAAGCGTCAAAAGTGTCGTAAAATCACGGCACATCAACACCCTCAACTTAGAACTTTTACATGTCCTGAGGCAAAATAAAACAAAACAACACAATCTACTTCGATGCTTCAATCGAAAAAAGTATAGGAAACTTACAACAGTAATCAATATCAAATTTTCTAACCCCTCCCTCATCATATCAACTCAAAACACTATGCATATGCAAAATTTCCAACCATAACATAGAGGAATCAAAACATGGCAAAATACCGTCATCTGCAACCACGCACATAAATCCATAGCACTGCCCCAGACAATTCGCAGACAATTTTGTTGACCAAGTGCTCTCACCTCAAAGAAATCCCACACTCACACATGTGTATATGATTATCTCGTATATTTCTCTTGGGACTAGGTAAGATCCACTCACTCTCACAAAGAAATTCGAATTGTATGCATATAATACTATAGGCTTGCCTTTACTTTAAATACCTCGATTTTTGGACAAGTAGCTAGGATCACTATAGGACTTTCTGGGCTTGTAACGTAGGCTCGGGTTTGGGTATGGTACATATGGGTTTTAGTATCTCAACCCTCCTTGGCACTACGCTTTTTATTCCACTTTTCACCTTTATTTCTCTTTTCTACCATTTTCCTTTTTTCTTCTTTTCCTTTTCTTTGCTTTAGACACTACGGATGCAGTTACTTTTTATTCAACCAAAACTTATTGATGTCACACATTATTCTTATTTTCTTTTCTTGCTTTTCATCATGCATACCGCACCCGCTCTCTTTTCTTCTTTTTCATTACCCAACCTTACTTCGACCCGATTCTTCTTACTCACCTCAACATAGAAGATTTGCCTGAGTTGAAGTTCACAATGTCCAAGGAGGGACTAGGGCCAAAATACGTTCATTCATAATAAAATCAAGCAGGTGAATTGGTGTGAACGAAAAAAAAGGTCAATTAAAGCTCAAACATTTGGATCAAGGGATTTTATTCACTTTGGTAGGTCTTTTAGGCTAAATTGGACTCATAAATCAATAACGACTATGATCCTTTCCTAGTTCCTTATCCTCCATCTCGGTACAACTGGCCAGGAAAGTTCTAGATTGACACACACAACCGAATTCAGCTATCAGACCTCACTTCACACATAGCACCGATCAACATCATCAATTCTACTAATTGCTAGTTCAGGTACAACCATACAATGATAAACAAATTCACAGTTCCAATGCCATGCAAATATTCACAAAGGTCATAACTGTCAACTCTCACATACACATATACAAAAAATTTTGAAGGGGTATTAAATCATCAAAAATTAAAATATCAAACAATTTTAGCTCTTCACTGCTTTCAGTTTTCCTAACTTTCTTCCGACTGACACACAAAAAACAAAGAAACAAAATAAAATCCTAAAATGTCGGTTCTACTAGATATGGAACACCCGAGGGAAAAGATATCCTGCAAGAAAAAACCCCGGGTTATGTTCAGCAAAATAGAATGCACAGGTATCCTTCCCCTCCCCCATCAAAAAAGTGTGCGTCATCCTCGATGCATATATATACAAGACAAAAACTAAGGGAATAGGAAACATACCTGTGGGACCTAGGTGACAGCAACCTGGTCGGTGGAGGGTGTAGATATGCCTCCAACATCAACTCCAATATTGTCCCCTTGACCCGACGCATTCTAAGATCCAATAGAGCTTGTTCCTTCACCACGAGCTCTCACTGCCTCAGTCTCGGCTCTCAGTCGAGCCTCTTCTCTTGATTCATGCAGCGCCCTCTCCATCTCACTCCGCTCCCATTTTTTCTGACGGAGCAGAGATGTATCAACATCATCACTTGCCTCCTCATGAGGCATCTTCCCCTTTGCATGTGCCACTGGATCCTCCGTGATGAAATCAAAAATTGGTGGTAGCTCCTCCTCGAACTCATCATCTATCACGGGGAGGACCGATGGAGGTACCGCAGCTGTCTATCGTGCGGCCAAGTCCCGCATCTCGGATCGTAGTGCTGCCAGCTCTGCGTACCATCGGGATAAATTTGGCACCTGTAACTGTGCAAGGTGCTCATCCATCCTTCTCTCAAAAGCGTCTAGTCATCCATGCACCGAACTAGACAATGTCTGCAACTCTTTTGACACCCACGGCTTGACCTGCTCCATCAAGACTTTGACTTGTAGAGTCGTGTGTGCCTGCTGCTTCTCTACTTTATCTAGCCGCCTAGCCAGGTCAACCAAAAACTCCTGTGAAACCGTGACTAGGCTGGCTGAGCTGGATCATGGAGGTACGATTGATGGTTTGGATGTTGTTGTTGTAGATGAAGATTCTGGAACATCGGCAGGTGTGGAGGCATCCGCTGCATCTGTAGCCTCAGCCTGGTTACCTATATCTCTACCCTCAGTATGCTCGGCTGCTAACTCAGTGAACTGTGCTGCATCGGTCTGCATCTTGCTGCCAAATGCCTCAGCTATTATGGTCGCTCCAGCGGATGCAAATGCCTGAGTCCTCGCCCTTGATACCGGGTTTGTATCATCTCTAATCAACCTGATATCAGTAATCTTCTAAACCACAACTCTCTGATCATCTGATGGAAATTTTGGCACTCGAGACTCCTAATAGAGTCTATCAATCAATCATGGGAAGGGAATCATCGTACCATCATTTACAATCCGCTCCCGAATCTCCTCAATCATGAACAGTGGGAAATTGATTGCGTTACCCTTCCATTATGCTGGCTACCAGTGCTGCTCTGTCCGGTGAGAGTATATTGTCATTGCTTGTTGGTACCAGCCTGTGCCTCACCAGTGACCACCAAAATTTAGCTTGGAAATTCAAAGTGGCCTTCTTTATCTGTGACTCAGTACCTTGCAGCCATTCAACTAATGGCCTATTTGTGGAAATGATGGGGGAAAGCCAAGTGTACTGCTATATCCGCTCCATGCTATTCAACTTCTTTGTTTTGAATTTCCGCAACTCAGATACCCTGTGATCAAACTCTGTTGTGTTCATTGGAGCTCGATATTCTTGCCCATACAGCATCCTGGAATTTTCTCCTCAGATATGTCAACTGAGGTCTCACGCACCATCACTTGATTCAAGGCAGACCGCTTCTTCCAATCCTGGCTTCTAGTGCTAACTGCTGAAAAGTGGTTGCATATGCTGCATAGAACTCGCGAACTAGGCATGGGCTATAATTGCCTGAAGGCTCGATCAACCACCCAAATTTGTATTTCTCAAATACTGCCTGTAGCTCAGGAAGATCTTTCAACCCGATGGTGATCAGCCTTGGCTCCTCATAAATGCTCCGCTTCAGATTGCCTTTTTCATTTGGAGAAATATCCCGATTGTATATAGCCTGCATGCTGTGGAAACACCATATCCTCATATTTCTCGGTTGCTCATTCGATGTGCCCGATGCCTCAGTCAGCTCATTGTCCGAGTCCCCTCGCTGGGCATGCGACTCATCTACTCTCTTTGTATTGTGCCCAACTATGGGAGCCTCCAGAACAAGTGCAGCAGTAGCCCTAGCGCTTTCATTAGTGCGGCTGGGCGGATCTCTTTCTAGTAGAGTGGGAGTATAGACCAGGGCTGTCGGATTTGAACTTTGGTGAGCCCTATCCCTGGTCGTCATCCACACCAGCTGCTTCTCCGAGACTTCATATTCCTCTTCAGAGCCACTCGACTCTTCAGAGGAGGATAGATCATCTCGCAGCCTTCTGTATGATGGTTGACTGCGCTCAGGTACCTGCTTTTTGTTGGACCCTTCTTTGGTGTGCCTCGTGGAGCCATTGTACCTATGGAAACAAGGTTAGTACACAAAAGGAGATGAAATATAAAATATTTTTAACTGGTGCCACTGGTCCTAAGGGGTGACTAAATGAGTCGTTGCCTCTGGAAATGATTCGTGAAGTCACTCGTTACCCCAGGCTGGACATTTTGTCAAATAGGTCCAGTGTACTTGATGATTTGTCCCAATGAGTCGTTACCCGAGGCAACGAGTCGTTAGGTCATTCGTCAAGTACACTGCCTCAGCAGTCTAATTTTCCCACTCAGCACGACCTACATGACGAGTCGTTTTGTGACCCAACGACTTGTGATGTTGGATCGTGCTCAAGAGTTCTTGTTCATCTTCTTCTTCTTTCCAGTTTTCAATTCCACAAACACACAACATCAATTAATCATCAACCCAGGTGACTACATGATCAAAAATCAATGTTTCATTCATCCTAGGGTTTATCTACATCACCAGGCACGTAGGAACACAATATAAATCAAAGAATCATTCAAGATCACTAGTTCATGGGTCTTACAAATTTCTTGATTGAATGGAACAATTATACAAAGTGTTTGTGTGGGGAAGGGCACTTACAATGTAATTTATCAGAGATGGAGTGAATTAGCAGTTGTGCTTGTTCTTCAACAAATGTGTGTACAGTGATTAAGGTATTTCAATGGTGTTTTCCGATGGGTTTGCATGAAGAAGGGGAAGAAGAGAAGAGGGAAATTTGAAGTTTTTAACGGGGAGTATGAAATTAGGTTCTTTAATTTTATTTATTAACTTTCCCAATTTAAATTCGTGGGTCGGGTTAGGTCAACTTACCTAGGGACCTTACAATTCACGTAACGACTCGTGGTGTTACCCAACGAGTCTTTCCCTGATTCGTGGTCCTTTTCCTATTATAGTTTCATGAAGGGTCACTTGACGACTCGTTTGGTTTCCAAACAATTCGTTGGGTGAACCGTCATCACCCTTTTACTTTAAGTTTAAACTTTGATCTAGTGTACTTGAAGGGGACTAAACGGTTCGTTCCTTGGAGAAACGATCCGTGAAGTCACCTGTTTCTCCCCTGTTTTCTGCAGTTCTCTTCACGAATGGCTAAACGAGTCGTCAAGTCAGACGTCGACTCGTTCTATGATTTTTCTGCACCAGAACTGAAGTTCCAATTTTTGGTTCCAACCTCAGATTTTCCATCTTATTCACCTGCACCCGTCAACAAACATTAACACTAACTTTTTCTTACATTTACAACTTGGGTTGCCTTCCAAGAAGCGCTTGATTTAACATCGCGGCACGACGCAGGTGTTTTGGCTACTCAGATTTCACCAAAACACCTCTATGGGTTGCCTCCCATGCAGCGCCTGATTTAATGTCGCGGCACGACGCAAGTCACTTGACTACTCAGAATTCGTCAATTGAATCTTCCCTATCCTCCAATGCAGAAATTATGTTGAATTCCTTGGGCTATTTCATGATTCGGCTAATGTTGAAGGTAACCTATTCTTTGTTTAATCGAAATTTCAGCTGCCCTTCTTCCACATCAACTAGGGCCCTACCTGTTGCAAGGAATGGTCGCCCCAAAATAATAGGGACCTCTGAATTGACTTCGCAGTCCAGAATCACGAAGTTTGCTGGAATATGAACTTATCCACTTTGACTAGCACATCAAACAAAATCCCCACCGGCTTTTTAACTGTTCGGTCATCCATCAGTAGCCGCATCGAAGTCGGTGAGGGTTCCCAAGCCTAACTTTTTAAATACTTCTAGCAACATTAGATTTATGCTAGCTCCCAAGTCACAAAGTGCCCTTGCAAACTCAACCTCCCCAATGGTACAAGGTACAGTAAACGCACCTGGGTCTTCCATTTTATGTGCTAGGACCCTGGTAGTGATGGCACCGCAGTGGTGCAGATTTTCAGTCGGTTTCAAACTTACAGTTCTCTTTCTGGTGATGAGGTCCTTCATAAATTTGTCATATCCGGGCATTTTCTCAAGTACCTCCACCAATGGGATATTCACCGACAGCTACTTGAGCATAGAGATAAACTTATGATATTTCCATCTTCAGCTTTCCTTTTAAAGCACCGGGGGTAAGGAGGAGGAGGTCTTGGAATTGTTGTGAGTTTTTGTTGCGCCTCCTTCTCCTTCCCATGGCCATCTCCTTGCTCCTTTGTACTACTCGGAGTAGTTTGCACATCTGAGTTCCCAACAAACGTTGGGTTGTAAATATACACTACATCATCATCATTTATCAACCTGGGCCTTTCTGGCTCTTCAACTACGACTGGCCTCGGTGGATCAACTGTGGCCTTCCTGCTCCTAGTAGTGATAGCCATGCAGTGACCGTCCTTTTTCAGATTTTGAACAGTATTACTGGGAAGTGTGCCTTTCTGCCTTTGATTCACTGCAATAGACATCTGGCTCATCTGCTACTCAATTTGCCTGATTGCCACAACATGTGACTCAACCTTTTGGTTTAAGCCAGAAATATCAGCGTGGAGCTCCTTAAAGTTGTTGTTTGTTGGCTCCAACTGCTTGAGCACTTTGGAAAGCATATCTTCGACTCTTGAACCGCTTGACTCTGGCTCTCGGTTCCATGGAGGAACATACAGACCACCCCTATCATTTTTAAACTCCTCTCGCATTTTCCAGTCCCCATTGTCCCGGTATTGGCCCCGATTGAAATTATTATCCTTGTTGAAGTTCCGACCTTGGTTCCCTTGACCTTGATGCCAAGAGTCTTGGTTAGACCCTTGGGTGTTAGTCCGGAAACCCATCCTCTGCGCATTCAAGTAATTGACATCTTTTTTAGACTCAGACTCGCACCCATCATTTCTTGGGGCCTTTCCCTGATAACCTACAATGTTCACCTTTTCTGCTCCCATTCCCATTAAGTTCTTGGCAAGTAACCCCATGATAGTCTTTATCTCTACAATTTCTTGGTCACGCTCCTCATCTTTTCTCCGTTGTTCAGCAAACTTACCAACCATATAAGAACCAGTTGGAACCTCCGACTCTCTAGTGTGCCAAGCTTGGTTGGTTTTAGTAATCTTGTCCAGCAACTTTGTAGCCTCTGCATAAGTATGACTCATGAAGGATCCTCTTGAGACGGTATCAGCAACCGCCTTTGTGTTGGCATTCAGGGACCGATAAAAGATCTCCAATAGTGTATCATCCGGAATCCTGTGGTTTGGCACCTTCTTGAGATTTTTGTTGAATTGTAGCCAAGTCTGATGGAGTGCCTCATAATTTAGCTACCTGAAGTTGGACATTTCATCCTTTAGTTGCAACACCTTGGATGGTGGAAAGAAACTTTCAAAAAAAGCCCTCTTGAGCTCTCCCCAAGTAGTGATAGAGTCGTTCGACAGCTCAGCCAACCACATCGTCGCCTCACTCCCAAGAGAAAATGGAAATAACCTCAATCTGATCGCGTCCTGGCTGACCCCTTGCTGCTTGTATGTCTTACATATACCCACAAAATTTGTCAAGTGAGTGTGGGCGTCATCAGATGAATGACAACAAATATTTCCTTCATATTCAGCAGTTGAATCATTGCACTTGTAATATAGAACTTTGCCCCAGCATGCAAACGAGGAGGGACTATCGCTCCAGTGGCACCAGCTTCATCTATGTTTGCATCCTCTTCCTCATCAAAATATCGGTGTCGCTTGTGCTTTGGACCTCAGGGTCGTCTAGCTCTTTCAGCTTCTGCAGCTAGACGCTGCTCTTCAGCAACTCTGGCTAACTCACGATTTCTAGCCCGATCTTTCTCTTTGGACAACATCCTTGTTGTGGCTTGATCCACGGTTTCTTGCTCATGTATGTTAGCCATTCTCCTCAGGTTTCTCAAGTTCATGATCAATTGGTATCAAGGGATGTCCTTCACTTCTAGTGTCGGACATGCACAAACCTAAGACCTGTTAAGAAACGGAAACAACAAAACAAAAATAAAACAAATAAATAAGAACCAATAGTAAAGTTAATACAATTAACAAAGGCCTTAGCCGTATTCCCCGGCAACGACGCCAAAATTTGATATCGCCCAAATTACACCTTGCAATTGAGATATATGCAGTCGATTGTCAAATATAGAACCCAACGAAGGTTGAGGTTGATCCCACAAGGAATATGATAAGAAGTTAGGTTAATGCGAATAACTATAACTATTGATTCACTTATTTCCAAAGGGGGAAAATATAGAATAATAAACAAAAGTAAAATTAATGAATGTTTGTATCAAATTGGGTTTATATTCAATTTACGACTAGACTAGGATTGTGTTCCCCAAGATTTCATAACCACAAGGATAATACACTAGTGATCTTTTCCAGTGTTTAACATGCAATATTGGTAAGCTAGGTTCACCTAAATGGCTGGTCCCCTATATAGATGATTTTCACCACACAACTTGGTCTGTATACGGGTGTACTTTAGTTGACCCTTACCCTTAATATTGGATTAGCTATCCCTCATACAAGTTCAAGCTATTAGATGAGGGTAGGTAGCCTCAAATCTCCATTGTTAATCCATTTTTCCCATTCTTTACCTCCTTGATCCAGTAAGTAAGAATAAGGCAAGTACTGACGTTTGCAATTGTCAAGAATCAATTAAAACGAAGGAAAAAACAATACATGCATAAAACTCCATTCAAGAATCACTAAGTATTTTTACCTATGCGTGTTAATTCCTCTTGGTTCCCAATAACCTAGTTTATGGGTTTAGCTACTCATGTTTGTGTTATCTTTCAAGTAGGAATACTGATATCTTGAGTCATACCCCTTGCGATCACAAAATATATAAGAAATCATAATTGCAACTTACAGAGTATTGTAGAATAAAAACCAAGTAGATTGAATAAGAGATTCCAATGTAGCTTTCGTATCATGAATCAATAAAATTGTATGAAAACTTTCTCAAGAATATCTCTCAAGATTATCGACAAATCATCCTCAGAACACTCTTCTAAAATAAACCTAAATTTGGTATTTATAATACAAAGAAATCATATTCCTAAATAAATCACATGGAAACCAGGTTGGCAGTGGCAACGGGCCATGTGACGGATCGTTGGAAGGCCTTCTGACGAGTCATTTCTTGATTAAAGACAATCGTCCTCAACGGCATACCCGAGGAGCTTGTGGCGGGTCACCTAACGCTCATCGTGCCTTGCTTGCGAGTGTTGATCCCTCGTGGTCTACTTCCTCAGCAATTCCAATGCACCTCATGAATAGCTCCAGTGGCCTGCCAACGAGTCGTTCCTTCGGTAGACTCATGATATCTCGTCAGCTATTTGGACACTTGATTGTTTCTCTTCAAAACCTAACGGTTAACCTCATGACTCGTTACCAAGTGTAAGGAGTCGTTCCTCCAACTCATCAAGTGCACTATTTTACTTCTTCAAAACATCATCGTTTTGCCAACACCTCAAGTGACGGGTCGTCCCTCCTACCAACGACTCGTTAAGTTCCTACTTGATCCTCTTTGGTTGTTTTCGGCATTAATTGACCAAAATCACTTCCAGAACTATTTTCTTGCATGTTACACACAAAATACCTTATACCCATATAAACATACCTGGAATGTGCATAATTTCTTGGTTTTAAGCGTCGAACGTGTCGTAAAATCACGACACATCAGGGGAGACACCTTGAAGCACCCCGATCATATCTTTAACTCTAGTTCTCTCTTCCTCGCATCAACATAGGAATATTGGCGGCTTTGATCTATTTTCCCGTATGTGTTGAACTTTCTCCATGTCCTCATGGACTAAATCTGATCCTATTATTGCAGCTTACCAACTTAAACCAACCAATAGGCGATCTACATCTCCGCCCATAGAAAACCTCAAATGGAGCCATGCAGATATTTGGAATGGTAGTTGTTATTGTACATGATCACGGGAAATAATATAGGTCCGTGATAAACACATAACTTAAGTTAGTCGTGTTGTCTACGTTCTTTTATACATTTTCATGTGATTTTATATAAAAGTGAATATATGTGCTAACCAACGTGATTAGCCTTTGTTTTGTAGGTTTTGATGACTTTTGAGGAGCTAATTCATGAGTTGGTGAAGTAGAGGCTTGGAGGCGGAATAAATACGCGAGCGTCGGCAAAGAGGCCCAAAACAGCCCATGCGGCGTTGGCAGCGTGCCACGGCATGAGGTCCGCGACCCGAAAAGTGTGTAGCCTTGTTGCCCGAAACTGGCGTGCCGCGTTCTTCTCCTTGTGAGTTACCAAACTGATTTTGGGTTGATTTCAAGTGAGCTTTCGTGATGCCTCCGTGTCACGGAGGCGGTGCTCCGCGACCACACTCCGTGACACGGGCCGTTCCACGACAGGCCAAATTATGCACGTTCTCCATTTACTATAAATAGGACCCTTAGCTCTTATTTTCATTTGGTCGATTTTATTACGGAAAGCTGCCTTAAAGTGAAGGGAGAAGTGGGAGAACTCATCTAGGGTTTATAAAATTCCCTTCTCATCTACCAATCTCATGTAAGTATGTAGTTGGGAGTAGATTAATAGTAGATTAGGAGTAGATTAACGTGGTTTACCAACATGAATGGCAAGAACCCTTCCTCTAGGGTTGAAGCCATGGATTATGATTGTAATTCTATGATATTGTTTGGGAATTAAGTTATTGATTGTTATTTCCGTCTTGCATTCTGATTTGTTGGTTGTTTTAATGATTGATCACCATAAGCATATTTGTTAACTTGGGAAATAGTTTGAGAAGGCATTACCTAGGTGGACATGAGAATGTGGGGGCATGAAGTAATCTCGGAGAGGTTCAGGTGTTTGGATAGAAATATACCTAACACCTTGCTTGGATTTGACACACATGAGGCTATGAAAGACCAACTTGGGATGTCACATCACCACTCAAAGAAGTAGTTGGGCGGCTAGGTTGAGTTAAATGGTTGGGCCTTTTGAAAGTCCCTGTCGTTTCCTAGTAAACCACAACATAATTGATTGCCGCGACTAGAAAATTAAACTCCTCGCTCACAATGATGCAGTGAGGCTAGATTGCCGTGTTAAGAGGCTCAGACCATAAACATGCAATTCTAATTATATAAATAACAATTGATAGTACCATGCTTGTTCCATTGCAAAATCATTATCGCATGATTAATAGGTTTCCCAGCTCTATATTGCTCTAAAGCACTTTCGGAAATACTTCGTTGACCCAAACTTAGACTTAAATATCCTTCATCGAAAATGTCTATAACCAACACTTTAGGTATTTAAGATTCACGCTATAAATGGATAGTTAGAGGAATGAGTCAGTCCACAATGGGTTTGACATTACGGTTCTTAAAAGAACTTATTTATATTACTTGCACGACAGTACACTTGCGAGACACGTCAAGGATTTTAGCGCCGTTGCCGGGGACTCGATGAAGTTTTAATAACTTATTCATTTATGTGTGATTTTTGAATTTCCTTAAGTGTTGAGAAACTTGGTCTTAGTCGTCTGTTTGCGGGTGACGGGTTGTCTACTTAGGCGCTAGAAATAGAAAGCTTGTGGAACCGTTGCTTGAACACGAATGTCAAATCCATTTGCAAGGAGAATAACAGAGCAAAAGGCGAAGAGACTTCAAGAAAGTACAACAACAACCACCCGCAGGACAAGAACAAGCATTATCGGAAGCAATGGCGGCAAGACCATTCGCGTGGCCCATCCCACTAGCGGCGAATGTGACCTCTAGTATCCCGTGGCAAGACTGGAGGGGAACTTTGAGCTTAAACGAGGAATATGGTGCAGTTGTAACATTCTAGTGGTCAGTTCACTGGAACGGCACATGAGGACCCACAGAAGCACTTACAGGCTTTCTTGAGATAAAGTGATACGTTTGTCCCCACCGGCTGTCCACAGACTATGTCAGGTGACCTGCTTCCATTTTCATTGTTGGGAGAGGCGAAAAAATGGTAGAAGAGCTGAGCCACCAGGCTCGATACTTCATGGGATGACTTGGCTAGAAAGTTCCTTATCGGATTCTTTCCTTCGGGCAAGGCTTTGCAAAGTTGAGAAGTGAATGCTAAGTTTCGGCTTGAAGCCTGATGAGAACTTGTACATGGCAGGAAAGATTCAAGTCATTGTTGAAGGCTGTCCCCATCATCGGCAATCAAATGAAGTGCGGCCCATACCTTTGTAGAAACTCTGAACCCATACAAAAATATTACTAGACTACCAGGCGGGTAGGGCGACCTTGGAGAAAACGTATGATGAGTTGTACACTTTGTTGAACAGAATTGCACAAGAAATCCAGTGGCACAGCGAATCATCAGAGAGAGAGCGAGAAGAAAAGCGGGGTTGATAAGCGAGATGGTTTGAATGCCTTGGCGGCACGGTTAACCGTTTCAACATCAAATGTTGACTCGGTTCAATAAGCGAGTATGCACCAGCTTTTACCGGGGCCAGGTGTGCGGTTCAGCAAGCTCCAGTTGGTGTAATTAATGGTAATAATGGGCATAATACGAGAATCTTGTGGAGCCAATCAGGAATCGGTCAATTTTGTTGGGAATGTGCAAGGGAATCGGGAATTTTGTAAATAACTCCAACGAGAGTGGCGGGCCACCAATTCTTCTTGGGGTGGAAATCAAAGCGGGGTACATGCAGCACTCAACAACATCGGTATCAGCAGAATAGGCAGATTGATGGGCATAGTAGCAGCTGCATTGAGAACCTTTGCCAGAAAATTATGGAAGACCCGAGAATCGGTGCTTAATCCGGGCGAGGATGGCAACAGACTTAATGAATCGGCAAGTAGCCACCCACAATCTTGAAAAGCAAGTGGGTCAAATAGCAACTGCACTCAAAACATGAGGCCGCAAGAGGGGATTACCAAGCGACGCAGATCCTAACCCCCGGCAGATCAATGCCATCGATCTTAGAAAGCGAAGCAGTTAGCGTGCGGTGCCTAGAGAGTGGAGAAAAGAGGTGCGTAGAGGAGTTAGTAGAGCAGGACCATCCCACCATTACTGGAGCAAATCAGGGTGCTGGGCAAAAAAATGTGCAATCTTCATTGCAGCCCAGCACAAGGCCACCACCACCATTTCCTCGAAATTCAAAAAGAGCAAGGAGGAGGAACGTTTTAAAAAGTTCTTTGAGACTTTTCAAGAACTTCACATAAATTGCCTCTTATTGATGTCTTCACTGAGAATGCCCAAGTATGCTAAATACTTGAAGGATGTGATGGCGAACAAAGTTAGACTGGTGGACGTCCAAACTGTAGCACTGACTGAAGAGTTAGTCACGGTATTGAGCAAAATGCCAAAAGCTCCAAAGACCAAAGGAGTTTTACCCTTCCTATACAAATTGGTAAGTGAAGTGCTCAGAGCTTTGTGTGATTTGGGGCGGGGTTATCCTAATGCCCCTATCCTTATTCAACACCTTGGGGTTGGGAAGACCGAGACCGACAAGGTTGATGTGCGGTAGCTGACAAGTCGCGAGTGACACCGGATGGAATAATAGAGGACCTTCTCGTCAAAGTAGGTAAATTTATTATACTGTGATTTTATTGTTTTAGATTTTAGTTGATGACAGTACCCCTAATCTTGGGGCCCGGCCATTCTTGGCCACCGGAGGAAGACGGTGATTGATTTGAGGAAGGGACCCTGAAAATGAGGGTCGAGGATGAAGAAGAAACCTTCCGGGTCTACCAAAAATAAACCCGTCCACACACTACGAAACCTTTGTCAAGTTAGTGTGTTAGCGGAAGAGATAAAGTGTGGGGTGGAGGATTCCCAAGGTGCACACGGCCAAAGGCGGTATCAGTGTTCAGCCCGAGTCTGATAAAGGGCTTCAAATTCAAAAGAAGTTGGAGAAAGGGAGGAACAGAGTGGAGGTTGTTTCCTCTCAACGGCGAGAAGAAAGGAGATGGTTCTCGAAAGAGAACCCAGTATGAGGATGTCACGAAAAGGGAAGCGGAGTCCACGTCGTGCCATGACGTAAAATAAGGCGCTGCTTGGGGAGGCAACCCAAGGGTACCTCGAGTACACTTTAGTTTGATTTTTGTTTTGATTTTGTTATTTTAATTTGTTTGTTTGTGTTTGGTGGAAGGATTGAAGCCGCGAATTGGAGGGAAATGCAGTACCGTGAAGGAGGGAAGCTAGGAAGCATGGAAGAGGAAGTGTGGGGTCGACCACCCGCTCGGAGAATTGTGGAAAACATGCTACTAGCTGGGCCAAAAGGCCTCAGGGAGTATTTCTCACCCTCTTGAAATGTTAATTTGATGCTACAGGGACATAGCATGATTTAAGAACATAATCAAGATAAAATTAAATCATAATTAAAAATATTTTTAATTATGTGTTTATTTTTGTATTTTAATTAAATTACATGTTTTTTTTGTTTTTTTAATATTTTAAAATTTTTGTGAGTCAAGCATGAATTCACCCGTTAGTTTTTCTTTTCGGTTCTTTTAGACGGGGTGTTGAGCAGAAGAATAAATTTTACATTTTTAATTTTTTTCTTTGTACTGTACATAATGTTTTAGTCATCGTTAGGGACTGTTTTCGACGATGGATGGATGGCCGGCCGTCTTGAGGAAGAATTAGTCGATAGATGTCGGGTTTTTGAGACCCTTATTTGTGGATGCGTGATGTTCTCGTTATGTGCTAGACATTGGTTGTAGGATGCCAAGTATGTTCGGTGTTGAAGCATGCAAGTTTATAACTTTGTTTGAGACACTTAGGCTCTTGAATTTGACTCAATATAATTAAAGCTTAATTTTGAATTCTTGTGATTAGCTGAGTAAAAGTCTGCTGAATGTGTCTTGAATTGAGCATGTGCCATGAGTGTAAGGTTTTGAGTATTCTATGCTATTGTGGATTGTCTAGAACTTGCGAATTGTGTATATGAAGCGAAATGAAGGATGTGAATTATAGGAGATGATGTAGGCACTTCTTAGATTAACTTAATTTTTATCCCTCGGTTTACCTACCTTGAGAAATGAATCCTAGTTAGCCGGGTGGGCAGAGCCTATTCTTTGATAGAGCGCAACATAAGCTTAATCCGTTTCTTTCATTAACCTTAATTTGATCCAAAGCTCCTAAGCGCTTGGAAGAAAAATCTGAAAAGAGTAAAGGAGTGAGGAGAATGAAAAGAAAATAGTAGCAAGTTGTAGAAGTTGAGAAAGGTCAAAAAGGTGCACTTGTGTGAAAGTGGTTGATCATCGTTAAAGGAGCAAGAAAACGAAAGTAATGAAAATTATTTATAGAGCTCCTTGCTGACAAGTCAAAGTTTCTAAACGAGGGAAACAAAAAGGGGAAAAAGAAAACTACCAAGGATAAAAAGGTGAAGTAGGGAAGGGAAGTTCGCCATGAGGGGCGTGATGTATTAAGCGCTTAGGAAAAGATAGTCACGGTCACGGCCATAATAGTACTTACACCGTACACAGGTTACGTTACAACCTACAAAGTCCTACTTGATCTTACATTCATACATCCTCAAATTCGTGGAATAAAACACTAGGCAAACATGGGTCATGACATGAAGCATGTGAATTCTTTGTGAGAGTGAGTGTAAATTCTTTTATATACCCACACATGTTGTGATGTAAAAATTGTTTTTGCGTGTGATTGAGTAACTCTAATTTCCGTGAGGGCACATGTTTAATGAAGGATAAAATTCATGTGGGATTTCTTAATCAGTTGATTGACATGAGTTTGCTAACATTGAGAGTCGATTCTTGAGGTTAAGAAGGCTTAACATAGTTGTGTATTTCATAGATTGTTCTATTTTTAACTTGCATCTTGCGTAATCATTATAGCCGTAGCTTGAATCATCTTGCTAAAGTAGTTATGTGAAATTCTCCATATACATGATATGTAAAGTTGTTCGAGGACGAGTAAGAGGCTTTAAAAGTGTGGGAGTTGTGATCATGGGAAATAATATAGGTCGTGATCGCTTTATATTAAATTGATCGTGTTGTCTACGTTCTTTTATACATTTTCATGTGTTTTTATATAAAAGTGAAGATATGTGCTAACCAACATGATTAGCCTTTGTTTTGTAGGTTTTTGATGACTTTTGAGGAGCTAATTCTTGAGTTGGTGAAGTAGAGGCTTGGAGGCAGATAAACACGAACATCGGCAAAAGAAGGAGGCCCAAAACAGCCCATGCGCGTTGGCAACGTGCCACGACATGAGGGTCCGCGACCAAGAAGTGTGTGACGCGCTGCCCAAGCAGCGTGCCACGTTGCTATCGAGCGGGATTCTGCGAAGAAGCGATTTTTCGGGTTGATTTCGGTGAGCTTTCGCGATGCCTGAGATGTCACGGAGGCGGTGCTCCTTGATACACTCCGTGACACGGAGTCATTCCACAACAGGAGCCAAATTATGCACGTTCTCCATTTACATAAATAGGACCCATAGCTCTTATTTTCATTTGGTCACGATTTTATTAAGGCGCATAGGAGAGAAGGGAGAAGTGGGAGAACTCACCTAGGGTTTATAAATTCCCTTCTCATCTACCAATCTCATGTAAGTATGTAGTTAGGAGTATATTAATAGTAGATTAGGAGTAGATTAGTGGTTTTACTAACATGAATGGCGAGAACCCTTCCTCTAGGGTTGAAGCCATGGATTATGATTGTAATTCTATGATATAGTTTTGGGATTAAGTTATTGATTGTTATTATCGTCTTGCATTACGATTTGTTGGTTGTTTTTATGATTGATCTGTAAAGCATATTTGTTAACTTGGGTAATAGCTTGAAAAGGCATTACTCGTCGGGACATGAGAAATGTGGGGAGCATGAAGTAGTCTCGAGGTTCCGTGTTTGAATAATACCTCAACACATACCTTTGGGCAGCGGGGGCTATGAAAGACCAGCCCAGGATGTCACATCACCACTCGAAGAAGTAGTTGGGCGGCGAGGTTGAGTTAAATGGTTAGACGCACGAAAGTCCCTAATCGTTTCCCCGTAAACCACAACATAATTGATTTCCCACGACTAGAAAATTAAACTCCTCGCTCACAATGATGCGTGAGGCCCGTTGCTGTGTTTACAGGCTCGAAAGACCATAAACCTGACAATTCTAGTTATGTGAAATAACAATTGATAGTACCATGCTTGTTCCATTGCAAATCGTATTATCGCATGATGATTAATCAGTTTTAACTCTATGTTGCTCTAAAGCACTTCGAATACTTCGTTGACCCAAACTTAGACTTAAATATCCTTCATCGAAAATGTCTATAACCAACACTTTAGGTATTTAAGATTCACGCTATAAATGGATAGTTAGAGAATGAGTCCGAGTCCACAATGGTTCGACATTCCGGTTCTTTAATAGAGCCACTATATTACTTGCACAGCCGTACACTTGCGGGCTCATCAGTACAAAAACTCAATAAGAGGTAAATGGTCATCCCAACTACTCTTGAAGTCAATCACACATGCTATCAATATATCTTCGAGAGTCTGAATTATCTGCTCTTCTTGACCATCCGTTTGCAGGTGAAATGTTGTACTGAGCTTAACCTGAGTACCAAGTCTTTTTTGAATTGCCCCTAAGCGAGAGGTCAGTGGGTACTCTATACGATATGATGGACAAAGAACTCATGCAATCGAACTAGCTCTCGGACCTATAGTTTGGCAGAATCTCCACCGAATCCGTGGTTTGGTAGTAGAAAATGAGTGACTTTGGTCAAACTCTCTAATAGCCCAAATTGAGTCATACTGGGGATGGGTGCGAGGCAGCCACGTGGTGACAGAAGTCCATATTGATTTCTTCCCACTTCCAAGTAGGAATACTAATATCTGACACATCTCCCAGTCTCTAATGCTCAATTTTCACTTGTAGCTGACAGTGCGGGCATAGCTGGAATTCTACGAAGTCTTTCTTCATGCCATTCCACCAATAAACTTTCTGTAAGTCACGGTACATGTTGGTGGCACCTGGATGGATTGAGTACACGGATCCATGAGCCTCGTACGACATCCGATTCCTCAAATCATCAACATTCAAAACACATAAGCGACTCAGGCATCGAAGCACACCATCTCCCTCTTTAGAGAGGACCTCTACCTTCTGATTGAATGGCTCCCCTTGCTTTACCAAAATGGGATCCTCGACTTGAATAGCTTTGACATCGATCCGCAGGACGAAGTATGATCCATTAGAACAACAAAGCGCCATGGGTGAGTCAACCAATTTCCCAACCTTGTAAATCGATGCACATCCTTCACTAGCTCCTTTCTTCCCTCATACACATAGGACACACTCTCCATAGAGGAATTACACTAAGTGCGTTTGCTCACGCATTATCCTTTCTTGGATGGTAAGGACACTAATATCCCTTAGTCCTTGAGTAGCTCCAACCACCTCCTTAAACAAAGATTGAGATCCTTACAGGTAACACACAATTGTAGAGTGTATGATTCGTAAACACATCTACATGGACCTTGTACAAGTAATGCCTCCATATCTTCAAGGTGAATACCACTGCTATGTTAGAGATCATGGAGTTGGGTAATTCTTCTCATGAACTTCGGTGTCTAGAGGCATATGCTTTGATTTTTCGGTGTTGCATCTGTACACATCCAAGTCCAATTCTTGAAGCATCACAATACATCACGAACCATTCGGTACCCTCGGTAGAGTTAACACGGTGTGAGGTGGTCGAGTCTTTAACTCACAGCTTCTCTCCGCAAGCCTCAAAGACCATTGGAATTTCACTTTCTTTTGGGTCAATTTAGTCAATGGACAATGGATGAAAATCCCTCAATAAACCTCCCCATAGTATCATTAAGCCGAAACATATGATATACGGAAGGTTCACAGGTGAGCAATTCTTCTACCATACTCTACATCTTTCGTAGGTCTACAGCACATGCCTTACTTGACACCACATGGCCTAAACTCACGAGTTGTAAAAGCTCACTTGCTGAATTTATATGATTGGTGATCGCCGAGTGCAGCCCAGCACCCACCCTTAAATGGCGGCATACTCGCTCCTGCTCAAGTATATAGGGATGTCATCAATGAACATGATCACGAACATATCCAAGTATGGCTTGAACACCCTGTTCATCAAGTCCACAAAAGCTGCAGAAGCATTCTTTAGTCCAAAGAAATAACCTGACTCGTAATGACCCATATCTGGTATCACACTTGAAATTTGTCTTGGATATTAAGCTCTCCCGCACTATTAGTGATGGTACCCGGACTTGAGATCTATCTTGAAAAACACATGGCATAGCCATTTACAGTAAAACAAATCATCAATCCTAGGTAAGAGATACTGTTCTTTATAGTGACCTTATTCAATTGCGATAATCAATACCCATACGAAGAGAATCATCCTTCTTTCGAACAAAAAAGGCTTGGTGCACCCCATGAGGATTTGCTCGGTCTAATGAAAACCTTATCTATGAGTTCCTTCATTTGCTCCTTCAGCTTGCTACTTGGATAGGTCCATTCTATAAGGCGGAATAGATATAGACTACGTATCCAAGAAGGTCAATACCAAAATCAATCTCAGCTGGAGAAGTTGAATGATCATCACAGGAAGAACTACGGATATTTACATACCTGCGGAATGGCCCAGATAGTCGGGGTCTCGGGCGTGCATCATAACCTAACTAGATGGTACAGCCCTTAGGAGATCATCTTTATGGCCTGGTAGGAAATGAAATGACCTACGAGTACAGTAAACTACCTTCCATTCTAAGGCGCGCACCCCAAAATGAACTCTACTACCCGGGATCTACAATTAACTAAGGCATAACATGAAAATGGCAATCCATGCGTGATTACATCAAAATTGGTCATGGATAAATATATTAGATCTGCTGAGGTGACATTTTTAAGGATTGTGGCCAGGTAACTTCTATAAACCGATCTAGCTACAAGTGGAATCACCTGCAGGTGGGGGCGAGAAGGGTTCTGACAAGATTGGGGACTAACTCCCGAAGCACTAGCCACATAAGGTTTCACAAAAGACAAGGTAGCCCCCAGATCTAACAAAAAATATACATCAATATTCAAAACTCATAACATACCGGTGACTACATCGGGGGCCTCCTGTTTCTGGCGGGATTCTAAGGCGTAGAATATGTTTTAGTAGTGACCACGTGCTAGTAGATGCCCCACTGCGTGCTGAATGTGCGGGTGGAGCTGTTGAAATGGGAGCTGGGTCTCGACCCCATCATAGCCCTGTCTCTCTTTGGGCAATCTCTAAGCATGTCAGAGCTTCCCACCTAAAACAAGCTTTGTACCTACCAAGCATTGGCAGAGTGTGCCCCAGACCACATCTACAAACTGGGATGCTAGAATCTGTGAGTCTACTGCTCTGACCCGTTGAGCCTGATGCCCCCCCCCCTTTGATTGTGCCTAGATGCGGATGGTACACCTGGATGGTACACTAAACACTGAAGATGCTTGGGCTAAATATTTCTGGCGGGCCTACTGCTGGTCCCCACCACCTGATCTCGGCTGAGAGAATCTGTAGCTATCAGCCCTAGCCCTCTTGGACTCTCTCTCCCTCATATATTTCAACTCCATCTGCTTGGCGTATAATACTATCTGAGGGAAATCCATATCATTATGGAGCATAGCGGTCCTGCAATCCTTGTCCAAATAGCCTGCCACCCTATGAACAAACCTGCTCACTCGCACCCTCTAATCAACCACTAACTCTAGGTCGTACTTTGATAGGCGAGTGAACTCAAGGGCATACTCCTGCACCATCTTCCCTTTCTTGATATTTATGAACTCAGCGGCCTTCAACTCCCTCATCTCACGAGGGAAGAAATGATCAAGAAAGGCCGCATGGAACTCCTCCCAACTGATAGGGCCTGCTCCTGCTGCCATACTATGCTTCCACTATCAAAACCAGATGTGTGAGACCCCCTTCAACTCATATGAGGCCAACTTAGCGCACTCAACTTCATTCACCCCCATGACTTGGGTGATCTTTACAATCTCGTCGATAAACTCATGTGGATCCTCGTCCACCTTGGAATCAAGAACGACAGTTTCATTCTCAGGAAATCTCTGACTCGAGCTGCCACTGCATTTTAATTTTGCGGGACATGCACCACTGCATGTTGGTTGACCTAGGAGGTCAAGGCCTTCACTAGCATCTGAATGGCTGCCCGGAATTCAGCATAGGCAACCAGCTCTAGTGCATGGTACTCTTGGACTGCTGGGGCGTGTTGGTGCCCGTCTCCGTTGCCATCCTCATGGCCATTTCCATTCCCATTTCTCCTACCGTTAATTCTGCGGGGAGCCATAATTCTGTAATCACCAATAGCACTGGTTAGAAGGATAGAAAGACACTCCATCGCACGACATAGATCATGAAAAAAGGGAAAATTTCATAAACATCTTGTATCCACTTAGTCATAAGTGTGGCGCGCTTCACACCCATGAAAAAGACTCTACTTAACATGGCTTTCAGATACCCTAGGACACTTCAAACATATTTCTCTAATACTAACTTTGTCATGACCCGAATATAGGCCCGGATCGAGACAAGGGACAAGAAACCCTGAGAGACTCCAAGTCAACCCATGGAATGAATATACATCTAACTAAATCATAAAATGATAGATCAACATGATAAACTTAGCGGAAGTCTGAAATAAGAATCACATCAGGAATACACATGAATCCAAAGTTGATTACATTCTTTTGCTTGAAAAGTCTCTAAGTCTGATGAGTTGATGGGACAAGTTCCCAACTAACTTCTCTAAAGCTAAAAACTGAAATTTACTTAATCATAACTGAAATAAAGAAGGGCCCTCGATTGATGAGGACTCACGGATAAGGATTGATGCAAACTCTAAAAGATGGCTAGTGGTAGGGTTGAGTCTGATGATCGGATCCTATATCATGAAATGATACAACATAGAGTATGCGATCAATATGTTGAATGTACTGAGTATGCAAGGTAAGTAAAACCTCTTAAATAAGTAAAATCATTTAAAACATGAATAATATAAAACATGATTTAGATAAGAATCTGAGAGTAGGGCTTGCATGCTGTATTCTGAAATCATGATCTCAACATAACATAACATCATAACTAAATCAATTGGCTTAACGCTGAAATCTGATAATCATAAGTAAAACTGAACATTGGGTCAAGCCTAGTTTAGAACATATATATATATCATGACTAATAAACATGCATAACTGAAATCATGAGGAACAATGGGAGACTCGTTATATAACTGACATACCACGATAGAGCTTACATGGGCCCAACTATCACACTCAAGTGGGTAGAGCCATCCAAAGCCTTTCCAAGGCTAAGGATAATACCATGATATCGATATCAAGCTAATGGCCCAATCGGGGTAGAGGATATCTCACATAGGAGGTCCCAATATAATATGATCATACCGACGTTGGCGCGTAGTTCTGAGGCATAGGGTTGACTGACCCATAGCCTACTCGGTGCTAGACACTACTCCCAAAAACATGCATATGCTCTCCATCATTTTTAAATGAATCTTACCATCATCTATTGATGAAGATGAATGATTATGAATACATAAATTTGAATCATACATGAGGATCCTTGGCTCAAACCATACCACAAGCTGAACATAAATAGGAGTCTTCGCTCCAAATCCATATGGTGAGCTAAATTCATAAAATCATAATCACACTTGAACATATGGGCATTGCCTGATACTTTAACATGCTTGAAAAATACATAATTCACTTGAAAACATGATCATATACATGGGTAACTCAAAAACATGCTTTTCATCATAAATATATCATCATACTAGAACATTCATCATAAATCTCAACTTTCATGAACTTCTCATGATTGGGATTCTTGATTTATAAATCTTGAAACATGATTTTAATTGAAAACAACATAAAACTTTCCCATGAATCATAATTCAATAATTGAAACATCTTTAAATCATACCCATGTAGTAAATTAGGAATTTCATGCATTGGGTTAAAACCCCGTAGAATCAACATAGGAATTTGATGATTTAGAGAGAGATTGGGCATGGGTGTGAACAGATTCACCCATTCATAACCCTACATACTTGAAAGGGTTTGATTCTACCACTTCTCTGACTGCCCAAGGAAGGTTTGAAGAAAAACCTTGAAGGATTAGCCTTGATCACCTCTCTAGACTCTTACTCTTGCATGCATGAATAGGAATGACTTAGAATAGATTTTCCCCTCTTAAAACCCACTATTCATACCTTAAAACGACGTAGTTTAGGCCTTAGGATCATAGGAATTATGCAAAAGCCCTTACTAAATTCGTAGAAAATAATTGACTGCTAGTCCTCACAAGGGACACGATGAATCGTTACTCAAGACCACCACTCATGGCATCAATCATCGGGTGCACTGTATAAGAGTTCATCTGGGGCTCATCATGGGGAACCTCACGAGTCGTTACAGGTGACCACGACTCATGGTCACCACTCGTCACCTTCACTTCCTATGATCTCAAACTATAACCAACCAGCTAACCATGACCCATCCCACGAATTGTGGTCACTGATCACGACTCATGGGGACCTTTCGTAGGGTACACTACCAGGTTTCCTTCACTTTCCTTAAACCCTTGCCCACGACTGACTCAACGAGTCATGGGGGCTGACCACGACTCATGATTAGGTCTGTAAGGACCTCAATTTCTGAAAACTCAACCCAAGCCTTGAACCTCACGACGAGTCTCCTCAAGACTCGTGGTCTACCCCAGGGGTCACAAAACGACTCATCCTATGAACTGGTGCCATATTTTTAGTTTTCTCCGTTTCAACTCCCCGGTCTGATATTTGGGTTTCCGAGGTATAACATTAGGATTAATTGTATAAATACTTTTAGGTTATTTTCCTTAAGGGGAGCCAATACTTTTCAATTTTTATTGAATTTTTTGGGTTTCCTCACTTTTTGGAGAGCAAATACTCGAATACTTTGACATAATTCATCATTGTTCTTGATTTTCAAAAGTTTGATTGTGCAATTGATCATTGGATTTTTCTTCTGTCAACATTGTAAGTGCTTAATTATGTTGTTTTCCATGAATTATAATTTCTTTCTTGCAATAATGAATAGCTAAACCCTCCACAACTATGATTATGGGAACCAAGATGGAATAACAAACTAGGGTTAACACAAAGTGATTCTAAACTAATACGAATTCCTGCATTATTCTTTTCTTCATGATTAATGTTTCTTATCAGTGTGAAATATTAGGACTAGCCCAAATTCTCTTCTTGCTTGAACCTAGAGAAGTAGAGATTAGGAAAAGAAAAGAACAACAAAGCCTTGAAATTGAGTTTCATTGAATATCTTGAGTTGCGGTCATAGGAAAGTTAATTTGGAACTATTGATAAAGGTTAAAGTGAAATCACTCATAAGACCTAATTGGGTAATTGAGTAGAGTAATCTAATAGGGAAGAATCAGTCATTTGGATAAACATAGTTTATCAGTTCTACAAGCTAAGTATTAGGATAGATCACGAGTGTACTAATCTGACCTAGTTAAGAAGCCATGGGGAACACTTCCCTAGTTAATTACATAACTTTAATAACAACAATATTTCAACATTGTGACCATATTGCTTTTTATTAAAATCCCCCCTTTAGGAAATAATTGAACTAAAAGTGTGAATACTTGCATTAGTTTATATCTTGACCATATTCCTTGTGGGATCGGCTCCAACCTTAGTTGGATTCTTTATTGACAACATCCGCGTTATACTTCTTCAGGGGTGTAATTTGAGCGTTATCAAAAATGGCGTCATTGCCGGGAAATAGGACTTAGGATTAAATTAATTGTTTTTATTTAACTTAGTCATTATTTCCTCATTTATGTTTTATTTTCTTTTTGTTTTACACAGGTGACCGCTTGGTGAATGCTAAGTACGCGGAGTAGTGGAAACCCTCTAATTCCAATTTATCAAGAGCTCAGAAGAACACTATGAAGAATGGCCGGTATGGAGACCCCTGAGTAGATGAAGACTAGTTTAGCGACTGAAGCTCGTCGCACTAATGAGGCCCATCAAGCTGAGTTAGCTCGACAAGCTACTCTTCATGAGGTAGATGATGCCGAGGAAGAGGTTGACAATGCTGACCAGAACATAAGGGGAAATAGAGTCCATGAAACACACCAGTTCCATTGATATGCTCCTCACTTTGATGATGATGAGGATCCATATATTGATAATGTCGGGTTAATAGGATCTATTGTACCCCTAGCTTTATCTACTAGGGCAACATTCGATATCACTAGCACAATGATTCAGTTGCTCAAAATGAAGGGAGTGTTTAGTGGTAATGCAATTGGTGATACAAATCTCCACTTGACGAACTTTGTGGGGATCTGCAAGGCTTACAGGTTGCAAAGAGTGAGCCGAGATGCTATCAGGCTGAGGCTTTTTTCATTCTCTCTAGTTGTTAAGGCTACTCTCTGGTTGTCGGAGTTTCCAAATTACTCCATCACCAAATGGAGGGAGCTAAAATGCCATTCTTGAGAGGTTATTTCTACTTTTGAAGATATTGCAGCTCAAGGATGAGATCTACAACTTCCAACAGTTCAATACCGAGGCACTGCATGAGACATGGCTAAGGTTTAAGAAGTTGACTAAGTGACCAAATTACAGAATTCCCAATGAGAGCTTGTTGGAAATTTTTTATAGGTCTCTGAACAACAAAAACAAGGTCGTGGCAGATACAGTGGAAGGTGAAGCATTGATGAGTCACTCATGATAGGAAGAAACAATCATACTAGACCGAGTGACCAAGACAGATAGAGCTTGGCATACTAGAGAGGCTGACAGTTGCAGGTACATATGCTATTGGAATGAATGTGGAGCAACTCAAGAAAGAAGAGGAGCATGATTAGGAATTAGCTCACATAAGAACATCCATTGAACTACTAACATAACATATCATGGGGTATGGAGAATTGAAGGTAAATACAATGGGAGTGCAGGGTTAAGAGCAGGGATTTGAGCACTCTGATTTGAGGAGGAGGCAAACTTCTTGGATAGTCAGGTCGCAGTTTTTTGAGCTAACGCCCAAGGTTCTGGTCAAGATACTTGGTGCCAAGGCTCTGGAAACCAAGGTTGGAACCAATACAGAGACAAGTACAACAGGGGTGGATACAGGGACAGGAGTAGAGGACGAGACGGGGAAGGTGATTGGATGATGGATACCAGAATGATCACACCGACCTTTATGTTCCTCCAAAGACTCGTGAGGGGGATGCTGGACCCTTAAAGTTGGAGAGCATGATGGTTGAGTTTCTGAAAAAGGAAAAATCCACTAATGATCACCTAAAGGAGATTCATGGAGATATATCTAGCATGAACCAAAGTGTTGAGTTGCATGCCATAACGATCAAATAGATTGAACAGCAGTTGGCCCAGATGTCTGCATCCCTGAACCAGACGTAGAAGGACACACTTCCTAGTAACTGATCAGGGGCATATTTATATGCCAAATTGATAC
>JACEIK010000275.1:475925-486547 GCA_018107945.1 Datura stramonium
TTTCACCCCGTAGTCCAGTCCTTGTGGGTTCGACATTCCGGTTCTTAAAAAGAGCCACTATATTACTTGCACGACCCGTACACTTGCGGGCTCATCAGTAACACTGTGAAAAATTTGAAGAATGACAACCACTACATGACTGTAACTACTAGGAGTGGAAAAACCATAGTTGATCCGCCCATGCCAGTTGTAGTTGAGATGGTAAAACATAAGGAGATGAATGTAGATGAGGAGGATGAGACTGCAGAGTAGGTAATTGAAAGTGATGTTGATTTGACCAAGACTCTAGTTGATGCAAAGGAGCTTGCGGTAGAAAAAGGAAAGGTGAAAGAGGCCCCACAGATTTTTAGGCCTCATCTTGGGCGTATTTATACGAACAAACGTCGTATTTTCAACCATATTGGAGACTAGTTGAGGATAATAATGTATTTATGCATGTTTTGAATTAATTATGCTTGTGGAATAATAAATGTGATGTGACTATTTGCAGGTGGAAAAGACAACAATTTCAGCTTGGTGTGCGGATGACACTCGGAGTTGAAGTATGAAAATTTTAGAGAGCTTAAAAATTGATGTGAGAGTTCACTCTCGTGTCACGTTGTGGATTGATCATGTTTAAAAACATTCCATAGTGCTTTGTTCGAAAAAGAAAATTATTAACTTTTGAAACCACGAAATAGTCAAGGACCGCGATGGGTCCATGTCACAGAGCACAATTGGCTCGATGGCCTCCGTGACACGGCGCTTGTTCCATTTAGCAGACATCAAAATTCCAGTGCATATCCGCATTTGGTCCATGTCACGAAGGATTTCAGAACTTTCAGTAATTCCAGTGAGCTTCCGCGATAGCTCCATGTCACGGAGTAATTTCTCCATGATGAGCTCCGTGCCGCAGAGCTAGTTTGTCACTATTAAATTTTTCACCTATATAAATAGAACACTTAGATTTTAATTTTTAATTATATGAAATATTGGCAAGAACGTGGGAAACGACAGTTGAGCTGAAGAAAATTCTAGGGTACTTTCTCTTCTCTTTTCTTCTAAATTTCAATTATTCCTATGTTAGAAGCTTGATTGGAGATGTTTAATCAACGAATGAGTGTCTAATTAACCTCGTTCTAAGGTTAAGTCTATTTGCATGATTGTATGATTTTATTTTATTTTCAGCTACATGTTCTTCTATCATGAATAGTTGTCCTTCTCTTCCTGCTTTTGGATTTTAGTGTTTGGCCAACATTAAGATAAATTAATAACCTTAATTTGACTCTGAAAGGAGAATTATTAGGGTAGAACAAGGAATAGGGGAATATGTTCTTATCTTTACTGTATATTGAAGGTAAGATTCACGTACATGATAGAAATATACTTGCAATGCCATATTCGATTAACAAAGGGAAAAAATTCGAATAGACCTAAGATGAGTTATTACATCACAAGTTAATATGTGTAGTTGCAAGATTCATAATTAGAAAATTGGCTAGAGGTTCGAAAGACCATAGTCAGACTTTAATTTTTCCCAACCATCAACCCGATAGAGAACGTAGCTGAAGAAAAATATAAGTTATACATGATTGCATCCCATTCCTTAACCTTAGACTATTTTTGCTTATTGTTTTAATCAATGTTCTTAGCTTCATTTATTATTACTTTCTATATTATTATTTATAAAACTCTTAATTCATTGTGTTACTTATACACTTGTGTAGAATAATTGTGAATACTAAAAAAAATCACTAAGTCATAGTCCATGTGGGTTCGATATCCGGCTTGAAAGAGCCACTATATTACTTGTACGACCACGTGCACTTGCGTGCATTTGGGTGACAACAATTTTTTGGCGCCGTTGCCAGGGACTGGCAAAACTAGTGAAATTTTTGAGTTTTAGTTTTGCAAGTTTTTGTGCAAGTGTTGACAACTTGATATTAGCTTCTAAACTTGCAGGTACAGGGAAATTTCTAAAAAGCTAGCAAGGAATAAATAATTGGTGGACCCAATTTTGGAGCCAAAAAGATAGTCTCATTTTCAAAGGAGAGAAGCTGCCAAAAGAAAGTTGCAGTTGTTACAAAGAGAAATTCTGGAACAACAACAGCATCCACCAGTTGGGGCAGGCAGAGTTGTTGCCCGAAGTAATGGCAGCAAGAGCAGTACGTGAGGTGGCAATCCCACACACGAACAATGTTACCTCTAGAATCCGCCGGCCGGAAGTAGGAGGTAGATTTGAGCTGAAACATAATATGGTACAGCTCTTGCATACCAGCGGAAAATTCACAGGTCTCCCCTATGAAGACCCGCAGCAGCACCTACAAAATTTTCTGGAGATCAGTGATACATACATACCCACAGGGGTATCATCAGAATATGTGAGGCTTACATTGTTCCCGTTTCCCTTGTTGGGGGAAGCGAAGAGGTGGCTGAAAGATGAACCACCTAACTCTATAACCATATGGGATGATTTGGAAAGGAAATTTTTTATCAGGTTCTTTCCTTCCGGGAAGACAGCACGGCTTAGAAGTCAAATTCTAAGTTTCAAACAGAGAGATGGTGAGAACCTGTACCAAGCTTGGGAGAGGTTCAAGTCTATGCTGAGAAATTGTCCTCTCCATCACCAGTCAAATGATGTGTTGGTGCACACTTTTATAGAAGGATTGAAGCCTCACACCAAAATCCTGTTAGACTCTGCAGCTGGTGAGCAAGCCTTGGAAAAAACTTATGAGGAACTGTATACACTACTGAACTGGATTTCTCAGGGAAACCCATAATGGAATGCTGACACACCCAAAGGTGTGGTGAAGAAAGCGGCAGGCGTCTTAGAGGTAGATGGACTCACAACTATTGCTGAATAGATAGTTGCATTACAGAATCAGATAAACACTCACTTCAGTCATGAGCTTGGGGTAGCCACAAGCTCAAATCAATGCAGTCCAGCAATTATGGTGTGAAGTTTGTGGTAGTAGTGAGCACTTAGTTGAGACATGCGGTACCAACCCAGACTCATTTTATTTTGTAGGGAATGCGAAGAGGAGAAATAATCAACACTATGGAAACAATTACAACCCCAACCGGAGGAACCATCCAAATTTTTCATGGGCGGATAATAGTCACCAGCGCCAAAGTTTGAATCAGGGTCCGAACAGAAATCAGGGGGCACATCAAAATTTCCATCCCCAATTTTGAGGGAATAATGCTCCTACTCAGTCCAACAACATTGAAGACATGTTGAAGACAATTATAGCTAACCAAGCTCAAATGACAGCTGATTAAGTAAAATTGACAGCCGACATAAAAAATCAACAGTTGGCTACAAAGGAGTTGGAGATTCAGCTGGGACAGCTAGCTGGAGCACATAATACTCGACCCCGGGGTGGGTTGTCGAGTGATACAAACACCAACCCAAAGTAGGTAAATGTTGTCACCACCAGGAGTGGTAAACAACTGAAGGAGCTGGTGCTAGAAAAGCCAGCACAAAAAGTTGTAATCATAGAGGAGGAAGCCGAGGGCAATGATAGAGAAGTAGGGAGTGGAAAGTCAACAAGAGTTGTGAAGTCCCCACCACCGCCATTGTTCCATCAGAAACTGAGGAAGCATAAAGAAGAAGCATTCTTCCAAAAATTTATTGAAGTATTAAAGCAGATACACATTAATCTTCCATTGGTGGATATTTTGCAGGGTGTTCCGAAGTATGAAAAATACATAAAGGATATATTGGCTAACAAGAGTAGACTGACGAAGTATGCCAAAGTTGCACTTACTGAGGAGTGTACATCACGTATACAGAACAAATTGCCTACAAAGCTTAAGGATCTGAGGAGTTTTACTATCAATATCACCATTGGGAAGTCCATTAGAGCCTGTGGTTTATGTGATCTTGGGGAGAGCATTAATTTGATGCCCACCTCATTATTCAAGAAGTTGGGTTTGGGTAGTCCAATACCCACCACTGTGATTTTGCAGCTAGCTGACTGCTCATTGGCCAGACCAGATGAAATTGTGGAAATATGCTAGTGCAAGTGGGATCCCTTATTTTTCTGGTGGATTTCAGAATTCTTGATTTTGTGCCAGATTCGGAAGTCCCATTTATTTTGGGACGTCCCTTTTTGGCAATCGAATGAGCTTTAATAGATGTAGCTGCAAGGTAATTAACTATGAGATCCCATGAAAAGGTTGAAGTGTTTGATGTTTATAAAGCTATGAACCTACCTGCTAGTTATGAGGAGTTGTCAGCCATTACTGTTATATACCAGGAGTCTACACTTCAGCTTATTAGCCCAAATGTTCACTTGAAAAGAGCATCGATGGGACACGATAAGTTTGGGGATGCTACAACTTATGAAATGGTGCAAGCTTTGGATGAGGAAAACATGTCTTTCAAAAGAAAGAGTTCGAATCCCAACAGAGATCTTTGGAGCATCCACCTAATCCATCTATCGAGGAGGCCCCCAAACTGAAGCTGAAGACATTGCCTCCACACCTCCAGTGTGCATTTTTAGGAGAAACTGATACAGTGCCAGTCATCATTTCTTCAGGACTAACAGATTCATAGGTTCAAGAAGCATTTGTGGTCTTGAAAAAGAGAAAGAGATCCATAGGATGGCAAATGTCAAACATCCGTGGACTCAGCCTGGCCTTCTGTATGCACAAGATATTAATGGAGGAAGGATCTGAACTGATTGTACAGCATCAAAGGAGGTTGAATTTGGTGATGAAAGATGCGGTGCAAAAGGAGGTAATCAAGTGGTTAGATGCAGGAGTGGTCTATCCGATCTCTGACAGAGAGTGGGTCAGCTCGGTTCAGTGTGTTCCAAAGAAAGGGGGCATGACAGTTATCCCCAATGAGAAGAATGAGTTGATTCCTACTCGAACGGTCACAGGCTGGAGGATTTGCATGGACTACCGAAAATTAAATGAGGCCATAAGAAAAGACCACTATCCCATTCCATTCATGGACCATATGTTTGACATACTTGCAGTCCAGGAGTATTATTACTTCTTGGACGTTTATTTTGGCTATAATCAAATAGCCATAACCCCAGAAGATCAGGAGAAGACCACACTTACTTGTCCATATGGGACATACGCCTTCAAGCGTATGCCATTTGGGCTATGCAATGCACCAGCCACCTTCCAAGGATGCATGATGGCTATATTTCATGACATGGTGGAAGACTATGTAGACGTATTTATAGATGACTTCTCTATTTTTGGTAACTCATTTGTTGTATGTTTGCAGAATCTAGATAGGGTCTTGGCTAGGTGTGAAGATTCAAACCTAGTATGAATTGGGAGAAGTGTCACTTTTTAGTCAAGGAAGGAATTGTCCTTGGCCACAAAGTGTCACAAAGCGGTTTGGAGGTTGACCGTGCCAAGGTAGAGGTTATTGAGAAGTTGCCACCACCAGTGTCTATCAAGGGTGTCGGCAATTTCTTGGGACATACTAGGTTTTATAGGCGGTTCATTTAGGATTTTTCAAAGATCTCCAGACCGATGTGCAGACTACTTGAAAAAGATGTAAAGTTTGAGTTTGGGGCAAAATGTGTCAGTGCTTTTTAGGAGCTAAAGAAGAAGCTGGTGGAAGCTCCTATTTTTATTACTCCTAACTGGGAACGCCCGTTTGAGCTGATGTGTGATGCCAGTGACATGGCTATGGGTGCAATACTAAGGCACAGGAGAGAAAAGATTTTTCACTCCATATACTATGCAAGCAAAATGTTGGATGCTACTCAGGCTAATTATACTATCATAGAGAAGGATATGCTGGCACTGGTGTATGCATTCGATAAATTTAGGTCCTATATGTTTGGGACAAAAGTGGTGGTGCACAGGGATCATGCGGCCATCTGATACTTATTCAACAAGAAGGATGCTAAGCCCAGGTTGATACAGTGGATATTATTGTTGCAGGAGTTTGATTTTGGAATTTGAGACAGGAAGGGTAGCGAAAATCAGGTAAGAGACCATTTGTCGCGGCTAGAGGATAGGTCACGTGTTAGTGATGATGGGCGCATCCGAGAAGATTTCCCTTATGAGAAACACTTAGCACTAAGTGTGGTGGAACTCCCTTGGTACGCAGACATAGTGAGCCTGATAATAAGTGGAGTCTACCCACTAGAGGCAACCACTCAACGACAAAAGAAACTGAAGTATGAGTCCTGGTTCTACATGTGGGATGAACCATATCTATTCAAGCAGGGTCTAGATCAAGTGATGAAATGGTGCATTCCATAAACCTAGGTGACACAGGTGTTGAGAAGTTGTCATTTCCTCGTCATATGGTGGTCATCATGGAGGAGAGAACAATGCTCATAAAGTTCTCCAGACAGGTTTCTTTTGGCCGAATTTATTAAAGGATGCAGAAGCCTATGTAAAAGCATGTGATCAATGCTTAGAGAATGGGAAAAATCAGCAGAAAATATGAGATGCCTTTGCACAATATCTTGGAAGTTGAGGTATTCAATGTGTGGGGGATAGATTTCATGGGGCCATTTCCACCGTCATTCGGCAATCAATATATTTTGGTAGCGGTGGACTATGTTTCCGAATGGGTTGAAGCCGCAACTTTCCACTAATGATGCCAAGGTAGTGGCCAAGTTTGTGAAAAAGTAGATTCTTGCTAGGTTTGGAACCCTACGAGCTATTATTAGCGACAGAGGTTTGCACTTTGTTAACTACTGGTTCGAAAACATATTGGCCAAATATGAAGTTTGGAATAAAGTTGCTACAACATACCACCCTCAAACTAGAGAACAGGTTGAAGTATTAAACGGGGAAGTCAAGCATATTTTACAGAAAACTGTGAATGCTCAATGAATGGATTGGGCGAGCAAACCAGATGATGCTTTGTGGGCTTATAGGACTGCCAATAAGATGCCAATTGGGACTTCACCTTATCGGTTGGTTTATTGGAAAGCCTGTCACTTGCCTGTGGAGCTTGAACATAGACATATTTAGCTGTGAGGAAGTTGAACATGGATCTCGAGTTAGCTGGGAAAAATCAGTTTTTGCAATTGCATGAGCTAGACGAGTTTCGGTGGCACGCCTATAAGAGTGCTAAGCTGTATAAAGAGAAGACTAAGAGATGGCATGACAAACACATAGTTCCTCGAATCTTCAAGCCTAGGCAGATGGTATTACTATTCAACTCCCGGTTGAAGTTATTTCCATGGAAGTCGAGGTCTAAGTGGTCTGGACCATTTGAGGTTACTAGGATTACCCCGTACGGGACGGTTGAATTGTGGCAAGAATATAAAAGTGCCACGTTTTTGGTGAATGGTCAAAGGTGTAAGCATTACTGGGGTGAGGGTGTTAATCGAGAGAAGACGTCTATAACCTTATCTGATGAGTGAATGTGAGTTGGGTTGTGCCGCGATGGTAAATCAGCCGCTACACAGGAGGAAACCGATGAGTGTAATGTAATAGTTAAGATTTATTTTCTCATAAAAAATATAAAAAAAAGTCATGCCACGACTCAAACTACGGAGTTGGGTGAGAGGCAACCCACTATTTTCTAACTTATTGATGACTTTGGATGCAGCACAGGATGAGAGGATGCAAAAAGAAAAAAAGAATCGGAGATAAAAATAGACCGGAGGTGCAAGGTAAGTGAAAAGGCCCCTGGAAACTGTGAGAGTACGCGATATCTCTGTGTCACGAAGTAGGATCTCCACGTTCAGCTCCGTGCCACGGAGCCTTACTAAAATCATGGCACAGCAAACCAGTGAGCCTGCATGGTAGCTCCGTGTCATGGAGCTTGTTCTCCGCAATAGGCTCCGTGGCACGCTGATGTGTATTTCGCGATGGGTTTCATTAAATTGACAGGTCGAACCTCCCCAAATCCCCCTCTTTTTATTTTATTCTTCATTTTCATCCCTATTTCATTACTCCTAGTGCGAAAACAGCCCGATCCCTCTTCCCTCTCTAGAGTGACACGGCTAAGGGCTTCAAGACCCTCCCCCCCTCTTCTTATGAACAAAGCTTCACAGGTATGTTCTTGGTTTTTTTCCCTATTCTCTCATGTAAATTCTTGGCTTGAACATATGGGTAAGTAGAGAAAAAACCTAAGTCATGTGAACTTGGTGGAAACAATTTTGTGTTGGGTAATCATGCAATTACTTGGTGATATTTGATTCTTGCACTTGATAATAACATGGTTTCTTACATTTTTCCTAATACAAATATGGGTTACTTAAAGGGTTGAGGGAAGATAAAAAAGGGGGAGTGTAAAATAAAACTGGGAAATTCATGCCTTTGTTCTACAATTAGTTTTGCAAGATGTTTTAAATTGAGTATAGTGGAAATGGGGTGAGTGAAGATGGAACCATGGTGTAGTAATGAGGTAAGCATGAATGTTTGGTTGTGCACATTGAGTTAGGATAGCATTGTTAGGCTGAACATGGGAACTGTACGTTATCAGGTACATGTAGTTTTTCGGACATGCTAAAGGATATTACATACTACACTATGCCTATGCTCCATTGTGAAAAATTTTGTTCACTGTAAATGTAGGCATGCTTAAATTGTAAGTGTTCCTGATTACAAGTTCCCAATTGCTTGAAGTCTGAGTAAAGCAATATAAACTTCATGTAAATGCTAGTGTCATGGGTCTGTGTTATTTGAGTGTACGAAGTCAGAGCAGTACAAGATAATTGTCAAGTTCAATATCTCAGTGCAAAGTGCCTTAAGTGATAATGTTGTATACTATTGTGTTTGTTTAATCTTGTCAAAGTGTTGATTATTCTTCAATGTGAGAAAAACTAGCTATTTCAGTGTAGAAAAGGGGAAGTCTGAGTACTCGGATAACTATGACTAGTGAACCCATGCTAGAAACTAAGTGTGGGGTAATCACCCAAGCCCTAACTTAGTGTTGGCTAGCCATGCTAAATACTGACTAATTTTTTCTCTGTGTTTTGGATGAACAGGAACAATGTCTGCTAGACAAGACAAAGCAAAAGTTGTCTCGTCCTCCAGCACAGGCCGAAAAAGGATCAGATTTGGCGCAGCCGTGCCAGCAGCCCCACCAATTCGTAGGGGACAAAAAAGGTGATTCGGTACTAGATGGGTGGTTGATGAAGGAAAAAAATGGTATTCCAAGCACAAGGAGTTGAAATACTTTGCGGAGGAGCAGATTGACCGGGAGAGTTTGACATAGGAGTTTACCCACATAATGCATAGGATACACACCGTAGGCATGGACTTCATTTACAATGAGCCTAGGGAGTGTAATTTACACATGGTTTAGGAATTCTATGCTAATTGGGACCCCACTCTCCACAACCACATAGTCAAGATTCGGGTTCAGGTCATACCATTTGAAGCATATCACTTAAATGCAATCCTAGGGACACCTAATACAGATCCATATCCACTCTGTTAGCTTAATATTACACCGCCATATGCTGAAATTCGGCACATATTATGTGGGCAGCGATCGACAGCCAGGTGGATTCACCACAATGAAAAAGGGTACCACCAAAAATTTCCCTATGCACAGATAACTATTATACCCTGAAAGCCCAAAGATCAGACCCGGGAGTTGAAATGGAGAAAAGCTTAAGAACTGGCATCAAGAACAGGATGGGTCATGAGGTGACCCGTGGGAGCAGCCCACGAGTCATGATGTGACTCGTGGTGTGGTCCAAGAGATGAATTTGAAATTTGGGGTGTTAGATCCCCACGAACGTGACCACGAGTCGTGGTCAGGCCCCACGACTCATTAGATCAGTCGTGGGAAGGGGTGATTGAGAAATGGGAGGAATGAGACAGTGAACCTAACAGAAAGCACCCATGAGTCGTGGTCTGTCACCACATTCACTCGGTTTTGGGGTCANGGTCTGTCACCACGATTCGTGGGGAGGGTCGTGGTCATCTAGTTGAAGAATTATTTGGTATTGAGGCAGTGTACATGACGGGTGGTGACCACGAGTCATGGTCACCTTTAATGGATCGTGGTTTTATCTGTGACGAGCCCAGATGATCAGATGAGCAGTGTACTTGACGGACGACTCCACGAGTCATAGCCTAGGGTAACGAGTCGTTAGGTCCCTCGTGAGCATCAACTGGCAGTTATTTTCTGCGATTTTAGTAAGGTTTTTTCCGTAATTCCTAAGTTCCTAAGGCCTAAATTATGTCGTTTTGAGTTATGGCTTAAATTACATCATTTTGAGTTATGAATGATGACTTTTAAAGGGGTTAAGTTCATTTTAGGCCATATTCATTCATGCATGCAAGGTAGAAGGCGATAGAGTGTAATCAAGCTTAGTGTTCTTCAGTTTCTCTTCAATTCCTATTAGGCATTTAAAGAAGTGTAAGAATCAGCTACCATCAGGTATGTAGGGTTATGGATGGTTGATTCCTTTCACACCCATGCCCAATCCCTCTATAAATCATGAATTTCGTATGTCAAATTTATGGGGTTTTAACTCAATGCATGAATTTCTTAAATTCTCTACATGGGTATGATTAAATATGTTTATACTATTGAATTATGAATCATGGGTAGGTTTTTATATTGTTTTCAAAAGAAAAGCATGTTCCAAGTTTTATGAATTAAAAAGCCCATTGAAGAGAATTTCATGAAAGAAGAGATTTGTGATGAATGTATGATTATGAAGAGATGATATGATGAAAAG
>JACEIK010000275.1:500059-510208 GCA_018107945.1 Datura stramonium
TATATAAAATCACATGAAAATGTATCAAATAGCTTAGACAACACGACTAAATTAAGCTATAAAGCGTATCACGGGACCTATATTATTTCCCGTGATCAGCCATATTCGGTTAACAAAGGGAACAAATTCTACTAGACCTAAGATGAGTTATTGCATCACAAGTTAATATGTGCAGTTTCAAGGTTCATAATTAGGAAATTTTCTAAAGGTTCGAAAGACCATAGTCAGACTTTAAGTTTTCCCAACCATCAACCTGATAGAGAACATAGCTGAAGAAAAATATAAGTTGCACATGATTGCATCCCATGCCTTAACCTTAGACTATTCTTGCTTATTGTTTTAATCAATGTTCTTAGCTTCATTTATTATTTCTATATTATTATTTATAAAACTCTTAATTCATTGTGTTATGTACACACTTTCGTAGAATAATTGTAAATACTAAAACAGAAAAAATCACTAAGTAATAGTCCCTGTGGGTTCGATATCCGGCTTGAAAGAGCCACTATATTACTTGTACAACCACGTGCACTTGCGTGCATTTGGGCGACAACAAGGCCTATCCCTCAACCACCTCCACCGTTCCCTCAGAGGATGAAGAAGAAGGTGGATGACGGGAAATTCTAGAAGCTTTTGTTTATGCTGAAGCAGTTGTTAGTGAATATCCCCTTGGTCGAGGTATTAAAGTAGATGCCTGGGTATACAAAGTTTATGAAGGACCTGGTGACGAGAAAATGATATGTGAGCTATAACCCCATTGGAAATTTGCACCATTATAGTGCCATAGATTCACGAGTCCTTGCATAGAAGAAGAAAGACCCAGGTACCTTCACCATCTCATGCACTATTAGAGACTTTAAGTTTGCGAGAGCACTGTGTTATTTGGGAGCTAGCATCAATCTGATGCCGCTAGCTGTGTTCGAACAGTTGGGCTTGGGAGCCCCCACACCAATGACAATGCGGCTATTGATGGAGGACCGCACAGTAAAGAAGCCTATGGGTATTCGCCATGATGTTCTAGTGAAAGTGGACAAGTTCATCTTTCCGGCTGACTTTGTGATCCTAGATTGTGAAGTGGATTTTGATGTCCCCATCATCTTGGGGAGACCATTCCTTTCCACTAGAGAGCATTAATGGATGTTGAAGCTGGCCAGCTGAAGTTTAGGTTAAATAAATAAGAGGTCAATATCTGTAGGTCAATGAAGCAGCCAAATAAGTTCCGAGTAGTCTTAGCTATTAATGATGAGTTGGAGTTTCTTGATGAATTCTGAGTAGTCAAGAGATTTGTGTCGTGACACGATGTTAAATCAGGCGCTGCATGGGAGGTAAACCTGAGGTGGTTTGGTGATGTCTGGGTAAACAAACTATCTATGTCATGCTGCAATGTTAAATCAGGAACTTCTTGGGAGGCAACCCAGCTTCACTGGTGTGTGTTTAGTGTGCAGGTGAAACAGGGGCTGATGTCCAAAAAAATGCAACACAGGTCTGGACTACGAGCCTCAGTACGATCCATAGCATGATGGTACGACTCGTAGTCCCGTAAGAACTAAGAAGTAGAGACTTGACAAGATGCAGAACTCCACATTATGGTTGGTCATTACAAACCGTACCTACATGGTATGAGTCGTAGTACCCACCGTAGTGATGAACTATCGAAAGTGTTGAAGTGCAAAAACTCCAACCTACGAATTAGGGTACGGGTCATGGAATATTGGTACGAACCGTACCACGCAATGGTAGGTTCGTAGGTAAGTCTTCTGAGTCTCCAGGTATGGATGCAAGGGATGAGTTGTAGGCAAGCAAGATGACAGAACCCAAACCGACCCGACTCGACATGGATTTTTAAATCTGCCCAAAACATATTCAAAATTAAAAAAAGGTTCAAAATTCAGTGCATTAACTCACGATTTCCTCCCATTACTCTCCACTCACTCGTAACTCACTCCATTCTAACTAAGCTCGAATTTGTTCACTAAAATTGCAAGATTTGGTCGAGATTCATACTCCAAACCCTAAGCAAGCAAGAATCATTCAAAAGTTTATCAAGTAAGTTGAAAATTTTTCATTTCATTTTCCTTGATAGCAATAGTCGTATCTTATTATGAATCCTCCAGTCATGAAAATAAAGTGGAGGAATATGATTAGTGGGTTACTCATGATCTTGTATGTTGGGCTTTGGAATAAAATACGCTTAATAAATCTGATTGTATGTGGGCAGAGAGTTAATGGGAAAATTTAATAGTGAGGACTGATGGGGTGTAACATTATGTATTTTTTGTGAATTATTGGGGTGGTGAAGTCTAAGTACCCACCCCAAATCGTGTTTACATGCATAACTGATAATACACAGGGTGAGGACAGGCTTCACGAGCCATCCTGTGACTCATGGTTTTGAACTACAACTCGTAGGATGATTCGCTGGTACTTTCCCAGGATCATTTAATTTGAAATTCATGGTACGAAACCTTGTACAGATCATGGTATCACACCATGAGTCATACCAAGTGGTCGTACCAAAGAACCAGAAAGGGTCATATTCAGAATCAAAATTATGACCCATGGTATGACTCGTAGAATCCTACTACGAATCGTGATAACGGGTCCTACCAAAATTATAGAAAGTCACATTCTCAGAAGTTCATACTACAACCATCAGTATGAATTGTACCACCCTGGCATGAGTCGTACCAATGAGTCATGACTGTGAAAAAGAGGTACTACGAGTCTCATGATGGATTGTACCACCTTGGTACGACTCATACTGATGAACCGTAGCAGGATACTGCAGTCACTCTTTCTTACCTTCATTCAATGATATCATGTGTACTAACCTCTTCTCCATAGGTACAATGCCACACACAAGACAAGCAACCAAGGATGCCCAGGACAAGAGGGCTAGAGATGAGATTGCAACCCAAAGGGCATTGAGGGATAAAACCTCTGCACCTGAGTAGGAGGCAGACTCCCTGAGTGGTTCAGTGGAGGAGTACGAGGTGGACACTGATGAGAAGATGAGCCACGCATCACTATGGAACAGGCTAAGGCTCAGCCCGTAGCTATATGAACCCCTCCGACAAATGCTCTCCAGTCTGAGGATGGAGATGATACCCAGTCCTATGAGTCCGGTAATGGCTCAAACAAAGAGAAAGGGTCAGGTGAAGCCAAATCTAAGGAGGAGGCATAAGAGGATGATGATGATCAGACCCCACCAGTAGAGATACATATAATACAATGGGGTGTGCCAAGTGCTTGGGAGATCTATGAGAAGGGCCTCACCCTTATATCAAAACTGAACCCTAGGAGAAGCATTCTGGAGAAGCCACGAATCCTGACTGGGGCATTGAATGAAGTTGAGGAGATGAAGTGGTTGTTTGACTTGTATGAATTCAGTTGGATGGCAAGAACCCCTGGTAGCTTCAGTGCTACATGGTCAGGGAGTTTTATGCCAATTACTTGGTGATCATAGAGCATCAGACTCCAGCTGAGCAGAAGGTGAAGGAGAAGCCTAGACTAGAGAGTGTGATAGTCCGGGGGAAGACTGTGGATGTCTTAAAGAGGGACATTTCCCGAATGTTATACGGGCCAGATTATCAGGCTTCAGCCTCCACTGCAGAGTTTGATCACTGTATTGAGGCCCTGAAAAGGGTCAAGCTGTTATACCCCGGAAGCTCAAAAATTAGACCCGGGAATTGAAATAGAGAAAAATTTAAAACTGGCTTCAGGACACAGAACGGGTCATGAGGTGACCTATGGGAGCAGACCACGAGTCGTGATGTGACTCGTGGTGAGGTTTAGAAGGTGAGATGAAATTTGGGAATTTGGATCCCCACGGACGTGACCACAAGTCGTGGTCAGGCCCCACGATTCGTGGGATGAGTCGTGGCCAGAAGGGAAAGGTTTGATTGAGATTAAGGAAGTGCATATTGACCACGAGTCATGGTAACCAGTAAAAAATCATTGAGTCGCCCGTGACGAGCCAAGATGACTTGATAAGTAGTTGTAACGATCTGAACATACACCCGGATCGTAGACACGGGACAAGAAGCCTCGAGAGACCCCAAGTCAACCCATGGCATGAGTATACCTCTAATCCAATCACATGAGCGGAAGACTTAATATAAAAGAACGTAATCATAACATAGCCAAAGGAAAATATCACTACAAGACTTATACAAGACGGCTGAATATAACTTGCAGTCTGATAAGCCTCAAAACACGTAGGATGGATTGATGGGACAACTCCCGAACTAATCCAACTTCCAAAAACTTAAAGAACAACGTAGAGTATGAACATACAACCGTCAAAACATGAGGACTCACCAAGAGCGCTTAGAGCGAATCTGAAACTATCTACGGGTGAGGATAATCTTGAGAACTGGGACTTGTATCATGAAACGATACAGCATGGAAGTAAGTGGTCAGTACATGGAATGTACTAAGTATGCAAGGTAAGTAAAACGGACATTTAAAACATCTATGAAATTCATAAATGATCATAATAGTAGGACGTCTTGCTTGTATCATAAAACATAATAACATATCATATGGTTCAAGGTTTTCAAAACATTCGTAACATAACATAATCATAATCATAATAGAAGATATTTGCTTAACATAAGTTGAGCCGACATACATAATCATAACATGCATAAATCATGAGGAACAGTGGGAGTTATGGGGAATCTTGACCCCAAAACATATCATAAGCTGATCTTATTAGCCTTGGCTAAATCATGAAAAACATACTTAACTTGTGTGGGTTTGCCTAAATCTTAGAATCATGCATACTTGAAATAGACTTCATAAGTCAAAATCATAGATTCATACATGGGTAATTTGTAAACTTCATACATACTAGATATCTCATCATACTTGAAATCATATATCATAAACTTGACTTTTCATGAAATTTTCATAATTGGGCATATTCTAAAACTTTAAATCATGAATTTATAATCAATTAGTATATAAAATCTGCCCATGAATCTTAAAACATGCTTTCAAACATGAAGGAAATTGACCCATAACCAAATCATAGAGAATTTCATGAAATTGGGATAGAACCCCATAAGATCATACACTTGAATTAATACTTAAATTCATAAACTTAAGGAGAAATTTGGGCATGAGAGTGAAATAAAACTCTCATTCATAGCCCTACATAGCTGGGTAAACTGAATCTACACTTGACCTTGAAAGCCTAAGAGATTTGGAGAAGAACTTGAAGAATTCTTTGCTTCATCTTCAATGGGGAATTTATAATCTTGCATGCATAAGAGGAGAATGATTTAGAATAGGTTAAACTACCTTAATACACTTTTTTCAGGGCTTAAAATGATGTAGTTTATGGCTTAGGAGCTTAGAATTTACGAAAATACCCTTAATGAATTCGCAGGAAAACTGATCCTGTCAGCTGTCATGACTCGTACCACAAGTCGTACAACCCTCTAACAACTCGTGGTATCCTCCCGTACTTCCCAAGTCAAAGTCCAATCCTCTGAATATTTCCCTGAATCATACTATGACCCGTAAAAGACTATCATGAGTCATACCAACACTCATACAATCAACATCTAAAAAATCCCAAATGCTTTATTAATATCATACCATGAGTCGTACCCACACACTATGACTCATAATGGGGACTTGTGGTCTGAGGAAATAAATCTCTAAGCTGAATCATGGGTCTTCCTAGGACCAGTACCACAAACCTACGACTCGTAGGTTGAGTCGTACTAAAGAAATTCTCCAACTTTTTCCTGGAAATCACATTTCAAATTTTGGGTCTAGTTTTAAGAACTTTCGGGGTATTACAACATCTCCCCCTTAGGAACATTCATCCTCGAATGCGGGTTAAACATACTTAAAGGTTGGGGAAAGGAACTGCAATCCCAAATATTGAACATCGAAAGCTGAAATTTAACGGAGTGACTGACTCCGGACTGAAAATATGACTGAACTGAATTCATGAAATATACATACATGCAATGACATGAAAGGAACTTAGAGACATGAACGTAACATGAAACTGAATAGAGTACTAAGGAAGAAACTGGTACCTCAAGATAAGACAGAACTGTAAGGAAATAAATATGGGTATTTAGCCATTATATCTGCTTCAGCTTCCCACATAGCTCCCTCAACGAGCTAATTCCTCCACAAGACTTCCACTGAAGCTACTTCTTTGTTTCGCAACTTCCAAACCTGATGATAAATGATCTTAACAGGTACCTCCCCATAAGTAAGGCTATCCTTCAACCCATGCTCTCCACTAGAACAACTAAAGTCAGGTCACTAATGCACTTCTTTAACAACGATATATGGAAAACTGGATGCACTGACGCTAACGCCCCTAGTAGCTCCAACTCATAGGCTTCATTGCCAACACATCTCAAAATCCTGTATGGGCTGACATGTCGGGAACTAAGCTTCACTTTCTTTCGAAACCTCCTCACTCCCTTCATGGGAGACACCTTTAAGAATACCCAATCATCAACTTTAAGCTCGAATTCTCTCCACCTAACATCTGTATTTGACTTTTGACGACTCTGAGTTGTTTTCAGCCTTTCCCTTATAAGAGGAACTTTCTCTGTGGCCTCATGAACCAAATCTGTCCTTATCAACGTGGCTTCACCTACTTCGAACCAACCAATAGGCGACCAACACTCTGCCCATAAAGAGCCTCAAACGGAGCCATAATGCTATAATGGTAACTCTTGTGTAAGCAAACTCGATGAGAGGCAAATGATCATCCTAACTACCTTTAAAGTCAATCACACATGCTCGCAACATGTTCTCAAGAGTATGGATAGTCTGCTTAGTCTGACCATCTATCTACGGGTGAAAAGTTGTGCTAAGCTTAACCTGAGTACCAAGTCCTTTTTGAAACGATCTTCAAAACTGTGAGGTAAATTGAGTACCTCTATTTGAAATAATGGACAAGGGAATCCTGTGCAATCAAATGTATAATCTAGCATAATCCTTGGATGAATCGGTAATTTTGATCGATAAAAAATAAGCTGCTTTAGTTAACCTGTCTACCACTACCCAAATAGAGTCATATTGTCGGTGAGTATGAGCAACCCTATAATGAATTCCATATTGATCTCTTCCCACTTTCAAGTGGGGATATTGATTTCTTGTAACATACCTCCATGTCTTTGATGCTCCACTTTCACTTATTGACAGTTCGGACACTTAGCCAAAAACTCTGCTATGTCATTCTTCATGCCATTCCACCAATAGACTTTCCATAGGTCACTATACATCTTGGAGGCACCTAGATGTATAGAATATCGGGAACCATGAGGCTCGTGCAACATCCATTCTCTCAAATCATCAACACTTGGAACACATAAATGACCCTGATATCAAAGCACACTATCTCCCCCATGGGAGAAGACCTCCACCTTCTGGTTCTGGACAACTTCCTTTAGCTTTACCAAAATAGGGTCCTCATCTTGCCTAGCCTTGACCTCGATCACCAATGGAGATTCTAACCATTCTGAACAATGACACCACCGTATGTCGAATCCATAAGGCTAATCCTTAATCATGCAAGCCGATGCACATTCTACACCAACTCTTTCCTTCATCTTCCACATGAGAAATACTCAATAAGGACAGCTTACTAAGGGCATCTGCCACTACATTGGCCTTTCCCGGATGATAATGGACACTTATGTCATAGTACTTGAATAGCTCTAACCATCTTTTTTGTCACAAATTCAAATCTTTCTGGGTGAACACATACTTTAGGCTCCTTTGGTCCGTAAACACATCCACATGGCCCCCATACAAGTATTGTCTCCAAATCATCAATGCGAACACCACCACTGCCAATTTTAGATCATGCATCTGGTAATTCTTCTCATGAGTCTTAATCTATCTAGAGGCATACACAATGACCTTACCATGTTGCATCAACATGCATCCAAGACCAATTCTAGAGGCATCACAATACACCACAAATCTATCTTTACCCTCGGGTAGGGTCAATACTAGGGCAGAAGAGAGTCGAGTCTTTAACTCCTGAAAACTCTTCTCATAGGCATCCGACAACTGAAATTTGACTTTCTTCTGAGTCGACTTAGTCAACAGTTCTGCAATAGATGAAAATCCTTTAACAAACCTCCTGGTATAGCCAGCTAAACCCAAGAAACTCCTGATATCCGAAGGACAAATTAGTCTAGGCTAATTCTTCACTGTTTCTATCTTTTGAGAGTCCACCTGCACACCCTCACTTGACACTACATGACCCAAAAATGCTACCGAATCCAACCAAACCTCACACTTGCTGAATTTGGAAAACAGCTGGTGATCCTTGAGAGTCTGTAACACAATCCTTAAATGAGCAGCATGCTCCTCTTCGCTATGAGAGTATATGAGGATGTCATCAATGAAGACAATCACAAACATGTCCAAATATGGCTTGAACACCCTGTTCATCAAGTCCATAAAAGCTACAGGAGAATTTGTTAGTCCAAAAGACATAACTACAAACTCATAGTTACCATACCGAGTTTGGAAAGCTGTCTTTAGAATGTCACTCTCCCTAACTCTAAGCTGATGATACGTGGATCTGAGGTCTATCTTTGAGAATAACTTAGCACCTAAAATTGGTCAAACAAGTCATCAATTCTGGGGAGGGGATACTTGTTCTTGATTGTAACCTTTTTCAACTACTGATAGTCAATGCACATACGAAGAGACTCATCCTTCTATCGAATGAAGTGAACTAGTGCACCCCACGGGGACTTGCTAGGTCTGATGAAACCCTTATCCAAGAGATCCTTCAACTATTCTTTCAAATCCTTTAGCTCGGCTGAGCCATTCGGTATAGAGGAATAGATATAGACTGCGTATCGGTAAGAAGGTGAATACCAAAGTCAATCTCCCTCTCGGGAGGGACTCTTGGTAGATCATCTAGGAAAACCTCTGGATACTCACACACTATAGGAACTGACTGGAGAGTCGAAGTTTCAGATGTAGCATCCTTAACCCGAACTAGATGGTACACGCAACCCTTGGAAATCATCTTTCTGGCCTTAAGGTAGGGAACAAAGCAACCTATAGGCACATTGAACTACCTTTCCATTCTAGGACTGGCTCACCCGAGAATCAAAACTCTATCATTCGGGTTCTACAATTCACTGAGGCATAACATGCATGCAACCAATCCATGCCAAAAATAACATTGAAATCAGTCATGTTTGACTCTACTAGATCGGCCAAGGTGACTTTTTTGAAGGACTGTGATACGGAAATTTCTGTATACCCGTTGAGCTATAATTGAGTTACCGACTGGAGTAGAGACTGAGAAGGGTTCTGATAGGATTTTGGTACTGACTCCAAAACTAATAGCAACATAAGGAGTCACAAAAGATAAGATAGCCCTGTCACACCCCAACCCGAGGAAGCATGACTGGCACCTAGTGCCACCCTATATAGGAGTTTACATGACGCCCAAATATAAAACAAAGGCCAGGACTGACGAGGTTTGGCATAAAATAACATTTGACAATAGTAACTAATAAGACATGGTAAGTAGGTATTATGCTACTGGGTTCGTCAAGACCACATACAACCAAAAAGCATATACGAGGACTCATATGACCTACTATAACATTTACAACCAAATAGGTTGTTACACCTCGAAAATATTATTTATTTTTTTGATGATTATTTGATGTTTATATGTCATATTAAGGGAATTATGGGTTGTAGGTTGTCCATAGGTGAGGAGGAAAACATGTGCAAAGGGAAAAGCAAGGAGTATGTGAAGTTTGTAAATAAGGGTCAATTTTAAATGGACATATCTCCAAATATATAATGATTCAGAGATCTATAACCTATCAAATGAAAGGTATTTGAATCTAGTTTACATTGAAAAAAACTACTCATCAATCGGAGTTTGGATTAAAACATTATGCTCGTTTGAAGACAGCACTGTTGGCTGAAAAAAACCCCATGCGTGTGAGCGCTGAGACAGACAGGCAGCAGGCGCGCGCGCGTGCGAGGTCATGTTGAACGGGCACTGCACGCGGGCACCACCCAGCCCGCCTATATGAAGTAATTTTGAGCTAAAAAGCTCATTTCTACTCTGTTTCACCTCATTTTTTTTTCAAAATTCATAGAATTAAGAGCTCT
>JACEIK010000276.1:0-74481 GCA_018107945.1 Datura stramonium
GTATCTAGGAGAGATACTACCATTCAATAGCTTATCTCGTACATAGTGACAATTCACTTCAATATATTTAGTTCGATCATGAAAGATCTAATTTCGGGCAATGTACAATATTTCTTGCCTTTCATAGTAAATGTTGCCCAAACACTCATGTTCCACACCCAAATTGTACAAAACACCTTTTAACCATTTCAATTCACATACCATCATTGTCGTCAATTTGTATTCCGCCTTAGCTGAGGAGCGAGACATGATATGTTGCTTCTTAATTAGTCTTCCAAGACATAGGAGAGTCTTCAAGTGATATAAACTATATAGTAAGTGAACGTCTGGTCATTGGACACCCTGCCCAATCTGAATCACAGCAATTGTACAAAGGAAGATCACAATCCTTCCTTATTATGATTCCTTATCCCAGGTTCTTCAAATAGCGCACCACTCAGAGAGTCGCATCCAAATGTGTTTCATTCGGGTACTGCATGAACATAGACAAGACATACACGTTGTACAAAAACTCTGGTCAGGTGAAGCAAATATACATAATTCAACCCATCAATCAACTATATCACTCCGGATGAACAAGATATAATCCACTTACTAGTGTTGACCAGTGATTATGTTCCATAGGAGTATTGGTAGGCTTGATTCCCAATAGTCTGACCTAAACAATTATGTCCTAGGCATTTTTTTTACAAAGATAGATTTCGGTGTGACCCCATGCAACCTCAACTCCTAAAAAGTACTTTAAATCACCCAAATCCTTCATGTGGAAATATGCAAGAAGATAGTCCTTGAATTGGAGAATAGCGTTATGCTTATTCCAGAAAATAATCGAGTCATCAATGTTCGATCCCAACTACACGCAAGTGCACGTGGTCATACAAGTAGTAAAGTAGCTTTATTTCAAGCCAAATATCGATCCCACAGGGACTGTAATATGGCAGTAATTTTCCTAATTGTTAGTAAACGATTTCGTTATGCAGGTAGACAACCAAAACAAATAATGCTTTTGAGTCAAGATTAATAGTTAATGTGAACCTAAGTGAATATTGTAAGTTAAAGTCTGAACAATAGCAACGAACAAGGCGAGTTAAAGCAAGCATGCAGGGTTGTAATTTATTAATTAAAGTTAAGTCAATCTTCTATTCGGTTGTTAGTCAGGAATTAATAACTCATGGATTGGATCTTTCGACTCCTCAGCAATTAAAGGATCACGAGACTTACATTACACATTTTTGTGATGCAAAGACCCCATGTTCTAGCTATACATAACACATTCCATAAATGACCAAATATGACATTACGGATATATTTCTATTGCGAACGTAAATCTTCCTTAATTTCTTCTATAAGACAAGAACATATTCCACCATTTCACATCTATCCAATTAGTCTCCCTTTGGAATTGAAATTGGAATTCTAGAATATACATTAACATTAACCAAACATTAACGTAGTAAAAGAAAGAATTGATAGAACAACGGGTACATAGAGAAGATAAAGCCCAAATAATCATTAATGACATTCTTACTTGCAATTATCCTCAACCTCGGGAAGAATTGAATTAGCCACTCATTTGCGGATTAAACATCTTCAAACAAGTAGAATTCATACAAGCAATTGAAATTAAAGAGGAAATGGAAGAAAATTAACCTAGAAATTCTTCTTCTCATGCCTTTATTATCACGTTCTTGCTCAAAATGTCCGATACTAAAATAAAACCTAAGTGTTCTATTTATACAAGTGGCTCACGGAATAATTGGCAACGTGGCACGGAGTGTATCACGGAGCACATCAGCTCAGTGCCAGCCAATCGCGGAGCCTCAGCGGAACTCGGCTTCCGGGTAATTTGTGTTCAGCGTGGCATGGAGGTAGCGTGGGCTTAGGCTCCAGTGACATGGTGCCATCACGCACCTCCGCTGGAAATCAATTTAAAATTCTTTCTAGGCAGAATCTTCCGCGATGGTAGCGTGAAAGCTTGGCCTCAATCGGAGCACCAATCTTGGCCAATTTCCTTGTCAGCTTCCGCTTCTTTCTTCGAGTCCATTTCTAAACTTCACCAACTCGTAGATTAGCTTCAAAAATTTCTTCTAGATTGCAACAATACTAATCATGTTGGTTAGTATAAATTCACATTACATACAAATCACATGAGAATGCACACATAAAAGTGGATAAACAAGTAGAAATGAAGTATTAAAGTATCACTTGGACATGCAATTATGCCCAAGATCACCTACATACACTTAAAACCTTGTTGCGTCTCGAACAATCCTTTTCCACATCTCATGCAATTGAAACTCATAGCTAATTTGGCGAGACCATTCAAGCTACGGCTACTTAGGTTACTTAAGATAGCAAAATCATCAAGAGAGCATGCCACGTTTTCATATTGAAATGATACACCAATTTAAGATCTCCTAACCTCAAGGAGAATCGACTCTCGATCTTGTAAAACTTGTGCAAATCAAGCGATCAAGACATCCGACACAAATTTTAATATCTCGTCAAGCATGTACCCTCGCAACACAAGAGAGTTACCCCATGGTGCACTCATAAAATTTCCCAAGCACTACATGTAGGGGTATGTGAATAAGATTACACTCGCTCCTCCAAAAGAATTAACATGCATCATGTCGTGAACCATAAGCTTGCCCTTAGTGTTTTACTCCACTAATTTGAGGATGCATGGCGTAAGATCGCGTAGGACTTAATGGGTTGTCTTGTAAGCTTCTAAGGAACTAGTAAATGTTGGGCTAACCAATAATAGTAACTAACTACCGGCGCTTTTAATATATCCCACATTAAATTCACCCGGACATTGCTTCTTCCTCAATGCTCTCTCACTCTTGAGTTTTCTCTTTGTTTTTGTTCCCCATTTCTTTGGCCAGAACTACGGCACTTACTAGCAAGAGTATTTAAAGCAACTTTTTTTCTTTTTATTCATTATTTTTCTTACTCTCTACTAATAATTAATCAACTCCGAAGCAAGTACTTTTTGTCCACTTTTTCTTTAACTTTCCGCAACTTTCCCTTTCCCTTCCGTTCAAGCTTCTTCTTCACTCTTTGGGAAAATTGTTTTTTTTTTTTTTTTTCTTAAGCGCTTAGGAGTTTTGGATCAATTCACGGCTAATGAAAAGGTATTAAGCTTGGTATCTATCTAAGAATAGGCTAAAGGCTCAATGGGATAACTAGGATTTAACATTCAAGGTGGGTACGATAAGGGAGAAAATTTTGGTTCATTCAAAGAAATGTCTACATCCTTTCCTACAATCCACATCCTTCATTTCGTTTAATATACACAGCAGGCAAGTTCTAGACACTTCACAATAGCATGGAATGCTCAAAAACTCACACTCACTTTGCACATGCTCAACTTGGAACTTATATTCTGAGACTCTTGTTCAGGTTAATTACAAGAATTCAATAATTAAGCCTTGATCACATAAGTCGAATTCTAGGGCCTAGGTATCTCAACATGTTTAACATATTTGCATGCTTAATTACGAATCACTTGCTTACAATCATGTGTAGCATATAGCAAGAATGTCGAACCATTAATTAGCAACACATTTTGGAAAACAAGCGAAAAGAAAGAAAATATCTAAACCTATCAACTAAATTCCCTTAAAGGCAGTCGTCATCCATCCATCATGAGGAGCAGTCGCTATCTAAGACAGCCGGTTCAAGGGGATTTATTCTTGGGAAAATCACCGAAAACAAAAGATTAAGAAACCCAAACAAAAAAATCGATAGAAAAAAAATAGATATAATCAAGAATTTACAAACTACACAAGCAACTTCCACAAAGCGGCTCACTATTTATTACATCACCGGCTACCAAAAATTCATCGGCCATAAGATGAAACACGGAGTCACAGAGTAACAAATAGAACATCCACAAACGCACAAACACAAAAACGGCCTTTCTACACTAGCACTAACTACTCCACCCTACACTTAATGGATTCTTGTCCCTAGTGTTCACATATACTGTAATTAAGAAACAAAGTTTGGGTGGTGTAACTCCCGAGATCAATCAAAATAGTCAATCTCTCTTCATCGGGTGCAGTGCCTTATCACCAAGGTCGGAATCGTCCCCACCGTCTTCTCAGACTCAATGTGAGTCCTCCCATCGTGTTTCCTCATCGGTAGGGATGTCATCACATCCACAGGCTCTACAAATGGGAGCCCAACTCTGCATAAAGCTCAGGCATGCTCTCCATTGAATGGATAATCCATGTCGAGTTGCCACAATTCATCCTCCATAGCGGAGGCCTTCCACAAATGCGTGGTTACAACATACGCATCCCATACATTCGGGCCATGTATTGATCATCCGGCATGTTGCTCGGCTAGTGTAAACATAGGACCATATGTAGTATCGGGTGCTTTGGTTTTAGTGACATCGAGCACGCCGGTCAATTTGAGGAATGTAGTCCAGGCCTCTTCTTTAATACCGTGGCCCCTGAGGAAGCGGTAGAAGACCACCGAACCACATACAGGTGCCCCCGTCTGCAGTCGCTCTCTTCATGGCGGAGATGATCACCGCTCCAACATTGAACTCTGACCCTTTCATCGGTGCATAAACCGGACACACTCTATCTGGCGTGACATCGGAGTCATACGCACCAGGGATCGAGACAATAGCAAACTATCTTTAACCATATCCAAGGCTTTTCTATTCATCTGGGAATATGGCAAATATCTGGTGGTATCCCCTTTTCCTTGTGACGACTCCACTGGCTATTGATCGGCTCCACATAAAGTGCGCCTGATGTACGCGTATGGTGGAGTGATGTTTAGTTGGCGGAGGAAATGAGCGTCTGTGTCCGTGCCCCGAGTTGCATTTTAGATGCTATGGTTCAAAAGTAACCACCGCCCTCGATCTTGACGGTGTGGGTAGCAAAGTAGGAGTTCTAGTTAGCGTAGAATTCTCGGATAAGATTAAGATTGCACTCTTTGGGTTTTTAAAAAATGAAGTTTAACCCGGCGGTGTCAATCTATGTAGGATCATTGGGAATTCCACATTGCTGGTAGTTTCCGTGCTATCTATTCCTCCGGGAATACTTGGTTTCCTTGTGTTTGGAATACCATTTCTTTCCCTCATCTGTCACCATCTTGTTCCATATTTATGCTGTGTTGCCCTCGAGCAGAGATGGTATTCTTTGATCTCTTGCCCCAATTCTTACTCTTTTCTTTGGCGCCGAGATGTGGATGTGCCCTTGCCTTTATCCCTCCTTCCAGACATTGTCACATTGCATTCAAAAACATACGGTTCAAATGTTATTCAAGGCATAGTTGGCTACGGCTAAGGTTGGAGAAGCCTTGATCACCCAACACTTGAAGTCGTTAGCGTAAACCAATACAAATTTACAAGAACAACCACCTATTGTCAGCTCTTGTTACCAACAAGTTTAGTGCATTCATACAAATGGATGGAATGGATTCACTTATTACTACTCATACTTCATACAATGCATTATGAAAATTCATCTAGCTTTTCATTGACAACATCATGATCAATTCTCACTTTATGCACCTATAGGATTTTCCTACTTTCATTCCCCCAGCATTTTGATCTTCCAGCTCACATTCACAATTTAAGCACAAAAATTCTTTTTTAAACTCCAACACAATCCACACAATTTTCTAACTTAAGTTTTCAACATATTCTCAATTATCCAACTCAAGTTGTCAACCAATGCTCAATTTTTCAACCCATACTCAATTTCCCAACCCTAGGTATCAACAATGGAAGAATTTCAACACACATCATGTAATTATTGAGTTCTAAGCACAAAGAAGTAGTACAAATCAACATTCATCAATGTCTTAAACAATCACATACCTCCTCAATACCTTAGGGCGAATTTTCCTCACAAAACATGTACAAGGTTTGAATTTTTCATCTAAAATTGAAAGAAAATGGAAGAACATACCTTACTTAACACAATTAAAATGAAATTTGTGATTTATTAAGTACTTCCGTGCAGCTTGGGGAGAAGAGGGAGTGAATTGTTTTGTTGCGGGAGAGATGTGAAAAAGTGGGAAAATCGGGGTTTGTGGTGTTAAAGGGGTGGTCGCACGGGTCAGCCCGATGGCCCGAGGTGACACGGCCTTGCAACTGGCCTCAACGTGTCATGGAGGCCATCGCGGAGTGAGGCTGCACGTGACATGGAGCCAACACGGAATAATTACGGAATTTTTTTAAAAATTCGAATGAACACCTCAACATATCACGGAGGGTAACACGGAGGGTCCACCTCCACTCGTGACACGGAATAGCAACGAGAGCTCTCTGGAATTTTCCCAAGTTTTATTTTCTTATCTTGATTTCACTTGCACTTTTGTATTTGGCCCTCCATTTCACACAGAAAGTCATCCAACGACAATAATTTGTTAGAAATCATAGGTTGCCTCCAACTGTGCCATGCTTTTTCTTTTTTTCAATAATCCTAACAACTGTTACATTACATTCTGGGTTGCCTCATGCGGCGCCTGGGTTTACCATCGCGGCTCGCGCTTTCATCCTTACTCATCTGCAAGTGATGAAGCGTCTTCTCTCGAATAACGTCTTCACCCCGGTAGTGCTTACATCTCTGTTCGTTCACCAAAAATGTGGAACTTTTTATCCTCTTGCCACAATTCAACGCCCCATGTGGGGTCATTCTCACAACTTCAAATGGTCCTGACCACTTGGACCGCCTTCCACGGGAAGAGTTTCAACCTCGGGTTGAAACGGCAACACTTTGCCACGGCTCCAAAGATCCGATGCACCATGTGCCTATCTTGCCACCTTTTAGTTTTCTCCTTGTAGATCTTAGCACTTTCATAGGCGTGCCATCAGAAACTCATCTAACTCACTCAAATTTGCATCAATCTCTTCATTCACCGCTAGCTCGGGATCCATGTTTAGCTTTCTTACGGCCCAATAGCTCGATGATGTTCCAGCTCCACAGGTAGATGACATGCCTTCCCATAAACCAATCTGTACGGAGAAGTCCCAATGGGTGTCTTGTATGCAGTTTTGTAAGCCCACAATGCATCATCAAGTTTGCTTGCCCAATTAATTCGTTGTGCATTCAACATTTACTATGAAATTTGCTTAATCTCCTGTTTGACACCTCTGTACACCCGCTAGTTTGGGGATGATACATTGTTGCCACTTTTTGCCGCACCCCATACTTAGCTGGCAAGTTTCTGAACCGCATTCTAAAATCTGTGCCCTCCATCAGCGATAATAGCTCGGGCGTACCAAGCACAGTGAAAATCTGCTTCTTCACAATTCGTCACCACCTTGTTGGCCAGTTCACAGGACAGAAGCTACGCCTCGACCTACTTGACACCCGTAGTCCACTTCTACCAAGATGTGATGCAAATGATGGTGGAAAGCGGGCCTGAAGTCTATCCCCATTAATAACCTCAACTTCTAATATACGATGCAATGGCATCTCACATGCTCCTGCCGATTGTTCTGTTCTTTGACATCTATCACATTTTGACATAAGTTGTGGCGTCTAAAACCAATTATGGTAAGAAACTAGTAGGCACCTTGTGAGTTGTTCGCTCTCCTCCATGATGACCTCATACAACGATGAATGACAACTCCTCGGCACTTACGCAATCGACTTTCTAGAATGCATCGCCTCATCACTTGATACGGTCCTTGCTTAAACGAATCTGGCTCATCCCACATGTAATGCAGAATCATACCTCGGCTTCTTCCTTTCTTGATGGATTTACCTGATGAGTATACTTAACTTATAACAGTCACTGACTATCTGCTTCAAGGTTTCAGCACATTTGTGTAGAGTTGTTCATCAGAACTCTTCTCAGTGTTTGCCTTCTTGCTATGGCAGCTCTCAAGTTATGATAAATTGTCTGCAACCTGGTCTACGCTTCCCTTTACGTCTCGGATCTCAGGATCAAACTCTTGAAACAATAATATCCACAGTTAGCACAGGCTTGCATCCTTCTTTCCAAACAAATGCCCAGTGCTTGCATGATCGGTATATACCACCACTTCGACCACAGGATAGGATCTGAACTTGTCAAATGCAAACACTAAAGCCATCTCCTTCTCTGGCGTATAATTGTCTTGGGCTGCGTCAAGTGTTTTACTTTCATAATGAATGGAATGAAAATTTTAATTCTCTAGCCCCAATACAACTCCTACAACCACGTCACATGCATCACACATCAACTCAAAGGATGTTTCCCAATCGGGAGAAATGAGAATAGGCGCTTCCACCGGCTTCTTTTTTAGCTCCTCGAATGCTTCTACACATTCCTTGTCAAATTCGAACTTCACCTCTTTTTCTAGCAGCAGCATACTTCAGTTAGGAAATTTTTGAGAAGTTCTTGATGAACCGTCACATGGAAACCCGGCATGTCCTAAGAAATTTGTGAACACCCTTCAGCGACAACTGGTGGTGGTAGCTTTTCAATCACCTCAATCTTTGCCGCGATCGACTTCTAACCCTTTGCATGACACCTTATGGCCAAGACGATACCTCCTTGACTAAAAAGTATGGCACTTTTCGGTTGAGCACCCGGTTTTGAGTCTTCAAATCGAGCTAACACCTTGTCAAGATTAACGGACACATAGCAAATGAATTACCGAAAATAGAAAAGTCATCCATAAATACCTCGACAAATCTTCCACCATATCATGGAAGATGCTATCATGCATCATTGGAGATAGCCAGTGTGCATTGCATAGACCAAATGGCATTTATCACACTTATATGTCCCATAAGGGCATGTAAAAGTATCTTCTCGATCCTCCGGTGCTATGGCTATTTAATTATAGCCGAATACGCATCAGAAAACAATAATATTCTAACACACTTAGCCTTTTCAAAAATGCGATCAATGAATGGAATATGATAATGATCTTTCCTCGTAGCGCATTGAGCTTCCTATAATCCATGCAAATTCGCCAGCCCGTGGCTTTGTGTGTGTAGGAATCATCTATTCTTGCTTTTCATTGGTGACCACGGTCATCCCTCCTTTCTTCGAAAGCACGCCTTTGGCCCAGGCTAACCCATTCACTTTATGCGAGATAGGATATACACACCGCATCAAGCCACTTGATCACTTCCTTTACGACTACGTCTTTCATCATAGGGTTCAACCTTGATGTTGCACGGTTGTAGCTTGAATCCTTCTTCCATAAATATCCTATGCATGCGAAAGTTGGACTAATCCCTTGATGTCAGGCATACGCAACCATTACTCTCTTAGCCTCTTACGGACCACCAATGCATCTTACACTTGTGCATACGTAGGTTTTTCTTTGAAATGATAGTGGAAGGTGTCATCTTCACCCAAAAATACATGTTGCAAATGTGGAGGCAATGTCTTTAACTCCAATTTGGTGCCTCTCAATTGATGGCCTTGGCGAGGTTCCAAGGACCTTTTCAGCGGTTCAAAGTCACGCTTCCTGAAGAACCATTTTGGCTCATTCAAAGTACGCACCATCTCGCCTTCCTTTGCCCAAAAATGATCATAGCCCACCAGGCTCTCTCCAATGGGTCTGTGCGTCAACAATTTTGAAGGAGTCGATTCGATTTAAAACACGGTGTTGATAGCTCCTCATAAATGGTTGGTAGCTTCATGTCCTTGTACACATCAAAAACCTCTACTTTATCATGCGCTCGCATGGTTAGGCCCCCGCCCGAGCGGCCATCGATTAAGGCTCGTCGGTTGCCAAGGGATGTCCCAAAATTAATGGGACTTCCGCATAAGCTCAAAATCTAGAATTATAAAATCACCCAGGGAAAATGAGGGAGCCTACTTGCACAGAAAATCTCCACAATAACATCGGGTTTGGCCATTGAGCGATTGACTATTGCAAGATCACATTAGTGGGTCTAGGGCTGCCCAACCCCAATTTGTTAAACAAGATATTGGCATCAAATTTATGCTTGCTCCCAAATGCTTACAATCCATGACTTGAATAGACTGCCCAGTGTAATCTAAATAGTGAAGCTCCCGGAGGATCCTTTGAGCTTTGTCGGCAATCTATTACGTATTCGGGAGGTGCATGCTCGATGGCGCCCTTGTGGCATTACTCCATCAATGCACAGCTTTGTTTGCTACAATGTCCTTGATGGCCACTTGCAGAATATTTCGGCCTCCTGCAAAACATCACTAAGAGGCAAATTAATATGCACATGTTTAAACACTTCCATGAATTTATTGAAGCAAGATTCCTCCTTGTGCTTTTTCAATCTACGAGGAAAGCGGGGGTGGTGGAATTTCTATCTGTTTTTCCTTCCCTCTCACATCATCATTTCCTTCATCTTTTACGCTCTAGATTCTTCGAGGTGGCCTTTCTTGTTCCACCTCCTTGAGTTGAGTTCCACTCTGGTAGTAAGCGCATTGATCTGCTTAGGATTTGGGTTTGTATCGCTTGGTAATCCTCCCCTCGATGTCACGGTGTTTTGGGCTCGACTAAACGTGTGATACTCCAATGCCTTTGTAGCTAATTCTTGATTTTCATGTCAACGGTTAATTTTACATAATCATCCTACATCTACATTGCTTGGTTAGCTATTATGGTCTTGAACATATCCTCGATGTTCTTGGATGGAGGAGGTGCATTGTTTCCTCAGTGTGACTAATAATTGTGATGACTCCCTTGATTTGTGCACACCTGATTTGAAATTTGTCCCATTGACTATTACTCCCCATGAAAAATTCGGATGATTCCACCAATTTGGGTTGTAATTGTTTCCATGACCATCTGATTACTTTTCCTCGTGCGTTTCCAACAAAATTTACCAAGTTCGGATTTGCACCACAATACTCGGTGAATGTTCACTGCTTCCCACGGACTTCACCAAACACAGTGAATTGCATTGGTAGGGCTGTGCTGGTTCAAACTCATACCCGGCCCGAAATGGCTGTTAAGTTGATTTTGCATATAACTATACGTGCGGCGTAGGCTGTGAAATGCATCCACCTCGAGACCCTGCGTCTTTCTTTGCTCCTCCTCGGATTGAATCCTTACCATTCCATTCTAGATTTCTCTGTGAAATACAGGTTTAATAAAGGTGTCAAGCTCTTCGTAGGTCTTCTCCAATGCACACTTGCAGGCTGCTTGAATCTAACGATATCTTAGTATGCGGTTCCAAACCCTCAATGAACGTATGCACCAACACCTCATTGCTGGTGATGATGAGGGCAATCTCCTAGCTTTATAGACTTAAATCTCTCCCAAGCGTGCAAATTCCCACCCTCTTTTTGTTTGAGCTTGGAATCGGCTCCTAAGCTTTAGGTCTTCACTGATGGAAAGAATCGTACAAAAGCTTCCTTGCGAATTCATCCCAAGTAGTGATAGAATTTGGTGGTTCGCATTCAGCACCTCTTTGCTTCCCTAGCGGTGAGAAACTGAGGGAATAATGTAAGCCTCACATAGTCGGATGATACTCCGGTGGGGACCCATAGGTGTCACTTATCTCCAAAAAGGTTTGGAGACAACATTCTGGATCTTCATGAGGGAGACCTGTAAATTGCCGGTGTGCAATAAGCACTGCAATGCGCTTGAGTTCGAATCTCCCTCTTGGCTTCGATGCGAATCTTGGATGTTTTGTTCGCGTATGGGATTGCCACTTCGCGGACCGGTCTTACCATTGCCTGCATCTCTTCGGGCACTAAAACCGCCCTTACTATTGGTGGTTGTTATTTGTTGCTCCCGGAAGTTGCTCTCCTTAATAACTGCAATTTCTTTTCTAGAGGCTTCCCTTTTTTGTAGATGAAATTGTCTCGGTTCTAATAACGGATCACAACTCCTTAACTCCTTGCCGGCGTTCGAAACAATTTAGTACACTGCAAGAAAGGCTAACATCAAATCAACACTTGTATCGAACTTGTAAACTAACACTAAGAAATTAAATAACCAATTGCCGAGTCCCAGAACGCGGCGCAAGCTTGTTCGGTCAACTACATGCAAGTGCCATTGATCGTACAAGTAGTAAAGTAGCTTTATTTCAAGCCAAGTATCGATCCCACAAGGGTACGTAATATGGCAATAATTTTCCTAAATTTGTTAGTAAACGATTTCGTTATGCGGAGTAGACAACTAAACAAATAATGCTTTTGAGTCAAGATTAATATTTAATGTGACCTAAGTGAATATTGTAGGGCAAGAAATCCGAACAATAGCAACGAACAAGGTGAGGTTAAAGCAAGCATGCAGGGTTGTAATTTATTAATTAAAGTTAAGTCAATCTTCTATTAGGTTGTTAGTCGAGGAGTGTGCTTTCATGGATTGGATCTTTCGGCTCCTCAGCATTAAAGGATCACGAGACTTACATTACACATTTTTTGTGATGCAAAGACCCCATGTTCTAGCTATACATAACACATTCCATAAATGACCAAATATGACATTACGAGATATATTTCTATTCCGAACGTAAATCTTCCCTTAATTTCTCAGCAAGACAGAACATATTCCACCAATTCACATCTATCAGTAGTCTCCCTTTGGAATTGAAATTGGAATTCTAGAATATACATTAACATTGGCCAAACATTGGCGTAGTAAATGCAAAAATTAGTAGAAACGACGTTATAGAGAAATAAAAAGCGATAATCATTAATTACATTCTTACGCAATTATCCTTAACCTCGGCAAGAGGTGAATTAGCCACTCGTTTGCGGATTAAGCATCTTCAAACAAGTAGAATCCATACAAGAAATTGAAATTAAAGAGAGAGAAAGAAAGAGAAATTAGCCACAAAGATTCTTCTTCTCAACTACACCTTTATCACGTTCTTGCTTAAAATAATAGATACTTTAAAATAAAATCAGTGTGTTATTTATACAAGTGAGAAATTTTTTCCGGAATAGCGGCAACGTGGTACAGTGTATCGCGGAGCATCGGCTCTGTGCCACTGACCACTGTCGTGGAAGCCTCACTTGAACTCAGCTTCCGGGTAATTGTCTTCAGCATGGCACGGAAGTAGCGGAGCTTAGGCTCGTGACACGGTGCCATCATGCCTATCCTTGGAAATCAAGTTAAAATTCCTTCTGAGGCGGAATGTTTCTGCAATGATAGCGTGACACGGCCTCCATCCGCAGGCACAATTGTGGCCAATTTCCTTGTCGACTTCCGCTTCTTTCTTACGAGGTCTGTTTCTACACTTCACCAACTTGTAGATTAGCTTCCAAAAAAATTCCTTCTATTTGCCAAAACAATACTAATCATGTTGGTTAGTATAAATCCCACATTTACATACAAATCACATGAGAATGCACACATAAAAGTGGATAAACAAGTAGAAATGAAGTATGAAAGTATCACTTGGGCATGCAATTATGCCCAAGATCAATCAATATAAACAAGGACACTAATATTCATATTTGTCTATTGCAATATGAAAAGAAAATAATGAAAATAAAACTATTTAAATTCATACATCTTAAAGTTATTGACAATTTTACAAACCAATAATGTGGTACCTATTTCAACTGTACAAGGATTTTCAGAAACTGCATACCTTCCTCGAGGGAAATTTAGAATCCGATGGTAACTTCGTATATACTTCTTCTTAGAGATCTCCATATAAAGAAGGCATTATGAACATCTATCTAATGAAATTCCCAATTCGGTGCGCCATAATAACAAAAAACATACGAATGATTACTATCTTGGCTATCAAAGCAATTCTAGTTTAGTGTCATATAATTAATTCTTCTTAACTTGATGTTATCGAAAAAATAACCAGCGGGCCTTAATCATTCAATGGGACCATCAAGTTGTATTTGATCTTATAAATACACCTGCAATGAGCGTCTTCTTATCTAAATTCTAATTTCTTTGTCTACATATTTTATAAATGCTTGTATCTCATGTTGCATTGCTTTCCTCCATCATTCATCTTTCCGCAGTGTCACACCCGAGTCTACACCACGGATGGAAAATGGTACTTGAAGTCACAAGTAACCCCAAGTCAACCCTTGGTCTATCATACAACTGGTATTGAGTAAAACATGCATGGCGGAAGCTTTGAGATAATACATAATAGCGTTTATGAAAATTATAAAGCGAACATAGAGATTTAAAATGTACGAGAATCTAAATCAAGTACGTAATGAAAACCATCTGCTTGAGGAGTTGGTGCAGGATAGCCCCGGCTAACTGCGAGTCTAACTAAAAATAGTAAAGAAAGCTGAAATGAAGGAAATAACACCCTCGAAGGTATGAGGACTCACATACATTCGGCGATAGAGATCAGGATGAAATCGACTAACGGCGTTGGATATGAGCACACGGTTGTATCATGAAATGATACAACATAAAAGTATGTCGGTACTTTGAATGTGCTAAGTAAGTGGGAGAAAACATATTTGAATATAAAGTACGAGAGCCCCAAATAACACGCAATGACCAATAGGTAGGTAGACTAAACTGTTGATCTAGCGATAATTCAAGATGACCACAATCGATGGTCAAAAAGATATGCCTAAGTCGAAATGCAGTCCGAGAGACCACACTAAACTTATTAAGTTGGATTGAGCCGACTAGCGGGAGAGTCTATAGCGACATATAACCACGTGAGCTAGACGTGGAGTCCCCTGTATACACCCTTTGGTAGGACTCAATATACCTAGCAGGGAGGTATAAAGGCATGAATTGGGTAATCAAAAATTAAAGGACCAATCGGTACAAGTAATTCTATAACCTACACTAACAACGTAGTTAACGGAAACTGGGTGCGCTTGAACCCAGAGCGGCTTGGTGCTAGAGATCCTACTCCCCTCTTGGAAACCTATCTTGGGCGGTAAGCTGATAGCTCGAAATTGGAGCCCAATACTAGTCAAGGACATATAATTGAAAGTAACTTTACGAGAGTCTTATCGGGCAGTTAAGCTGGGTTCTAGAATGATCGAATCTACATTTAGCGGAAGCGTTGTAACCGTTTAAGAATAAATTGTAATTGAGCGGGTCCTTGGGAGCAATTCGGAGCTATATAACTAGAATGTCATGACCCTAAGGGTGACCTAACGGGTTGCGTGGTGGTGACCATGACTCGTGGTCACTCCTATCAGGTACACTACCTAGGCTCCCCGATAGTCACCACAAGGGACCCTAGCAGTCGTGGTCACCGGAGTCATGGACCACCTTTGCCACACTTCCCGAAGATTAAATGCGATCTTGGTAAGGGTCACCCTAGCAGTCGTTACCATGACAACGACTCATTGTAACTTCGTTAGGTGCCTTTGCTAAAGCTTACTCACTAGGGCGTGGCAGGGGGACATAACGAGTTGTTACTAAGGACCACGACTCGTTACCCCACTCGTCAGGAAATACATTGCTCCTTGATAATATCCTCAACCTAGACGACCCACGAGTGACTCAACGGGTCGTGGTCAATGACCATGACTCGTGAAGTCCCTCATTAGATACCACTTGCCTCCCTCCTCAAGAAACCGCAAACCTCCTTCTCACGGCTTACCGGACGAGTCGTGAGGTCACTTAGCGAGTCGTTGGAGTAGATTCGTCCTGTAGCTTTTCAGTTTCCATATTTAAGTCGGAATTAGATTTTGAAAGTTTTCGGGGCATTACAATATCTTTCCTTGTAAATATTCATCTTCGAATGTTTAGAAAACACAGGAAGTAGAAAATAGCAATCAAAATTTCCAAATCTTGCTCATTTTAACTCCCAAACTACCGAAATGACTACCTACGTTTCAACATACTGGCGATGCGAAATTACTTTTCATACATACATTCAAAAAATGTAAAGAGAATTGAACACATTTGAACTAAGGCATGAAAACTAGAAATTGAATTCTGGGGTCAAAATTAATATCTCAAGGCGTGCTAGAGCCGGTGGGGAACAAAGTGCGCGGGTGTTTGTCCATCACCATACCTTCGGCCTCCCACGTAGCTCCCTCAACTGCTGATTTCTCCATAGGACCTTGAGCGAAGCTGTTGCTTATTCCTCAACTTATGGACACAGCCGATCAAGGATCTGGGCGGTACCTCCTCTTATGAGAGACTAGCCTTTATTCCCACGCTTTCTATTAGCTGCTTGAGGTTGGATCTTCGATACACTTCTTCAAGAAGTGATACATGGAAAGCTGGTGCCGCAGTGCTAGTTCAAGGTAACTCTAGCTCATAGGCTACATTGCCCGTCACGCCAAAATTCTACTTGGGTCCCACATATCTCCGAGACTAAACTTTCCTTTCTTGCCAAACCTCATCACCCCCTGCATGGCGAAATTTTCAGCTATACCCAATCATGTTTACCAAACTCCAACTCTCTTCTCGGCACGTCGGCATAAGATTTCGATGGCTCTGGCATTTTCAACCTTTCTTGGATAAATTTGAACTTTGCATTGCCTCATGTGCGAGTGCAGCCCATATCGGGGTAGCTTCACCAACCTCGAACCACCCTATGGCGATCTACACCTTCTCCCACATAATGCTTCAAATAGAGACCATCGGAATGCTAGAGTGGTAGCTGTTGTTGTATGCAAGCTCGAAAGGCGGATGGTCATCCCAATTGCCCGTAAAATCATTTGCCACTCTCTTAGCATATCTTCTAGGGTCTAAATGGGCCCCCACTCGGCTGCCCATCCATGCGGGTGAAAAGCGGTGCGAGTTTTGACACAGTGTCTAGTCCCTTACGAAGGACTTCCGAAATGTAAGGTGGCTGTGATTTCCCCTGCGAAATGATAGCCAGACACCCAGTGAGTCGACTAACTCTAGGATGTAAAGTACGGCATAGTCCTCATTTGAGTCTATAGTTTTGGTAGGAGAAAGTGAGGCGACTTAGTCATCCCAGGTCTAATACTACCCAGATCGAGTCATTATCGATGAGTCGGGATAGACCTATAATGAAGTTCATATTCACTTCTTTCCACTTCCATGTGGGTATGCGATATCTTGAGTCATGCCTCTGCAGGTCTCGGTGTTCTACCTTGACTTGTTGGCGGTTCGGGCTACTTAGGAGCTACAAATTGATGATTATCTCTTTTCATGCAGTTCCACCGGTAAATATCCCGTAAATCACGGTACATAGTAGCACTAGGGTGAATGGGGGTATCTCAAGTTGTGTGCATGGCGAGTATGCATTGTCTCGACTCACCCAACATTTGGTACACACAGCCTTCCTTGGTAACGAGCACCCATCTTCCCCTTGGTAAGCTTCTATTTCTTTTCTAAGGACTTCTCCCTTAAGATTAAATAAGATGGGATCCTCATCCTGTCCGGATTTGACTTCAACTACCAGGATAAATCGACCGCTTTGCATTACCACACCACCCTCATGAATCCACCAGCTGCACCCTAACCGGGCTAGTTTGTGAACTTTTTAGCTAACTCCCTCTTGCCTTTCTGTGTGAGCCACAACACTTGCCATAGACCGTACCTTGGGGCGTCGGCCACACAGTGACTTTACCGGGTGATCTCGGCCTCATGTCATAGTCCTTTAGCAACTCCAACCACCGTCTTTGGCCATTTGATTAGGTCCTTTTGGATGAATACATACTAAAGGCTCTTGTGATTAGTCTCAATTCTAAATAAAGTCATCCCAAGCTTGACCTCATAGAGTTATACATGGTCGATTTTTTACCTTATCCTTGGCATGGATTGGTTACCTCTTTGCTATGCCTTAGTTAATTTGTAGAACTAGAGTTGTGGGATTCGATTCCAAATGAATGAGTGTTAGAATGGACGGGCGATGATTCCAGCACTAAGGGTAAGTTTTATTTCCTACCTTAAGGCCGAAACTCATCTCCAAGGGATGTATTTATCATCTAGTTGGGTCAAGGATCCCAACTTTACGAGACACCAACTATCAATCAATCCACTGTTGTCGGCGAGTTCCCGAGATGTATTTCTGAGGACCTTCCCGAGTTCCCTTTGAGCGGTAAATAGACCGGGATAGACCTTCTCAAATACTCGGCCCATCTCCATCCTCCTTACAGGAATGGCTCCGAGTGAGCTTAGGAGTTGAAGGGCTTGACTAAAGATCTTCTTGACAAGGGTTTATCAAACCCGGCATCTCTCCACAAATTTGCCCTAGTCTTATTCGTGCATAAGAAGAACGGTACCCTCAAAATATGCATAGATTACCGTCGAGTGAACAAGGTCACGATTAAAACGGATATCCCCTCCACGAGAATTGACGACCTGTTCAACCAACTTGAGGGAGCCAATTGTTTCTCATAAATCAATCTTAGGTCAGGGTACCATCAGGTAAGGGTCAAAGAATGCGACATAAAAACAACATTCTCGGTATGGTCATTACGGATTTGTGGTGATGTCCTTTGGGCTAAAAAATGCTGACAACCTTCATGGACTTGATGAATAGAGTTTTCAATAAGTATGGATATGTGCGTCATTGTATTTATTAATACGACATTTTTAGTGCTCTCCGGGGAATGAGGAAGAATATGCTAACCACGAGTTAGCATTACAAGTACTTAGGGTGCCAGGTTGTTTGCCAAGTTCACCAAGTGTGAATTGGGTTGATGTTGACTTTCTTAGGTCATGTGGTTTCCGTGAAGGAATACAAGTAGATTATCACAAGATAAACGGCGGTGAAAGATTGGCCCAAAACTACCTCTCATGGAAATCAGGAGTTTCCTGGGCTAGCTGGTTATTACCAATGTTTTGTGGAAGGTTTCTCTGTATAGCATCCCCCTACGACTATTAGCTCGAAGAAAGTGAAATTTCGGTGGTGGGATGCATGTGAGAAGAGTTTCCGGGGAGTTGAAGACTTGACTCACCACCGCTCATGTCTTGACCTTGCGAAGGCAGATGGGTTGGTTGTCTATTAGCGAAGCTTCACGAGTTGGACTCGGTTATATTTAAATCAGGCGGGACAAGGTGATAGCCTACAGCCTCCCGAGATAGCTCAAAGTTCATAAGAGAACTATCCAACTCATGACTTGGAGTTGGCGGTGGTGGTATTTACACTAAAAATATGGAGACATTACTTATATGGAGCTCACATGGATGTGTTCATAGATCATAAGAGCCTTCGGTGCAAGTTGAGTCGGAAGGACCTAAATGCGTCGAGAGAGGTGGTTGGAGGCACTGGGACTATGACATGAGTGTGTTGTATCACCGGAGTAAAGCCAATGTGGTGGGCGCGCCTAGCGAGGCAGTCTATGGGTCGTGTGGCTCATATTGAGGAAGGCAAGAAGGAGTTGAAGGATGTTCACATACTAGCCGGTTAGGAGTGCAATTGATGGATTCAGCCAAGGGTGGTGTGGTAATGCAAAGCGGTGGATTCATCCTTGGTAGTTGAAGTTAAGTCCGGACAAGATGAGGATCCCATCTTACTTAAACTTAAGGGGCGGTTCTCGGAAAAGAAATAGAAGCTTTCTCCCCAAGGGAGATGGGGTGATCCTCTACCGGGCGGAGTTGTGTGTACCGATATTGGTGAGTTGAGACCAACGGGCTGTTTGAGGCACACAACTCGAGATACTCACCTCGGTGCTACTTACTAAAATGTACCGCGATCTGCGGAATATTTACTGGTGGGCCGGCATGAAGAGAGAGACATTGCTAAATTCATAGCCAAGTGCCCAAACTACTAGCAAGTCAAGGTGGAGCATCAAAAACCAGGAGGCATGACTCAAGATATCAAATATACACATAGGAAATTGGGAAGAAGTAAATATAGATTTCATTACGGGTCTACTTCGGACTTGTCGACGACGCAAGCTCAATCACGGGTGGTAGTAGACTAGATGACTAAGTCGTACACTTCCTCCCGGCTAAAACCATAGACTCAGCGAGGATTATGCTAGACTATACATACGGAAGTTAGTCGAGACTCCATGGGGTGCCTTTTTCTATCATTTCGGATAGAGGGCTCGATTCACCTCATACGGAAATCCTTTAGGGACTAGGCACTCGGGTCAAGCTCGGCACGGCTTTTCACCAGGGCCGGTAGGCAAGGCTGACGACTATTGGTCTCCCCTAGAAAATATGCTAAGAGCATGCGCGATCAATTTCAAGGGTAATTAGGATGACCAATTGCCTCTTATCGAGTTTTCATACAACAACAACTACCACTCTAGCATTTAGATGGCCCCATTTGAAGCATTATATGGGAGAAGGCGTAGATCTCCTATAGGGTGGTTCGAGTTTGGTAAACTACCTTGATAGGTCCGAGACTTAGTTCACAAGGCAATGCGAAAGTTCGGCTCATACGAAAGGTTGAAAATAGCTTAGAGCCATCAAATATTATGCGGATGTGATAGGAAGGAGTTGGAGTTTGCGGTTGATATTGATTGGGTTTACTAAAAAATCTCGTCCATGAAAGGGGTGATGAGGTTTGGGAAGAAAGGAAAGCAGTCCAGAGGTATGTGGGACCCTATAGAATTTTGAAGTGGAAATTGTAGTAACATGAGCTGGAGTTACCTACGAGAGATGGCATCCGTGACCTTGTATTCCATGTGTCACTCTTGAAGAACTTAGCACCAAGCGGGCCGGACTCCACGTCTAGCTCACGTAGTTATAGGTCGGTTAGAGACTCTCCCACTAAGTTAGTCCATTCGAGTTTTAGAATAAGTAGCTCGGTTGATGCGGTCATCGACACTTTCAGGCTTTAAGACTTAGGGCATGTCTTTGACCATCGAGATAGGAGTCATTTGACCACCTCGACTTATTTCAATAGTACGATTCGGTATAGCATAATCATTACATGTCATATTAGTTCGGAATTATCTTCGGTTATGTTTCTCTCACTTACTCGGTACATTCAAGGAAATGCAGCGCTACTTTATGTTATATCGTTTCATGTTACAGTGCGGGTTCTCGGACTCGCTGCAGATTAGTCTCTGTGATTCGAGATCCTCCTCCTCGAGTTGAAGTGTGAGTCCTAATCATTCAAGGGCCTTATTTCATTTTCTTTCGATTTAGTTTATTATATTTAGTAGACTTAGAGTTAGTTGCGGGCTTGTCCCGACAACTCATCAACTAGATGGCTTTCATACATAGAAGTAATTTAGGACTCGGAATGTTCTAAGCTTTATGTTCGATTTTTTTTTTTCTCATAAATGTGTTTATATTATTATTTGAAAGCCACATTGTGCATGTTTTACGAGAATATAGTGTATGATAGACCAAGAGTTGACTTGGGGTTACTTGTGACTCCAAGTTCCGTGTTCGTCCGAGGGTGTAGACTCGGGCGTGACACTTGTCGACAACTCATCTGTTGTGAGTGGTTTTAGATGCAAACTTGGTTTTCAAATTTGTAGTTATGAATTAGGATGTTTTAAATTTTTATGATTTGGCTCCATCTTCCATAAATGTTTTATGGTTTACTTTAAAGTTTCCGCTTTATTTTATGTCTAATCGGAATGTCGGTGTATGATAGACCATGGGTTGGATTGGGGTTACTTCTGACTCCAAGTACCATGTCTCGTCTTGGGTATAGACTCAAGTCGTACAGTGATATGCCAGGCACATGCCTCCATCACATCACTATGCATAATGAGAGGGTCTTATACTTGCCCTTCCAGTGACATACGGGAGACTCTAGATATTCGTATGTTTGTACAATAGCCATATGAAACCTTCATCATACTGTACGTGTAACCATATTCCTTACACCCCGGTCGCATGGTCTTTTAGCCAGTATTTGTCTGTTTACTCTCTCATCTTTAGCACCTTGGGATGCTCACCTCGAGCATGAGTCGCTCGTGTATCCGAGTCCTTAGTCAAGTCTTATCATGCCTAAGCGGCTGGTTCACTTAAGTTCCTTACCTTTGGCCCTAGGCCTCTCATTTTTACCATCATATTAGTGACTTTCCTTTCATATTATCCATATCTCAGTCACACATTTATTTGATACCAACTCACCCTTAAATCTCGAGACGCACGTCGTAGCACAATAATTAATAAAACTCATACAACAAAAGGTGCATATTCACATCAACAGAATGCGATCATATGCATGATCCCAAATCAAATCTCGTATCCAAATAGTAATAATAACGATTACTTTAGCACATTATAAGACTTACGGCTTGGCCCGCTTACTAGTTTGGGCTCTGCTACGGTGGTATTACTACGGTTACAATGATCTTGTTGCGAGGTTGTATAATACCCACCGCGGCGATGCTAGCAGTAATCTTGCCCGACCGGTCTTTATTCCGATTTTCCTCAACTAGGGTCTCTTTCTCTATCCTTACCCACCATAGTAAAGCAGCATCATATTAAGCTTAATTCAATAATTATCTTTCCATAGTTTCACCATTAATACAAACAACAAAATCATTAATCGAGACAATACGATACACGACTACAACACATTCAAGTTGTCGCGAGTATATCTATCCAAATTCACTACTTCAAATCACGCTCTGTCATAGTTATAATTTATGAATCATTCGATGGTGCACTAAGCGATCTATATAATTAATCATCGAGATTTTAGTTGAGAAGGATGATTTCATAATTTATACACCAAAAATATTTCTAACGACAACACCGGAAAGTTAATCTACTCACCGTTGGTTTGGTTTAATACACCATTAAACATGGACCAATTATTATTTTCAATCTATTTCCAAGGGATTTTCTCATTATGGGATACCCTTTGCCCCTTTTTCCAATCCGTTCATCCTTAGGATCTTACTAATTTCGATTAACAGATAATAAAGTATTTAAGTTACGGTTCTACCTATCGAACACATATAAACCATACACACATATATGTTTAGTTAATCCAAGTGTTACGCAATAGAGAATAAAGCATAGCCTACCTCGCGTCAGCTGTTTCAGGACATTCGCAGCTACGGAGTGCATACGTTCTCTTGGTTTTCTTGCGAGAGTTCTGGCTACGGAGGTGGAATCTTCACCTCTTGGTCCTTCTTATTTTTCCCCAAAAAAACTATTTGATGTTCTTGGGTGTTCTTATTAAGCCCTCCTTAGAGACTAGATTTTAAATTTTAATTTGGAACAAATTGTGGGTTTAAGTTTGCATTATTCCTTTGCGGCGAGCACTCTTCCCATTGCGGCCCAGTTCCGCTATGGCGAAAAATGTCCGGTCGTAAGGATACCACTTTGAGTCCACCGATTTATGACTAAGACCATTCAAATTTACTCATGGTGTGCCCTTGGTCTCTCGGGTTTTTGTTTTAATTTCCCACAAATTTAAATTAGTTCATTTTTAGAGGGGTCGGAATGCTATAACGATCGGGAAAGGTCATTACATCTAGCTACTCCTATTTGGTAATCAATGGGATATTACGAAGTATTTATTTTCTATGAAACTCGTTTGACTACCTACTACATGGTTTGGTGCCTCGGTATCAATAATCCTTGATAAATTTTCCTCGGTATCAATGATCCTTGATAAAATTTTATTCTACCATCCATTTTTTTGTTCGTACACAATTTTGAAGACTTTAACATCCTTATCACATTTTTCCATTCCTCTTTGCTCGATTTTGGTGGTCCCCTCAATCAGCATTCATTGGACCTTTGTGTTTGAAGCACTTCCCGGACTTGTACCTCCTTTGTTCCTATGGTTGTCCTCTTACGTACTATAAGGTTTTGAAACCATCATTAAGATGCTCAATATGATGATAGCCTATTCGAGTCATGTCACGGTTTTGTAATGGGGATCCGACCCAATCCATGTTTCTTATTTCTACCTTGCCTTGATCTACATTAATAGTTTTACCATGCAACATAGACACCATGACTTCTCCCAGGTCATTCATTCTACGTGTAATCAATTTCACATGTTCTTCTTCTATTAACTTTGAATAAACTTTATTCAAGGTCGATATGAGTCTTAAGACAGGCTGGTTGGATTAAACCATTTTATATGTTTTCATCCAATCCCATAAGAAAAAGGTGTACCTTTTGTCCTTCTCTCTTCGAAACTCGCTTCCGGAGTTGCATGTACACTTTCCATAAGTACACATAGGGATCTAATCATAATTTACCAAGTTCTCAACAAATACATCGGTTTCCTATATTAGTTAACCATGGTCATGTTCTCCTGTTTACACTCAATGAGTTCGGCCTTGATTGTTCCATCCTAGGACCATTGCAACTGTAAATTATTCCTGAATACTCGTTCTCAATTCTTATATTTCTCTCTATGGGATATAATTAGGCATAGTATTGGTTCAATAGTATTGCAAGTCCATGATATCACAAAGAATCAATAGTCCACTTATCTTTCAGATTTGGATTTATTTTTTATGTTTTTTTATTATTCCATTGACAAAACCAAATTTTTCTTGCTCGTAAAGAGCTATCCTCATGGACCCATCCAATTCTTCATAGTTCTCACCTTCAAATGGACTTGTATTATCACAATCCCAAGGTCAACATTTGACTTGATGTCGTATGGAGAGATCCTCCTTTTTTGGATCGTCTCCTCTTTTGTATCGGTCCCTTTACCACTTTGTATCTGCCATAATCACGTAATGTAGGATTTTTATGTATCCTTGTTAGTGTGGATCTTGTACCATTCTAATATCAAAGAAGAAGAAAGAATACCCAAGAGAGAACAATAGTTGGGAGAATTTTCATTTTTTTCATTAATAGCCTTGTCTATTTATACATAAGAATATAACCAAATTACTATCCTACTATGATACCAAAAACCAATTATTAGTTTGGCTGCAATGTCATTACTCAAAGAACCAAGTTCTTTGATTAACTATGTTGAAGGTAAATTGCAAAATAAAGTATATCCCAACCGCAGTATTTATCTTGAAAAACTTATTGCACATGGGAGGCAAAAACTAAGACTTACTTCTATATAATTTTCCCCAACTCTTCACTAAACTTGGTCAATTTAAGGTTTACACCACCCTTATAACACCTAAGAAACTATTTTGATCAATCACAACCTCTACCCTCTTAACTCTTCTCTTTAATGACTCTACGTCAATGAATTCCCTTATAAATACAAAAGTAACACCTACTACAATCAGTTAAGAAATTAATCAAAGATTTTATTTTGAAACCATACAAAGAAACTAGCTATTACAATATACAAGAACTGTATAGATAAAATTTGTTAAGACCAAGTTCTTGGATTGTAGTAGTTTGTTCTTCTTCGAGACTCTTTATATAGAACTCTTCTCACTTTGATGCCTCTTCTTTTGGGTGTGGTCAGGCTCCAAAAGTTTTATGCAATTTTGTTTATATAAAAGTAAATATTAGTTATTGTAGTTCTCCAATACAAACAAGATTTGGTTCGAGTATTTTCATAAATCCAATCCTAGTTTGACTTGGTTTGAATCTTCACATGCGAAGTTTCTATCTCCTTTTTTCAAGCTAATTCCATATGCTTAATTTATGATAACTTTTCTTGTCTTAGTTTTCAGTTTCTTATAGGACTAAATTATGATTAACTACTATAATTCTTCAAGATCTCTTGGTGCACACGTGAAATAGCTTTTGGATAGTCTCCCAGGTTCTATCGGAAAAGCGGTTATTTTAATTAGTTCCCTTGCATGTATTTCTAACTTATTGTTTCTTTTAGGAGATCTATTGAGGACTTATTTCTTAAACTTCATTCTTTATTCTTTAATCTTCTTCCTGTATATGTTTCCCCTTGTACAATGTTTATCAATCATCCGATATACATGATCTTGAATGTAGATTTAGAGATTATGATGTCTCAATAAATTTCTTCTTTTTGATTGACATACCCATAGCAGCTTCATATTTCTTCATGTACACTCTATAGCAGATGTAATCTTCGCAAGCTCTTGATGCACATCTTTTCCCTTAATCATAGCTCATATATTGACAATCTTCCGCTTAAGAACTTGACTCATTCTTGGTCAACACTTATAGCTTTATGTTGATCCAACTAAGACTACCCAAAGGTTTGTAAGCTTGCATTAATTCACTCTTATTTTTGGCAAGGTTTGTAAGCTACGAATCGGCGGAGCCTTAGCAATTTTAGCCTCTTCTAGTTTATATAAGATGTAGATTTAGATGAGTAGCAAGATTTGTAGGCTCGCAATTAGCTATAGGAACTAACTTTCACTCATTACAGCCCTTTAGATTGATATGTTTTAGAATTTGATTTGTAAATATATGCATTATCACAAGAACATTCTCTGTGTTCTTCTTCAAAAGCATCTCTTCATCTTTCAACATATGGGCCGGATTTCTTCAAATAAAACTTTGGTCTTCGTATGATCTACGATCAATTTGTATGATGTATAGATATCTTTCTTCTTCATGAACCTTCTTCTTTACCTTTTTCAGGACATTACATCTTCTTCATCATCAATATACTAGTGCTTCCATATAAAATCAGGTTCCTTCATAAATAAGAACCTATTTCTTTATAGTTCATCTTATAATACATGAATACATTGGGTTGATCTATAAAGAGAATATATCCAGCCATAAAAAAATGCGAAAACTTTCTCCGTTTGGCATCATCAAAAGCAACGGTGCTTAGTCAAATTCTCTTTGAAAACATAACAATATTAAAGTTCCAACCCATAAACTCACCAAATCCTAAAAGAGGATTTTGATACATCACTAGTCTATAAGGACCAAATAATGAGAATTACATTGGCTTACGTACTTTACTATGGCAAGATTTAATATGATTTTTGTATTCAAAAGGTGACTCAAAATAATATTCTTTTTCTAAGAAGGAAGGTTTTCTAGGTTAGTTCCCAATTTTTTGTCAAGGAAAATAATAACATCTTTTAATTTCCTTTTGCCTTCTTAATAATTAATTTTAATTCCTTGAACTGTTTTTATTCTTCCAAGTCAAACACCAACAGTGATATTAGCATCTCTTGATCCTTCCCTCACATCTATTGTTGGACTAATATTCAGATTATTATTAATTCCTTTTTTAAAATCAGAGAATCTTCATCAGCATTCAAAGATTGAATTTTACAAGTACCTTACTATTCCATTTTGATTTTTTACATAAATCTCTCTTGATATATGATAGCAACTCAAACTCACACTCTTGAAAAAATATGAAGCGGATGTTTTCAATAAAAAACCCAACAAAAGTTGGGGTCGAACCCACGAAATGTGGTAAGAACTAAATTAATGCAGGTATTTAAGCATTTGGTATGTTATCTCTGAATTGGTGAGTTTATAGAAAACAATAGTAAAACAAGAGCGAAAATCGGTTGTTTATCAGATATGCAATTAACTAGGGTAAGTGTTCCCCATGGGTTCATAACTAATTCAGGTTTACACTCGTGATCTATCCCAATGCTTACTTGTAGAACTGATAATTAGGGTTCATCCAAACAAATGGATTTCGTCCCTATTGGATGACTATAGTCAATCACGGGTTAGGTCTCATGAGAAGCGATTTCAATTTAGCCATTATCAATTTCAGTCAAATTAACTATCTCGACGCTGACTCAAGTTATACAATGATCATAAAAATCAGAGTCTTTATTTGCAATTCTCTTTTCCAAATCTCTCTTCTCTACGTTGAAGCAAGTAAAGAGTTCGAGGCAAGTCCTAACGTTTGCTATAGTTAAGAAGCATTAAAGATCAAAGAATACAATACAAGCATTTGGCATTGGTTTGAATCACTTTGTGTAACCTAGTTAGTTAATCACCATGGTACCCCACAACCTAGTTGTGGAGATTTTAGTCTCATGATTGTAAGATTATGATTAGTATTCATAGACAAACATTATTGAATACTTACAATGATGATTGAAGAAAACATGCTTTGAATATTGCAGAAAGATGATGAACAAATTCAAGAACAATTTGAGAAAATCAAGTTAAATTCTCAGAATTTCTCTCCAATATTGTAAAGCGATTACAAACTGATAATGAACCTCTTTCTATGACTCTAACTAAAAAGAAACCTAAAAGTATTTATACGAGATAATAAAATCCTTTTCCTAAGTTTGGAAAATATCTAAATCTAGCGTCCATACTTCATACGACTCATCATACGACCCGTAACAGGATTGTGCGGGTCGTGCCTTATCACGCCCATGGCTTCTGTAGAATTTGCTAAGTGTTGGCCTCTAGTATGACTCATAACATGTTCCCATAGTCGTACAATCAAGTCGTGGTTTTGATATGGAGAACTCTAGCATCAAATGAAGATTTCTACGAATGTTTTGGTGCGCCACCATTGCCTTTCTCCTCGACTCATGACTTATCGTAACATGAGATCTGCCAAGTCCCAAAAATCTCTTAAGTTCTCCATGACTCCACGTATGGGTCTTAGATAGATGCTACGATCCATAATGCTACCCGTATTAGGAGACTTCACTTGTGCAAATTTCCACTGAGTATTCTATGACTCAAGCTACGGCTCGTCACTTAGGGATGGTATGGCTCATGCGAGAGTCGTACTTTACCTTTCCTTGTACCAATCTTACGGGGCTTCTCCATGAGTCTCGGTACGGCTCGTACACAATCTTGGTACGCTCGTATTGAGATTTGTTCTTGGCCTCTTTTACTGCATTTTTGCATCTTTTCGATTTTCACTCAACACCTATTTCCACAAAAACAGTAAGCGTCTCATATCCATATAAACACACCTAAGTCCTTGCTATTTCCCCGAGTTTTAAGCATCGAAAGTGTTGTAAACTCTGACACATCAACACCCACAACTTAAGACATTTGCATGTCCACGAGACAAAAACAAAAACTAAAACGACGCTTAACTAGAGAAAATAAACTACGATACTACGGCCATCACTAATCAAAACTTGCACTATGAACATAAACAACTTTTGACCCTTCTCCATTAAACCAAATAAGTTATGCACATCAAGTGACCACAAATCATGATAAATAAGGATCAAAGATGTCATCTAGTTATTACTTGAGAGAATCAAGTTATTACCAATGCTTTTCATACGAGACAAGCGGCAAAATAAAACACAAACCATGTACCCTCACAGCAAATTTTCATGACCCAAACATAGGCTCAAATCGAGACATGGGACAAAAAAGAACCCCAGAAAGACTCCAAGTCGACCCATGGCATTAACATACTTCTAACTAAATCATAAAACGATAGATCAACATGATAAACTTAGCAAAGTCTGAAATAAGTGTAGCATCAAAAATACACATGAATCTAAAGCTAATTACAATCTATCATTTGAAAAGCTTCTATCTTGATGAGTTGATGGGACAAGACCCCAACTTACTCTAAGTTTAAAGGCGGAATACATAAATAAGCGATGGAGCATGGTCCTTGGGAGATGAGACTCTCATCAACGGTTTGGGATACTAACTTCTGAAAGGCAGCTAAGGACGAAGTGAGTTTGATGCAGCTGTATCATAAAATAATAGGCTTATAAAGTATGCGGTCGGTACGTGGGTAAACATGCATAAATGAAATCATGAGGAACAATGGGAGACTTGTCATATTAGACATACCACGATAGAGCTTACGTGGTCCCAGCTATCACACTCAAGTGGGTAGAGCGAGTACGAGACCTTGCTAGGATAAGGATGATACCATGATATCGATGCCATTGGCCCGATCGGGCGGGGATAGCTCACAAGGAGGTCCCAAAAGTATATATGAATCAACCTACGTTGGCGCGTAGTTACGAGGCGTAGGTGATCGACCCTTAGCCTACTCGGTGCTAGACATTACTCCCAAAAATATGCATATGCTCACCATCGTCTATTGTGAAGCTCAATAATCAAATATATCTCAAATCTAAAATTTATATATATATATATATATAGCCTTGGGTTCAAAACCATACCACAATTTGAAAGAAATTGAAGTTCGGCTCCAAAACCATATGATAAGCTCAATTTGAAAAATCATAGAAATCATACTTTAACATGTAAGGCATTTCCCAATACTTCAACATGCTTGAAAATACTCAATTCACTCGAAACATGATTATAAACATGGGTAACTCAAAAATATGTTTTAGAATCAATAATATCTCATCATACTCCCGAACATTCATCATAAATCTCCACTTCCATGAATTCCTCATATATGGGCATTTTAAATTTATAAAGCTTGAAAGATTATTTTAATGAAAACAACATAAAACTTTCCCATAATTCATAGTCATTAATAAAAACACATTTAAATCATACCCATATAGAGAATTAGAAATTTCATGCATTGGGTTAAAACCCCATGGAACCAATATAGGAATTTCATGATTTAGAGAGTGATGGAGGCATAGTGTGAATGGATTCACCCATTCATAGCTATACGATGAAGGCTATTCTTACACTTCTTTGATTGACTAAGAGGAATTTGAGAAGATTTGGAGGGGCTTAAGCTTGATCTCTTCTCTAAGTCTCTCTAACTTGCATGCATGCGTTTAGAATAGGCTAGAATGACTTAACCTATCCTAATACACCATGAAAAAATAGCTTAAAAACGACGTAGTATAGGACCTTAGAGCATTGGAATAATGAGAATACCCTTAATAACTGCAGTAAGCGCTCGTCAGTCCCCACGAGGGACCTAATGAGTCGTTGCCACCACCCTTGGGTGGGTGCATTGGTCGTTGGTAAACTATCGAAAATTCACTGGAACTCATAATGGGCCATCATACGAATCGTTACCGGTGACCACGACTCGTGGTCACCACTCGTGTGTCCCTTTGCTTCAAACCTCGGATCATTAGTTACCTATTGTCCATGATCCATCCCATGAATCGTAGTGACTGACCACGACTCGTTGGGACCTTCCGTAGGGTACTGCTTGCCGAGCCCCCTTCACTTTCCTCCAATCCCTTTCCACGGGTGACTCAAGAAGTCGTGGGAGCCCGATCCATGACTTCATGGTCGAGGTCCATGGAAGACCTCAAATTCCAAAGTCAACCCAAGCCTAGAACCTCACCACGAGTCACCTCACGACTCACGGTCTTCTCCCACAAGTTATAGAATGACTGGTTCTGTGACCTAGTGCAAAAATTTTCGTTTTCTCTGTTTTAACTTCCGGGTCTGATCATTGGGATTTCGGGGTATTACAATATCTCCCCTTAGAACATTCGTCCTTGAATGTTGGAAAACATACGAGGAAAACGGGAGAAATGTAATCATCATATTCAAATACGATTATTTAAGCCAAAACTGTGAATGACTACCTCGAGCGAACTACATGGGTGGCGAATTCATGACACATATATACATCCATATACATGAAAGAAGCTAGAGCACATGAAATGAACATTAAAACTAAATATAGTACTAGGGAAAAAATGGATACCTCAAAAGCCGAAACCAGATCGGAAGAATAGATATGGGTATCTAGCAATTATTCGCTTCGACTTCTCACATAACTCCTTCAACATGCTGATTTCTCCATAAAACTTTACCCGAAGCTACTTCCATGTTTCTTAGGCTTCAAAGGCGAAGATCGAGTATTTCCTGAAACCTCTTTATAACTAAGGTTGTCTTTCAACCAACACTATCTACCAGAAAACTAGGTAGGATCACCCAAACACTTCGTTTAAGAAGCGATACATGGAAAATAGGATGCCTGGCTAATTTTGAGGGTAACTAATTCATATGCCACCTTGCCAACCCGTTTCAAAATTCGGTAGGGGCCAACTTAATGAGGTTGATTTTCCCTTTCTTTCGAACCGCATCACTCCCTTCATAGGAGACACCTTTAGAAACACCCAATATTCCACTTTGAACTCAAGTTCTCTCCTTCTCACGTCGACATAAGACCTTTGGCGACTTTGAGCCACATTTTCAACTGTCAGAAGTAGGAGCTAAACCTTCTCCATAGCCTCATGGACTGAATCTTTTGGTCCTATCATTTGAAACTACAAACTTGAATCAACCAATCGACGATCTACATCTCCACCCATAGAGAGCCCAAACGGGCCATCACGAATCTTTTGGAGATGGCGGTACATTATTGTATACAAACTCAATAAGAGGCAAATAATCATCCCAATTACCTTTCAAGTCCATCATGCATGCTATCAACATGTCCTTGAGAGTACGAATTGTCCGCTCCATTTGACTATCCTTTATTGGGATATAAATGTTGCTCTTTTGAGCATTAACACAGTACCCAATCCTCTTTGAAATGACCTCGAGCGGGAATGTGAATTGGGTACTCTATATGATATAATGGATAAAGGTACTCCATGCAATCGGAACTAGCTCTCGGATGTATGGTGGCATAATCCTCACTTGAATCCGTGGTTTTGGTAGTAGAAAATGGCGACACAGTCAACAATCCACAACTTAACAACCCAAATGGAGTCATATTATCGTCGAGTGTGAGGAAACGCGTGATGAAGTCCATATTGATTTCTTCCCCACTTTCAAGTAGGAATATTGATATCCTAAAGCACACCTCCCGGTCTACGTGCACCGACCTTCACTTGGCGGCGGTTTGGGCATAGCCACAAATTGCGATGTCTTTCTTCATACCATTCCACCAATAGACTTCCTCAAGGTCACGGTACATCTTAGTGGTACCTAGATGAATTGAATACACGGATCTATGAGCCTCGTACAACATTCGGTTCCTCAAATCATTAACATCCAAAACATATAAGTGACTACAGTATCGAAGCACACCATCTCTCCTCCTTTGGGAAGACCTCTATCTTCGATTCCCGAATGGCCTCCTTACTTTACCAAAATAGGGTCTTCGTCTTGCCTAGATTTTACATGAGTCACCAAGGGCGGTCTGATCCATCTGAATAATAAACCCGCTATTGTTCCAGATAAGCCAATTGAACTCCCAACCTTGCAGTGATGCACATCCCTTCACCGGCTCCTTTATTCTCTCATCCACATGGGATACACTCTCTGTAGAGAGTCTAATAAGTGTGTACTACTACATTAGCCTTGCTCGGATGGTAAAGTACACATGTCATAGTTCTTGAGTAGCTCCATCACCTCCTTTCTTTGGAGATTTAGATCCTTCTAGGTAAACACATATTGTAAACTCTCTTGGTCCGTAAACACATCTACGTGGTGTAATGCCACAGAAATTCAAAGAACCCGAGATCAGGACTTAAAAAATCGGAAAATCTAAAAATATACGAAAATACCTTCGCTTGCTGACTCACCCTAACGAGTCATTATGAGACCTAATAACTCGTTAGGTCGATGCGTGGGTAGAGATTAGTCGGAGTTATGGAAGGAGATTGGTGTAACCAACGGAAGAACTCGTGAGTCGTGGTTAGGCACCACGACCCTTTAGGTGAAGTCGTGGTCGGAAATTAAAGAGTTAGGCGGTGTACCCGTGATCCTCTCCACGACTAATTGTGTGTGACCACGAGTCGGCTGGTTTCCAAGTGGGGTAACTTTGAGGTTTTAGTTGGTGGTCCACTGACGGTGATCACGTCATGGTCACTTACCACGACTCGGCGAGTCCCTCGTGGTGACCATAGAGTTTTACGGGCCCAGTCATGCTTGAGTGTGACCACGAGTCACAGTTGTGACCACGACTCATTGAGTCACCGGGAGGATTGACAATCAATTTTTTCCACTGCAATTTTCTAAGAGGTTGTTTAGTAATTTCCTATTCACCTAAACTTTAAACTACGTTTTTTAAATGAAATTTTAAGACCTATTAGTTAGAATAAACGGCCTCTCCCCTCTTTCCCCATATACATTCTTAGAAAATCTCGAAGGAGTCTCTCAAGAACTTTCATAGTAAGGCCCCGGGGTTCTTCATTCATCTCGAAATTTGAGTTTTTTTTTCCACCGCAAGGAATTCTTAGCCGGTATGTGAGAATTCAAAAAAGGGAATATTAGTTCTTCCTTGTGTCCCCCAATCCCTCCCTTAGTTTCTCTATCGATCTTAGCCTTGAGTTTTGAGTATGAAAAGATTATATGTTTGTTTTTCGTTGATTTCACCTAGAATGATATTCATGCTTATTGTTGATATGATCTCCATCAGTTCTTGACCAATTCATTGATGTTCTGCCAAAGTGAATTTAAATACGAGTTTTCGAATGAATGTATTTATGCATTAAATTCCCCATGGTTTGTGAAGTGTGATTTGGGCTGATTTTCTAGTATTCTTATTTTTATATGTTGAGTAATTACTCCCTTGGTAAGAATGATTTCATCACTGGCATGAATGAGAAAACTATAATTCCATCTTTTGTCGGATGAGAATTCTATTTTCTTGAAATTTTGCCATATTTTTGGATTCACGTTGTCACACCCGCCTTGGGGGTATGGCCTTTTGGTGCCCTAGAAAGGACCCTGGACTACTAGCCCAGTGGTAGAGAGCACATTTGGTGCTAATAGCTATCTCGAGTTCACGGAAACAAAGGGCTATATAACGGTACAATAAACTCGGCCTTCGGCCATCGGCCTATAATACTGTGCACGTAATATGACTAACCGAGAAACATACTCATACTCGGGAACCTATATGGGCCACGACAAGGCCACCATGCGACTAGTCATCGAAACTTAAACACAAGAATACGGTAAGACTACGTGGCCAGGCGGGGTCACCACTGCTGTCTGTGCGGCCCCTCACACGGCCAACATAAGAACAAAGATACTAAACAACTATGCAAGCTGCCACGGCCTCACACAATGGCTCAGCGGCCACGAGGAGAGATAACATACAATTTGCAAGCCTCTACGAGTAACAATAGAAATGATCGGAGACGGGCCCCGACCTACCCATAAGGTACATCGAAAGTAAAAGAGCTACACCTCGTGGAACTCGGATGACGGAGGCTGATAACTCAATAATTTGGAATCACGAGGGATCGCCTCCTCGTCTACTGAGTATGCGAGGCAAGTAATGCGAGCGCCCCACTAGAGCGTCGGTGCAGCTGGTACTAAGTATGCAAAGCAATTGAAATAACATAAGCGAAAACAGGCCCAAGATATGGATAGCATATCCTGGCAAATCTGTATGTGAGGAGATAAGCCAGATACGAAGAAGCGGTAGAGCGAATCATGCTCTCTGCGGTAAGGCGGGCGTGCACATGCTTGCGGACTGACTTTGCTGTCTAGTAACTAGTACATAACACGTAAATAGATATACAAGTAGCAAGCAAGAGCCAATACGAACCCCCATAAGCCGGATGGCACCAAGCAAGCAAACAATCTATATACCCCTACCGGGTAAAACTTTGCAAAAATAAGTCCTCCACTCATCTGCTCCTCGGAGCTCCTCTGGCCACAGGTCTCGGATCGGGCCTCGGCCTCCGATATAAGTAACCGTGCGAGTCGGAGGACTCACGTGTGAACTGATAGCAGTGGACAGGTCTGGTTCCCCGGAACTCTTATCGAGATATTTGAAACCCGGAGCTACACACTGCTCCACAGAACAAGTCAACGGGAGACAGTTTGTATGTCTGAGCCGGTACGAGATGAGGTCTAGTTCCTGGAACTCTCCTGGAGCTATACGGCTTAGTATTTGCACCTACTCCTGGAACAAGTCAACGGAGACAACTGTAATGCTGATCGGTACACTATGGGAAAGCTTCATCCCATCTTAATCCAAACGGGGGCGGCATGCCACTCCGCCCAGGTGACGTAAGCCCACCCGCTCGGTGGGCGACACGATTACCAACCAAGGCGGCGGAAACGCTCAATAAAGGGGCCCTCACGCCCACAGCAAGTCTCAACAAGCAAATAGCCATATAAATAGCAAGCATGTATAAGCTGAAAGACTATTTGAAATCGATTTCTTATTCTAATATTTTTTACGTACTAAGGCGATTCTTTGCGGATTATACGATTTCACGAAATCTTTCTTTAAGCGTTGGCTAATGCAGCCAATATCTCATCTATATGAATGGCTGGTACGTAGCCACAAAGCTGTCTGTCTATACGGTTTTACTTTACTAGCTTATATTAAAATGTTTGTTTCTTTTGTTCTATAACATGCTTGCTAATCATACAATAAGCTATACTGAATCTGGAATGCTAACTTGCCCTTTAGCGCATGCTTTTCTATCTTTCGGTTTGAGAAATACGATGCGGCAACGCAAACCCGTTACTAGACTTACTCAATTCTCAACATTCAAATCCGAGAGTTTCAAATATGGAGTTTACTATGATTCACAAAGCAAAGACTTACTAACTAGAAGAACAACTTCACATACCTTAACCTCGAGTTATCAGAGTTGTCGGACAGAGGCTCGGTCTCTCCATCTATTTCTCCCAACTGCATTCCTTATAGACATCAATTGGCACTAAATACAACTTTATTACGAAGGACGACGTCACTTTTGATATAATTATAGCTAAACTTAGGCTTATCGAAAACAGTCGAAAACTTGCTATTTTGACGAAGTCCGGAAAGGAAGAAGTATTCCTTTACGGCTAGGAGCACATAGACACTAATTTGGAGCAATTCTACTTACCTTGGTCCGGTAGCTCAACGATTCGTCGGGCGTATTTCACGAGCAAAATCGTAGATGCTCCCTGTTGCTAAATACCTCGGTACACAGGGGATTAATTTGAGTTTAGACTACGTTTGGCGAAGCATAATCAAATGAATATATATATATATATCTTCTTGCGTCTCTCTACTGCTTCTTACGTTTTAAAATTAATTAAAGGATATGACCAATTAAAACCGAAGTAGGGCTTTATATACTTGGGCACAGACGGCCCAGCGTGTCCGCCAGGCCAACGCGGTGGCCACAGCCTCAGTGACACGGCGCCATCGCGGAGGGGCTGCGCACTCGGCGCCTTCCGCGGTGGTTGACGGGATTTTCGTCCGATCTCTTCCCGGGCCTTTTTCTAGCATGTATGGCATTCAAATACGCTTAACCAACACGCGAATAGGCCATCTATGTGTCGGGAGATCTACGGGGGTGTAACATTCTCCCACATAAGAACATTCGTCTCGAGATAGCGCTATTTAGAGGACTTCTCAACTTACTCAACTTATTTCTAGGAAAATTTGGGTAGATTTTCCCCTGAATATGGACTATCCCAAACACAGCCATCTTTGACTAGGCACGGAACAGAAATGAGGATATCTAACTTTCATATCTTCCTCAGCCTCCCTACGTCATCTCCTCTCGGTTCTGTTACGCCACCAAATACTTTGACGAGCGCAGCTATCTTTAGTTCTCAATGCCAAATCTTGTCGTCTGGGATAGCTCTTGGAACCTCTTCGTAGGCCAGCTCTTACGCTGGATATCTGGGTGGGAATTTGCTCTTGTCGGGTCTCCCTAAGCATTTCCTTAGCATGGATACATGGAAGAGAGCTGGATGGCTTGATTCTAATTCGACGGCAAGTTTAATTCTGCGCACTTGGCCTATTCTTACTGCGAATCGATATGGCACGACCGACCTTAAATTTGAGCTTACCTTTCTTGCCGAATCCTCATCACCCCTTTCATCGGGAGACACTTTCGGGAATACCCGATCATTCACATCGAACTCCAGGGTTTTACGCGCCGTACATCGCATGACACGGCGGCTGCATGCGGTCAATAAAAGCGTTCTCGGTCTTGCAGGCTGTGTGAGGCGGCCTTCTGCTAGGGCTGCAGCCCATCTGAATATCTTACGAGAACCGAGCTGAGAGGCTACTAGTACATCACTTGGACTCTTGATGTGGACCCTTCCTTAGGGTACCCACGGGTTTTGCACGGCCGGGATGGTGGGACTTGCGGGGTGTTTCACGTAGCCCAATAGCTGCTACGTTGACTAAGGCCGACTCTCACCTACAAAACTGGAAAATCGATGTATGGCCACTTAACATATTTGGAAAATGATTACAGGTATTACTAACCCTTGAAGTATGCCTATTGATCTCTAGTCCAGGATGCAGTGCATGCGATCTTTTGTTACTAATCTCTAGGAGTGTCTCCACCTTCATCTGAGGCTTGGTGGTCGTTGGACCGTCTAACTGCGCCCATATCATCTAACTACTGATTCGGAGTTACTAACTCTTGTAAGCTTCTAAAGCTAGATCACGGCAACAACATATAAGTACTGCTTAATAGCGAGGGTGAGACAGTTTCGATGGATTCATACGTAAATCACACTTAACTTGCCCTTTCTTTTCTCTTTTCTCTTTCTTCTCCTTTTTTTCTTTTTTTGGCAAGGGTCTGCTGATTGCAATCAGTATATACTTCCTAGCACTAATGACGCCCTGTGTGATTGTAACCCTGTTAGCATTTTGCTGAAGCATATATCATCATACATATATCAATAACTACGTACAATACATACTAAGTCTTGTAGTGATCGTAATCTACGTCTTTCTTGAATTTCTTATTGTACATAATACCTTTTGCTTCTACGGTCTATTAATATCTCTTGCCCTTCTCTTAACATTTCATTGTATTGTCGCCCCATTACGGAAGTAACAAACATATACACTTTAGTTATTGTCTGTGTTTGGTGCGCCACTTTTGCGATATGGGGGCAACATTCAAATCTTGTGGCCTTGCTGGCATATATTGAGAGCCCATGGTAGCTCTGCCGGGCCTTATCTCTAGGCCACACGCTAGATTAGAGTTGTTATATCATTAGTTTCTTAGCTTCTCCATAAACGGACATACTTGCGGCATTCGAACCGCGATTTCTTGTCTCTTAATTAGTCCGAGGCTTAGTCCTTAATACATGATACTCTATCAATGCAGGGTAATTCTAGTTCCCCAAAAATCTGTGCTCTGCTTCTTTCCTTTATCTTACTTAGTGAACTCACGGGGTTCAAGATTTTTGCCTTTCATTGTTAATAAGATTCCGATCGAGGCCTGGGCCTATACTTCTTACGGCTTATAGTCGGGCCCATCGGTCACATGACCTCTCTATCTTTCGATGTCATCTTGGATCACAACTATAATCTTACGAGGCATGTCTTTGCACCATGCAGTAGCATATGGCGGACTCAACCTTTTTTGACTTCGTACTTGACTATTACTAGGCATTCATCATTGTAGTCTTTTACAGCCGGGCCATGCGGTCTTACTTTCTCTGCGCTTATTATCATGAAGTACACGCTCGTGTAATCATAGGGAGCTCCTTTAATAACCTAGCACTTACCGCTTGATTTGGGCAACCTCACCTCAATTCTCATGACCCTTTGCATCTTTGGAATCAAGGTCAAGAGGTAGGGACCCTTTTCTTGTGCAACAAATAGAAACATATTTGTACACATGAAAAGATGGATTTGGGAATCACACCTCCTCCTCTTTCTCATACTCATCTAATAAGCGTATTATCGATATCTTAATCGGATCTTATATATCTAATAAATAAGTCGACTACGTATGTACATTATACTTCGACTTCCTATTGACGTTATCAACGTATGCACTAGAAATAAATACAGGCTCAGGTATTATCTTGACCTCATTTTATAACACATTCTTCGTAATTATCTTGTATGCGGATGGTATCCTCTTCTACATTGCTATATCGATCACCACACTTTTCATAATAAGTATTGTTGATACGCCTTTGTCTGTAACCAAAGAATATGGTAAGTTTTTAGGGACTCAACCTATATTGTGCAGCTCTGGCATTGGCGAAATAAGAGTAACCATCCTATCTTACTGACCTCTTGCCTATAGTATGTGGTGCACAACACATCCATAGATTAGATTCTACTTAGCACGGCTTGCGGACTCCACTGGGACACGACCTGCTCGATACCAAGTTTGTCACACCCCGCCTTGGGGTATGACGCTTTGTGCCTAGAAGGACCCTAGACTACTAGCGGGTGGGCGAGGGCTGCATCGGTGCACAGCTATCATCTCGGGTTTCACGGAAACAAAAGGGCTATATAACGGCATAGCTCATCCCTCCGGCCATGGCCTATAGCCACTGTGCACAGCCAATAACGGCTAACCGAGAAACATACTCATACTCGGGAACCTGTGGGCCAGCAAGGGGCCACCATGCGACTAGTCATGCGGGAAACTTAAACACAAGAATACGTAAGACTACGTGGCCAGACGAGGTCACCACCTCTTACATCTTGCTACGGCCCCTCCGGCCAACATAAAGACAAAGATACTAAACAACTATACAAGCACTTACGGCCTCACACAATGGCTCAGCGGCCACGGGGAGATAAAACATACAATCTGCCAAGCCTCTACGAGTAACAATAGAAATGATCGGGACGGGGCCCGACCTGCCCATAATGTACATCAAAAGTAAAAAGAGCTACACCTGCGGAAATCGGTTTACGGATGACGGGGATTGATAACTCAATAGTGAAATTTGGAATCATGAGGGATCGCCTCCTCGTCTATTAGTACTTGTAGGCAAATGTCTGACGCCCACTGGGCGTCGGTACCGCCTAGTCTTGAGTAGTAAGCAATTGAAATAACATAGCCAGAAACAGCGAATATAGATAGCATGATCTGCGTCTGTATGGTAGGAGATAAGCGAATAAGAAGAAACTTGTAAGAGGCGAATCATGCTTTCTCTCACGATAAGGCGGAGGCGTGCACATGCTTGCGACGGCACACGCTTGTCTAGTAGCTAGTATATAACACGTAAATAGATATACAAGTAGCAAGCAAGAGCCAATACCAACCCTATAAGTTTGGATGGCACCAAGCGAAGCAAACAATCTATATACCCCTACCGGTCAAAACCTTAAAAATAAGTCACTCCACTCATGTGCTCACTCGGAGCTCCTCTACCGACCCACAGGTCTCACGGCTCGGGCCTCGGCCTCCAGGTACTCGTAACCATATACGTCAGGAGGACTCCTGTGTAAACGATGGGTAAGTCTGGTTCCCAGAACTCTCATCGGGGCTATCTGGCGGAGCTACACGCTCCACTGGAGACAAGTCAACGGGGGAGACAGCGCGCTAATACGAAATGTAACAGATAGGGTCTTGTTCCCCGGGAACTCTCCTCGGGGGCTACAAAGCCAGATGCACCTGCTCCTGGAACAAGTCAACAGGGGAGACAAGCGTAATCTTGATCGAATTTGCTATGGGAAAGCTTCATCCATCTTCGTCCAAAGTGGAGATGGCATTCCCGCTCCTTGGAGTGACGTAAACCCACAGCTCGTGGGCGACACGTTACCAACCCAGGGGGCATCGGGCTGTAAGGGGCCCTCACGCCACAACAAGTCTCGTAATCCAAACGGCATATATAAATATGGCATGTATGGCAAAAGACTATACGAAATCAGTTTCTTATTCTAATCTTTTACGTACTAAGTGATTCTTTCTTGATTATACCGGATTACGAAATCTTTCTTTAGCGGTAGCTGTCTGTAGCCAATATCTCATACATCTGAATGGCTAATTACGCTAGCCACAAAGCTGTCTGTCTATGTTTGGTTTTACTTTACTAGCTTATATTAGAAAATCTGTTTCTTTTATTCTATAACATTAGCACTAATCATACAATAAGCTATCTTGAATCTGGAATGCTAACTTTCCATTTGGCGTATGCTTTTTCTATCTTTGATTTGAAATACGATACGGCACGCAAACAGAATTTACTAGACTTACTCGATTCTCAACATTCAACTCAGAGTTTCAAATACGGAGTTTACTATGATTCACAAAGCTAAGACACTAACTTGTCGAAGAACAACTTCACATGCCTTAACCTCGGTTATCCGGCGGACGAGGCTCAGTCGGTACTCCGGCTATTCTCCCAGCGCATTCATATAGACATCAATTAGCACTAAATACAACTTTATTAAAGGGACGGCGTCACTTTTGATATAATTATAGCCTTATCTTAGGCTTATCGAAGACGATTGAAAACTTGCTATTTTGAAGTCGAAAGGAAGAAGTATTCACTTTACGACTAGGAGCACATAGACACTAGTTTGGAGCAATTCTACTTGCCTTGGTCCGGTAGCTCAACGATTCGTCAGCGTATTTCACGAAACAAAATCCGTAAGAATTCTCCCTGTTGCCCTAAATACCTCTCGGTACGAGGTTAGTGAGTTTAGACTACGTTTGGCAGCGTAATCAAATGAACTCTTATATATATATATATATCTTCTTAAAATCGTCTCTCTCTGCTTCTTACGTTTTTTGGAAATTAATTAAAGGATATGACCAATTAAAACCGAAGTGGTGCTTATATATGCCAGGCACGGGCGGGCCCAACGTGTCACGGGCCAACGCGGTGGCCGCCTCCGTGACACGGCACCATTGCGGAGGCTACGCCTCGACGCCTTGGGCGGTGGTTCGACGGGATTTTCATCCGATCTCTTCCCGGGCCTTTTTCTAGCATGTATCGCATTCAAATACGCTTAACCAACACGAATAGGCCATCATGTCGAGGGGAATCTACGGGTGTAACACACTAGTGTTGTTGGAATAAGTTGAATTCTCGATTAGGTTTGCTTAGTAGTTCGGTTAGGTTAGAATGTAGAATCTCCTCGAGGAAATATTCGGAATTTGTCAGGCGGTCGGTTTGACTAAATTCCTTGAGGTGTCTGTGATACCTCCCGGTTAGTAGAATCGAGACTCAAAACTCGAGTTCATTGGTCCTCTAGGCAGTCATGACATTAGGCAGTTAGATACGACTAGCTAGTAGGACTACCGAGATAGATACACGATTGTTCTTGAAACGGTTACGATGCTTCTAGATAAGCAGCTCGGCAGTCTAGAACCAGTTTTGAGAATGCAGAAATTAGATAAGACTCTCAGGTACTATCGATTTATATATCCCTAACTATTCTTGGACCCCCGGTTTTGAGCTATCGGCAGTATTCGATTCGGGTAATCTATTTGGGAGCGGGACTTAGCACCAAGCGGACGGGGTTCGGCTCACCCCGAGTTTCGGAGACAACATTGCCGGCATAGGTTACAGTATTTATTGGCCTAGTGCGGACTTTTGTGATCACCCGAGTTCATTCCTCTATGCCACGGAAAGGTATATTGGGTTCTCTCAGGTGGGGCGTATACATCATTCTCCTTGTCTAGCTCACGTGGTTATAGGTTATATGGGCACCATAGTCGGCTAAGTTTAGTCTCGGATTAGTCAGTTCGGTTCGTTCGGTGTAGTATCTCGGACTTAGTATTTGAGACTTGAAACCTATTCTTCATTAGTTATTCTCCCTCGTTCTCTCTTGGGTTTGCCTTTCCATGTTGGTACATGGAACACGAACCCAAACTTCGACAAAGACAATGAAAGTACAAGCAACTCCGTCCCTTTTTCTTCTCTTTTGATATTTCCCTAAAGGTGAACACTTTAGTTTGGGGGACTTTCCCTTCTTTATATATTCGATTTCTAATTCTAATGTAATATATAAAGAAGAAGGTGCAGATGAAGTAGAGAAGCTAGAGACCCCTAGCCTTCTCTTTTAGGGATAAATCCCCCCATAACTACTTCCTTTTTGAGGGAATATGTAGATCGATACGAGTCGCCACGTATCCAAGGTTGGCCACATCATCGATGTTTTCTCCAAGGTGCCACGGTCTCAATTGGGTCATTGTTTAGTATGCCCAAACGACAATATTGTGGATATTTTGAGTCCTCGAAACTTAACTCCCTTATGAGTTGGAAGCCAAGACAAATGGATTCACTTCATAGGTACATTTACCTTATGTGAAGGCTCGCTAAGAGCACGTACCAAGATTTTTATTAGAAAGGCAGGGAACAAGTGCTCCTCAGAGCATGTCTTTGACCACCAAACGGGAGTCATCATGACCATCTCGGTTTACTTGATTGTCTTAGTTGAGTAGTGCATGCCATTTCGGTTCGGTCATTTATATACAGCATCATGTTTTCTCTCACTTACTCGGTACATTCAATGTACTAACACATTACTTTTTTTGTATCATTTCATGATATAGCCGCGGTGGTAGGACTAAGCGTCATTAGTCAGCTGCGGTTTAGATCCTCATCGGTAGCGGGGTGGCCAGTCCTCATCTTTCGAGGAGTTATTTCAATTCTTTGAGTCATTTCATTACTTTCAATTAGATTTAGGGATTAGGTGGGGGCTTGTCCAGACAACTCATCTGCTAGATGGCTTTCGGATATAGACTTGATTTCCAACTTAGGATCGGTCGAGATGTTTTAAACTTTATGTTCGGTTTTAGTTATCATAAATGTGTTATGTTATTATTTCAAAGCTTCCACTATGCATGTTTTACTTAGAATACTAGTGTATGATAGGCCAAGGGTTGACTTGCGGTTACTTGTGACTCCAAGTACGTGTATCGTCCAAGGTGTAGACTCGGGGCGTGAGTAACTTAGTATAAGAGCACTAGGTTTAGAGTATCCTCTAAGTAATAAAGCCATCGAGTAGAGTCCTTTCATAGGTATGAAGCGCCACACTTATAACGAGGAGGCTACGAGATGTTTTAGGAAAACTCCCTTTTGTTCATACTCTTTATCGTGTATTAAAGTTCAATTCCAGAAACATTTTCCCTAACTCGTTCTTTGTTCCTTTTTAGTGTATCATGCCTCCCCGAGGATGTGGTAAATGGAAGAAGGCCGACAACGCCAACAGACCTACCCCACCAGCCCGGTATCCCCTTAGGATGACACAATGTCACACGGAGTTCGGAAGCGGCTATCCAGCTGCTTTCGCTCAAACGATCACCAATCAAGTGACCCGGCAAGTAGTACCGGTTAACAATAATGGATGCAATATTTGCTAGGGTGCGGGACTTCACCCGTATGAACCCTCTAGCGTTCGGGGATCCAAAATTGGGGGAAGGCCCCCAAGAGTTCATAGTGAGATTCGAAGATTACCCGTATTACGGGTGTTAGCTCTTCTGAGATTGTTGACCTGGCTGCCTACAAGCTTAAAAGGGTAGCCCGGGTCTAGTACAAATAGTGGAAAGAGGAGCGGCCAACGGGGAGGCGGGATCGGTGGAGTGGGGAGGTTCCACACAGTAGCCTAGACGGATTTTTCCTTAGTGAGCTCGGAGAAGCCAAGGTGGCGGATTTTATGAATTTGAGGCAGGGGGAATAGAATAGTGGAGGAATTATGCTCACGGATTTACTAGGTTGTCTAAGTATGCTCCAAAAATGGTAGTAGAGCTAAGGGCTCACATGATGAAGTTTGTGGAAGGAGACGGAGTGTCGAACACAGTCTTCAAGGAGTGTGGGACGGCGATGTTGATTGAGGATATGGACCTATCCGGCTTGATTGTCTATGCCCAAGCAGATTGAGGCTGAAAACCTGAAGGATATGGAGCGAAAGAACAAATGGGCAAGGACTTTCCAATCAAATCATAGACATCAAAGGTCTAGCGGTGGCGGTGCCTAGCAGTAGCAACATCAGCGTGACTGACACCCAGCACAGGCACCCCAGCCCGGGCGGTCCCACCCCAGTCGGAGGTGAGCATCGGCCTCAGTCTCGAAGTTACATTGCGAATAGATGTCAACTTTCCCCAATGCGGAAAGAACCACGGAGAGTACACGAGGTTGAGAGGTTGTTTTGGTTATGGATAGCTAAGTACATCGGCTCAAGGAGTGCCATCATCAGGGCGAGGAGATCACAATCACCACATCATCGGCTCTAGCGAGCCGACCATCCCGGCAAGACAACTCGCCAGTATGGATGGAGATCGGCTGCTGTTTTTATACCTTTGTCTTCCCCTCGGGATCGGGAGAGCTCATCGTAGTCGCGGGTATGTTATGCCTCTTTCATCTAAATGTGGCACTCCTAGATCCGAGCCACCCTTTTGTTCGTGGCTATATATGGCAGTCAGTACAATATCATTCCTAGAAGGTCCTCTTAGAACCATTCTTAGTCTCCACCTGTTGGTGAGTCGGTTAAGGCAGTGGTGTATAGAAGCTATGATCTCAATCCTGAATGAAGTCATTCGGTGATCTCGTAGAGTTAGACATGGACAATTTTGACCTTATCTTGGCATGGGTGGCTACACTACGATTATGCCTCAATTGATTGTAGAACTAGAGTTGTCAAGTTTCAGTTCCTAATGAGTCGGTGTTAGAATGGACGGCGGTAGTTCAACGCCTAAGGGTCGGTTTATTTCCTACCTTAGGGCCCAGAAACTCATTTCCAGGGGATGTATTTATCATCTAGCAGGGTCAAGGATACCAACCACGGGGCCCCAACCATCCGAGTCTTTTCAATGGTTAGAGTTTCGAGATATATCTCACGAGGATCTTCCCGAGTTCCCCACAGGCGGAAAATAGACTTGAAAATAGACCTCCTTCCAGATACTCATCCCATCCCCATCCCTCCTTACGAATGGCTCCGGCTAAGCTTAAAGAGTTGAAGGAGAACAAAAAGATCTTCTTGACAAGAGGTTTTATAGACCCGACATCTCTCCATGGGGTGCTCCGGTACTAATCATGTATAAAGCGGTACCTTCTATAATGTGCATCGATTAACGTTAGTTGAACAAAGTCATAATTGAAAACAAGTATCCCATCCAAAATTCACGAGCTGTTTGACCAACTTCAGAGGAGCAGGTTGTTTCTGAAGATAGATCTCGAGTCGGGGTACCATCGGCTAAGGTTGAGGAGAGTGTGACATAAGAAAACAGCATTGAGCTTCGGTATGGTCACCGCGAGTTTGTGGTTATGTCCTTGAGCTAACGAAACGCCCCACCCAACCTTCATGGACACGATGAATAGAGTCTTCAAGCGGTATCTGGATATGTTCGTCATTGTGTTCACCGGCGACATTTGGGTGTATACTCAAAAATGAAGAAGAGCATATTAATCACCTAAGGATAGTGCTTGGACGGCTCGGAGACTGACCCCGGCTATTCGCCAGAGTTCGGCAAGTCGAATTATAGTTGAGTCCATGACTTTCACGGGGTCACGGTCTCTGGTGAAGGTATTCGGAGTTGATCCTCAAAAGATAGCAGTAGTAAAAGATTGTTCGGACCTCATATCTACGATGGAAGTAAGTTTTTGAGCTTAGCTAATTGTATTACCAATGGTTTGTGGAAGTTTTCTCCTCTATAGCATCCCGTCTGACCAAGTTAACCCAGAATAAAATAAAGTTCCAGTGATAGGATGCGTGTGAGAAGAGTTTCCAGGAGTTGAAGGCTCGACTCACTACCGCTCTTGTGTTGACCTGCCGGAAGGAGCAGATGGGTTGGTTGTCTATTGTGGCCTTTTCATAGTTGGACTTAGTTGCATTCGAGTGCGGAAGGGCGAGTGATAGCCCTCGCCTCAGAACTGACTCAAAGTTCATGAGAAACTATCCAACTCATGACGTGGAGTTGTAAAGGTGGTGTTTGCATTGAAAATATGGAAGCACTACCTATATAGCTCACGTGGATGTGTTCGCAAATTACAAACCTTGTTATATGTTAGTGGGAGAAGGACCTAAATCTTCGACATAGAAGGTGGTTGGAGGCTGCTGAAAGACTACGACATGAGTGTGTTGTATCACCCGGGCAGGGCCAACACACCACACCTCATATTTGCCCTTTCTCCTTTCTTTTTCATTTTCACCTCCCCACAGTTTATGCACCCTCAACTTGATTTTGGGTAGGAGTTCACAATGTCCAAGGGGACCGGGGCCACAATAGGTTCATTATAAAAATGGGTAAGGTTAATCGGTTAATCAAAGAAAAATGCTTAATTTAAGGCTCAAAAATCAGAATCAAGGAAATATATTTTGATAAAGGCAATTTAGCTTAAAATGGGCTAAACAAAAATAATACTATGATCCTTTTCTAACTAACCATCCCAAAAAACCTATGTAAAGACCAACCGCTACGGCAAGTTCTAAATTACGCGGTATTGAACTAATTATTGATCCTCACTCACTCGTGGTATATGTTTTGCATTCATTCTACCTATCCAGTTCATACATGGCTAACTATAACTACTCATGCTAATCCACTAGTAGCCTTAAAATATCCACGAAATCATGCTTTGCAATCAACAAGTACAACTAACATCCAAAAAATCTTAAACAGGGTCATTTTCTCAAAACATCAAAATTAGTGCATTTTATTGGATAAGTAATCCTAAGCTACATTTTAGTTAAGAAAAAATATCCTAAACATTCCATTTCTACTAGACATGTCAGGAAAGAAGCAGGCAAAAGAAATACTCGGACAAATCAAAAAATCCAAAAATGCAAGTACCTCCTTTTGAAAAGCATGCTTAGTCCCCGAAGCACAGAATATCAACACAAGGAAAGAGACATATATGATTTTCAACCTCCTATCAGCTCTGTGAGTGGTACCTCACATTGCATGTGTGGTGATAGTGGTGGTACAGTGCACTCAATGATATATCTATGGAAATGGTCACCCCATCGGCGGTAGTGGTTTCCTATCTCACGATCTTAGTAATAGCTAGGGTTGAATATGACTCATAGGAAGGTCCATTCCACTGCCAAAGCTCAACATGGGCGGTGGTGGAGCTATCTGTGCTCCTCTATCTCTCAAGTAGCTCAGACCTATACTGGGTGTGAATGTCTGTTGACTCTCCAATGTTGCCCCCTTGCATTCTTTCTTCTCCTTCTTTTTCTTCTTTAGGGTCTCATCTCCAGCATCACTCAAAGAGAACCTCTTCTTCCTTTTCTCCTTTGCCTCTGCTCTACAAGTGGTAATATGCGCATGGTAAATCATTATGAATCTCAATATCGAGTAGGAAAGTGAGTTGCTAATTCCAGATCCAGTGATAACTCGGTCACCAGCTCAGAGCCCCAAATCCCTCTGAGACACCTGTGTAATTCTGCTTTGCCATGCACTCATTGAAACGTCATTTGAACCTCTAGTTGGGCAAGCAATACCCATACAACCTCCTCAATCTCAACCATCACCCAAGGCTTGTATTCTCGTCATAGGCGCACCTTTTTCTCGGTCACAGTCAATCTATTTGCCATCTTTAGAAATTTTACAGGCACTATATATTCTGGCAAAGTGCACAGCTTAAAGGCCACTAGGATGTGTGAGATGTTTTAGGAGCCATGTACGTAGTAGGCTTTTTATGGTGATGTCTCCACAGCATTGCGGTAGAGGGCATCGGCACTGCTCACCCCTAGATCACTCGAGTGAGTAGGAGAATGCGGTGCTTGGGTCAACTCGGCTCATTGGGTTCATCTCATCTCGAATGAGCCTAATATACGCAATCTTACGCCCTCCAATCAACCACTCACCTCATCATGCACCTTGGGTCCTACTTCTATACATGTCCCAGACATGAGACTCGGGAATGGGATAGTAGTGCTCAATCAACCACTACGCCTCATCATGCCAGATCTCGGATCTCCTTTGGAATGACCCATAGAATATTGATGGCGTATCTCGACATTATACATGCCCGCGTGCTACTCGACTGCTTGAGGTTTGTGTTTTATGGTTCCAACACATGGCGAACTAGCATCCAGTAGGCCTTTGCTGAAATTCAGGCGAGTTTTGGGTCACCTTTCCACTAGTCACCCATTTGCATCCTCCTTATCCTCGGCAATGACCCCAGGATAGCCACTTTATTTGATCCTTCCTCTCTCGCAACCTACTCTGCTTAATCTTCTTCATAACGTCAACCAAACTCGGGTGTAGTACGTGGTGGTATGATTGAGGCCCATATAATACCCAAGCAATAGTACGCTTGGATGTCAAGGTGCGGTCTCGCACCATACACTCTCCAACTTGGAATCTTTCCAACACGCCTATCCTTTTAACTCTACTCCTGTGACTCCAGGACTATCTCTAAACTATATTGATCAAGGTTTTAGCCATCCACACTCGAATCCGTAGAAGCTAAATATCATCTTCATCTCTTCCACCTCATTCGGTACATTGATGAGGATCACATGGTTCTTCTGGAATATTATTGTATACCCCCGGGAACCAAAGGATGAGACCCAGGAGTCAAGCAGCGGAAAAAATGGAAATGTTGCCGGCATTGAAGAATGAGTCGTTAGACGACTCTTGAGGAGATCCACAGTGCGTCGGGTGAAACCGTGGGAAGGGTGGATTGTGCTAAGGAGTTGAGGTCCCCACGGGCGTAGAAACTCGTGGTCATCCACCACGAGTCGTCGAATCTCCCATGGGGTGAGGTTAAGAGTTACCTGGGAGGTTTGACTAGTTTACCTAACAGGATGGGAGCCCACGGGTGTATCAAGTCCCAGCGACTCGTGGTGGGTCGTGAGCAAGGCTAATGGAGATTACAATTAAGAATGAGGTAGTGTGCTTGACGAAGGGGCGTAGCAGTGCGTGGTCACTAGGGACGAATCGTTAGGTCTCCCGTTGCGAGCCCTAGTCCAGCTTGGTATCTGGTGTACTTGACGGGCGATGCGATGAGTCATTGCCCGTCACGACAAGTGTCGAGTCACCCGTTAAATTTTTGTGATTATTCCCTACGAATTAGTAAGGGCCTTCTCGTAATTTCCTACGCTCTTAAGACCTAAACTACGTCGGTTTGAGGTCGGGACCGGGGGGTCTTTGAAATCATCCATGATAGACCTCATTTGATACTTGTAAAAACTAGAGAGGAAGGAAAGGGATTAAAGTGTTCACCTTCAAGTTCTTCCAAGTTTCCATCTAGGGATTTGCAAGGGAGTTAAGAATCAAGGAGTTCTAGGTATGTGGGGTTTTGAATGGGTAGTTTTAGTCCCTACCCATGTAAATTCTCCCCAAATTCTATGTTAAAAGCTATCAATTCTTGATAGGTCATAGCAATGCATGTTTCCTCAAAAATTGATATGAACATGTTCTAGTATCATCTAAAATTTTGGGTTTGAATTATTGGGCTCTTTTCTTATTTTATTCAATATTTTATGGTTTAAATTCCTAAAAGAACATGTGCCCAAATCATGGGGTTTTGGTGAAATTCATGGTTATGGGTGTTTTTAAAGCATGATATGAACTTTTGAATTTTAAGCATGCTTTTTATTCTGTATTATTATGATCATGTTTTCTTAAATTTAAGCATTTCAAGTGTGATTTAAGTGAGGCAATGCCACATGTAAACATGATTCATGAACTATGATTTTGGCTGAACAAGGCGCCATTTCCATGGCTAGTATCACGATTTCTCAAGCATATTATGATTATCACGATTTAACTAGCGATGCATGTCATGTATGAATTTTCTATGAGCACGTTGCATGTTTTGGGAGTAGTACTTAACACCAAGCGGGTTCGGGGCGGATAACGCTCAAATCTCGAAACCGTAGGTTATGGTTGGGATAGCCTCAATGTCTGTCTATGCCCCTCTGGGGTCTTCATGAGTGATATCACATCTTCCATAGTTCATACCCTTGGCAAGGTATGGATGGCCTCCCGACCAAACATAGGTCGGCCTCCATGTGTGCTCGTATAGGGTATGTCGGTTATAGAAATCTTTCATTGTTCCTCATGGTTTTAATGCATGTATGATTGGGTTCTTTGGATCAAGTTACATTTTATGAATTGTTTTCTCTCATGTTATAACTATGACGGAGTTTCACGAATATTTTGGAAAATCTTGAGGCCTTACGATATACTTATAATTGAGTTTTATTGTCATGATGTCCCCACTCCTATAACTTTCATGTTTTAAGCATTGTCTTGCATACCTTACACTCAATACCGCTGATTCTTGACCCACATATTTTAGAATCCGAGTTCCACCGGAGTTCGGCATCGTTCCTAGCTTGCGCTCGGCTCTACTCGGCTTTCATTGAGTGAATCCTCATGATTCGAGGATTTTGTTCGGACTTTAAATTACCTTTTGTTTCTAGAATGTTGGGGTTAGTTGGGGTCTTATCCCTTGGCCGTCTATTATGATTAGAGACTTCCAGACCTATTTGTAGTATTTAGTCATTTATGCTTGGATCTTATATTGTTGTTTCTTACACCTTTGTTAGATTTTCATGCATGATTATTAAGTTAAGCTTTCAACCTTATGTGAAGGAATTAGATATATACTCACGCCATGGGTTGACTCGGAATCTCTCGGGGCTCCTTGTCAGGTGCCACGATTCGGGTGTACTCTCGGGTTGTGACAAACTTAGTATTAGAGCAATGAGTTCGGATGTATTGTCCTAGGGAGTACGGCCGCGTTGAGTGGAGTCTTTTCATGGATGTGAAGCGAGCACACTTATGACGAAGATTCTACTAAATGTTTTGAAATATCCCCTTGCTCATGATCTAGGTGTACGGTGAAAACCTCTCCATCCTTCTAACTTGTGCTATTAAGCTATTGCGAAAAAATTATGGCTCCCAGGAAGAATGAGACGGAAGGAGGAACAAAAGCGATGAAGGCCATGAGGGGTGGCCGCTGTTGTGTGGCGTCGGCAAGCCCCCACTGTTCAAGAGCCCCCGGGCACCGAGCCCCGGCTTCACGCCAAGTTTCGGGCGGCTATTCAAATATTAGCGAGGCAGCAGCACCGCTCAGTCAACGGCGGATGTTGCTCATGTGCAGCGGAGAACGGCAATGCGGCGGCAGCCCGAATCAGGACTTTCTAAGGATGAACCCTCTCGAGTTCATAGGGAAAAGGTGGACTAGGATCCACCTGCAGAGTTCATTGAAGGGATGTTGAAGGTCACTCAAGTTATGGGGAGTGACGAATGAGGAGTGTGTTGATTTGGCCTCTTGTAAACAGAATTACGCCTATATTTGGTTCAAGTAATGGAAGGGCTGACCCGGGCGGCGAGCCGAGGCCCTATCAGGTAGGATGAGTTCCACATGGCCTTTCTCGGCAGTTTTTCCCTCGAGATGAGAAATTGAAGCCGAGTGAGTTTGTTAATCTCAAACGGGAAAGATAACGGTGTTAGAATACTCACTTGGGTTCACTCGCCTTTAAAGTATTCTCTTGACCTAGTGATGGACCATAGGGTGCGGGTTAGTAGATTCGTGCAGGGAGTAGTCGAGTATTTGGGCAAGGACGAGCAGCCATGCTTCATCGGGATATGGACTACCCACGGATATTCCTTTATTCCGGCGAGATGGAGGTAGCTCATATGGCGAGGCCAAGAGGGCCGGGAACTAATAGCTACGAGGTCTCCGGAGTCAGGAGGCCGGAGGTGGGCCTCTGCTTGATCCTAGCACGGGTCTACTACACCGGCACCATCTTCGTCCGGTACCTATCCAAGCCGGGAGACGAGCGAGGGCAAGGCCTTAGGTTCGAGGGATCAAAATAGCATAAGCACATTTCCATCTTGTCTTAGTTACGGCAGAACCACCCGGGGAAGTGTTTGGTGGGCTCGGATGCTTGTTTCGGGTGTGGCAAACAGGACCGAGGCTCGGTAATTGCCCACAGCCAGGTCAAGGGTGGTGGAGCTCGCACTCCAGTAGCTCCAGTGGCACGTCTACTCGGCGAGGGTACTTCGGCGGGTCCGGCTGGCGGCGGCATTTAGAATTGATTTTATTCACTTGGCTCTTGGCAGGAGTAGGAGACTTCTACCGATGTGAGTCGTGTATGTTGCGAGTCTTTCATGTTGATGTTCATGCTGCTAGATCAGGGAGCTACTTGTCTTTTGTGACACCTTACAATTCTAGTAACTTTGGGGTCGATCCTAAAACTGTCGAACCGTTTTGTCTACACTCCCGGTTGGAAATTGATCGTAGCGGGTATATAGACGTTTCCCCATTACTATATTACATAAGGTTACCTCCAGACTTGATAGAATTGGCTATGACTGATTTTGATGTTATTTTGGGCATGGATTGGTTGTTTTTACATGTTATGCTTACATTGGCGTAGAACTCAGGGCGGTGGAGTTCCGATTTCGGGTGAACCAATTTAGAATTGAGGGAGTAGCTCGGTGGTCCCTTTGTAGGTAAGCACATCTCCTATCTCAGGCCGGAAAATGATTTCCAAAGGTTGTATTTACCATTTGGTCGGGGTTACGGATGTCACATCCGAGACCTCGACCACTCGATCGATCCACCATGGTATGTAAATATCTGAGGTATTTCCAAATGAACACACCGAGTGCTCCTCCCGAGAGGGAGAGTGATTTTGAGATTGATCTCTTACCCGACACAGCCCACCTCAATTCATCCCCTCTTTTGAATGGCCCCGATCGAGCTAAAAAGAATTAAAAAGGAGAAGTTGAAGGATTATTTGGATAAGGGTTTCATTAGACCAAGTAAATCCCCATGGGGTGCCCGGTGTTGTTTGTCCGAAAGATGGTTCTCTCGGGATGTGTATTGACTCTAGGCAGTTGAACAAGGTCACACCGTCAAGAATAGGTGCCCTTTACCCAAGATTGATGACCTATTCGACCGGCTTGAGGATGCTAAATATTTCTCCAAGATAGACCTTAGGTCGAGGTATCGCGGCTCGGGGTTCATGAGGCGACATCCAGAAGGCTGCTTTGAGGACCGGTATGGCCGATATGAATTTGTTGTTATGTCTTTTGGACTAACCAAAAGTACTCTGCGACTTTTATGGATCTTATGAGCGGGTATTGAATATCTTGACATGTTCATGATAGTGTTCATTGACGACATATATACTCCCGAAGCGAGGAGGAACATGTCGGACACTTGAGGTAGCACTCTCGGACCCTCAGGATAACTTGACTATACGCAAAGTTCGGCCAAATGTGAGTTCTAGGCGGAATAAGTTGCATTCTTGGGACATGTAGTGTCAAGAGTGAAGGTATAAGAGGGTGGACTCCCGGAAAATAGAGGCGTGGCGCTAGCCAGGCCAAGCCCTTTAGAGATGAGAGCTTGTTGGGCTTAGGAGGTTACTATCGGAGGTTCCCGTAGAAGGGTTCTCATCCCTTGCATTGCTTGCCCGGGTTGACTTAGAAAAGGTGAAGTTCCAATGGTCGGAGATTTGCGAAGAGCTTCCATGAATTGAAGGTCATACTCACTTCAGCAGAGTGTTGACTTTATCGGAGGGCTTCGATGGTTTTGTTGTATCTTGTGATGCTTTGAGAGTCGGGTTTGGGATGTGTATTGATACGGCATGGGAAGTTCGTAGCATATTCTTCCGGACAGCTGAAAATTTATGAGGAAAATTTTAACCCATGATCTTGAGTTGGCGCAGTGGTGTTTTGCTTTGAAGATGTGGCGACACTATTTGTATGGGGTTCATGTGGATGTATTCACTGACCACAAAAGCTTACAATACGTGTTCACGCGAAGGATCTCAGTCTTCGGCAATGAAGGTGGTGAAGCTACTCAAGGACTATGACATGTGTCCTTTACCACTCTCGGGTAAGGCCAACGTGGTAGTGGATGCCCTTAGTAGACTCTCTATGGAGATGTGTATGTGGCGAAGACAAGAGGAGGCTGGTGAAGGAGGTGCATCGAGCTTGCACGATTTGGGAGTTAGATTAGTTGATTCGGCCGATGGTGGGGTAGTAGTCGGGGCCAGTGAGAATGCGTCCTTGGTAAGCGGAGGTGAAGGATAAACAAGATGAAGATCCAACATTGGTAAAGTTGAAAAAAAGTTGTTCAAAGTGAGATGATCTTCTCCAAAGGGAGATGGTGTGCTTGGAGTGTGGTCACTTATGTGTTAACGAGCGTGGGGGATTTAAGGAGTGGGTATGTTTGCATAAGGCTCGTAGATCTAGATATTCTATCCATCGGGTGACACCAAAATATCATGCCTTGCGGGAAATCTACTAGTGGAATGGCATGAAGGGGATATTGCGAATTCGTAGCCAAGTGCCGAATTTGCCCGGCAAGTGAAAGTCGAGCATCAGAGATCGGGGTGTACTCCAAGATATCAGCATTCCTACTTGGAAGTGTGATGAAATCAGTATGGACTTTGTAACTAATTTACCCCTTTTTCATTAGGTAGTATGACTCCATTTGGGTTGTGGTCGACGGGTTGACCCGCGCTACTCATTTCTTGCCGATCAAAACCACCGATTGACGGAGACATTATACTAAGTTATACATCGAGAGCCGGTTATATTGCATGGAGTGCCTTGTCCATTACTCGGATAGAGGCATCGATTCACCTCTCGAGTTTTGGAGATCTTTTCAAAACGGACTTGGTACCGAAGTCAAGCTCGGCGCGGCATTTCATCCACAAACAGGATGGTCGGGCGGAAGGACTATAGACTTTTGAGGACATGTTGATAGCTTGTGTTATTAACTTCAAGGGTAGTTGGGATGGCTTGATTTACCTCTTATTGAGTTTTCCTACAACAACGACTACCACTCTAGCATCCAAATGGCACCATTCGAGGCTACGTATGGGCGAAGATATAGATCGCCCATTGGTTGGTTTGAAGTCGGTGAGGCTTCGTTAGTGGGTCCAAATTCAGTCCATGAGGCTATGGAGAAAGTTCGATTAATAAAAGGAAGGGAGTGAAAATAGCTCAAAGTCACTAAAAGTCTTATGCGGATGTAAGGAGAAGAGATCTTGAGTTCGACATCGATGATTGGGTGTTTATGAAGGTATCTCCATGAAGGTAATGAGGTCGAAAGAAAGGGAAACTCGGCCCGCTATATTGGCCCATAGATAATTGTGAGGCAGTGGGTAAAGTAGCCTGGAGTTAGAGTTACCTTCGAGTTAGCTTGATTCATCCCATATTTCACGTATCGCTCTTGACAAAGTGGCAGGAGATCCAGCTCTAGCGGTTACGATGGAAAGTGTAGGTGTGAAGGATGGCCTCGGTTATAAGGAAATTCCGTTGCAATCTTGAACCGCGGAGTTCGGAGGCGGGAGCAAGGAAGTAGCTTGATGAGTGTTATGGAGAAATCGGCATGTCGAGGGAGCTATGTGGGAAGCCGAGGCGGATATGATAGCTAATAACCCCATTTGTTCCCTTTCATTTCGATTTCGAGTTTGAGGTATCAATTTTTCCCTAAACCTCTATTCAGTTTTTTTCATGTTCCAATTCATGCGTGCAAGTTGTTTTTATGATATGATGTATGTATGCTTGAGTATGCAATTCCAGTCCATCTATGTAATTCTTTTCCGGGGTAATAGTTGTTCCGCTAGTTTCGGCATAAATGATCGGTATTTGCATATGGTGATTGTTTGATTCTAAGTTTCTGCATGTTTCTAACATTCGAGGATGAATGTTCCCAAGGGAGAGATATTGTTATACCCCAGGAACCCAGGATCGGACCCAAGAGTCAATCGGGAAAAAATGCAGGAAAATATTGTAGCGGTGTAGAACGAGTCGTTAGACAACTCGTGAGGAGACTCCATGAGTCGCCCGGTGGCTCGTGGGAAGGTTGGAGTGCTTAAGGAGTTGAGGTCCCCACGGGCGTAGGAACAGCTTCGTGGTCGATCACCATGAGTCGTCGAGGTCTCCCGTGGGGTGAGGAAGGGTTACACAGGAGGTTTGACCGGTGTACCTAACGGATGGGACCCCACAAGTCGTGGCGATCCCAACGACTCGTGAGATGGAGTTCGGAGCAAGCACATGGAAATTTAATTAAGAATGAGGCAATGTACTTGATGAAAGAGGCGTAGCGAGTTGTAGTCCTTTGAGGACGAATCGTTAGGTCTCCCATTGCGAGCCCGATTGACCTGGTGTCCGGAGTGTATGACAGGCGGCACGCGAGTCGTTACTGTCACTGACAGTCGTCGGAGTCACCAGATTAGGAATTTTGGTAGTTATTTCTGCGGAGTAAGTAAGGGCCTTCTTGTATTTCACGCTCCTAGGAGCCTAAACTACGTCGTTTTGATGTATTGACAGGGTCTTTTGGGAAATCCATGATAGACCTCATTTGATACTTGTAAGGCGAGAGGAAAGGAAGGGATTCAAGTGTTCCGCCTTCAAGTTCTTCAAGTTTCCACCTAAGGTTCTTCAAGGGAGATAAGAATCAAGAGGTTCCAAGTATGGGGTTTGAATGGGTAGTTTAATCCACCCATGCTCAAATTCCTCCCAAATTCTATGTTAAAAGCTATCAATTTTTGATGGGTCATAACCCAAATGCATATTTCCTTAAAAATCGTGTGAACATGTTGTAGTATGTCTAAAATCATGGGGTTTTTTGAATTATAGGATGTTTCCATATTTTATTCAATATTTTGATGGTTTTAAATCTCTAAAAGCACATGTGCCCAAATCAAGGGTTTGGTGAAATTCATGGTTATGGTGGTTTCTAAAGCATATGATATGAACTTTTTGAATTTTAAGCATATTTTTCTATTACTCATGTTATTATGATCATGTTTTTATTAAATTTAAGCATTTCAAGTATGATTGAAATTATGGGCAATGCCCACATGTCGCTTATGATTCATGAACTATGATTTTGGCCGAACCAAGGGCCCCATTTCCATGGCTAGTATCACGAATTCTCAAGAATGTTATGATTATCACGATTTAACTAGAAATTATGGGCAATGCCCACATGTCGCTTATGATTCATGAACTATGATTTTGGCCGAACCAAGGGCCCCATTTCCATGGCTAGTATCACGAATTCTCAAGAATGTTATGATTATCACGATTTAACTAGTCATACATGTCATGTATGAATTTTTTATGAGCACGTTGCATGTTTTGGGAGTAGTACTTAACACTGAGTAGGTTCGGGGCCTAGGTTATGCCCCAAATCTCAAAACTACGTACCACCGTAGGTTATGGTTGGGACCGCCTCAGTGTCTTTCCCCTATGCCCTATGGGGTCTTCATGAGTGACATCACGCCTTTCATGGTTCATACCTTTGGAAAGGTATGGACGGCCTCCCCACTAGGCTTACAGGTCGGGTTCCATGTGTGTTCATATGGGGTATGTCGGTTATAGAAATCTCCCATTGTTCCTCGTGGTTTTAATGCATTTATGATTGGGTTCTTTGGCTCAAGTTACGTTTTACGAATTGTTTTCTCTCATGTTATGACTATGACAGGTTTACGAATATTTTGGAAAATCTTGAGCCTTACGATATACTTATGATTTCAGTTTTTATGATCATGATGTTCCCACTCCTATAACTTTCATATTTTTAAGCATTGTCCTGCATACCTTACATACTTAGTACCTTCCAAGTACTGACCCACATATTTTCAGGATCCGGTTCACAGGTTCAGCATTGTTCCTAGCTTGCGCTCAGCTCAGCTCTCAGCTTTCAGAGGTGAGTCCTCATGATTCGAGGGCTTTTTGTTCGGACTTTAAATTACCTTTTGTTTCCAGAATGTTGGGGTAAGTTGGGGTCTTGTCCATTCAACCCGTCTATTATGATTAGAGGCTTTTAGACCTATGTGTAGTATTCAGCAGTTTATGTTTGGATCTTATATTGTTGTTTCTTACACCTCTTGTTACGATTTTCAGCTAGTGCATGATTATTAAGTTAAGCTTTCCGCCTTATGCGAAGGAATTAGATATATACTCAGGTCATGGGTTGACTTGGAGCCTTTCGGGGCTCCTTGTCCCATGTCTACGATCCGGGTGTACTCTCAAGTCGTGACAAATACTCAGCCTAGGGTGGTTCTTGGCATGAGAGAGAGACCCTGCTCATAGATCTCTTGCGCACTGAGTACTCTCCACCGAATAGTACGGTTCTCCCTAGGTGGAGTCTGCTCACCCTTCTCATCAGTTGCCCCATCCTCAAGCCCCAACTCACCATCCCCATCTCCGGATTGGTCCTCCTCGGACCCTATCATCATTAGAGCCACTCCCGGACTCTTAGACCTGTTCCTCAGCTCCCTCCTCAAACTGGGGAGCGTCGACAAATATGGTAGTGGCCGCCTCGACCTGGGCTTTAGCTTATGCCCTAGCGGTTCGTGTCCCATTAATGTCAAATGTATCAACCCTGTACTCTTTCACTAAACCACTAGGAGAGTTGCCTACATGTTCAAAGTCGGAGGGTTCATCTCTCAATGCCCTTCGAGCAGTTATTTCTACCCTAACGGCTTTGTCTTTGGAAGTTTTGGTTGCTTTTTTCTTCAAAGCCATTGTACCTGTGGAGAAAAAGGGTTAGGACTTCATATCTGAGAAAAAGAAAACAAGAAAATACCCTCTGAGATTTTCCACGGGTCTTCAGTACAAGTCATACCTAAAAGGTATGATTCGTACTAAGACTCGTAGTATCTTGGATCACAGTTACGACTCTGAGGTACAATTTGTACCATGATGGTACGATCCATACCATGAGCCGTCCGAGGATACCCCTTGAAAACCATTCTTCTGTATTTTTCCACGACTTAGGGTACAACCCATAAGTTGATTCCACGAGTCGTAGTAAGGGTCGTACAGTTTCCTTTGGACTTGACCCTTTTCAGATTTCTGGTACTATTGTCAGGTATGACTCGTAGTAGGGTACTAAGGGTCGTACTAGGTTTTGTACCAATTACTTTACATACATTTGTCTTGGTACAGTCCTAACGATCCATTCTACAAGTCATAGTATGAAACCACGATCGCATGACGGCTTATGAAGCCTATCCTTGCTTTTATTCATGTCGGTTGTGCAAGTAAGTTCAAGTTTGTGTTGGGTACTTAGAATTCCCCAATCTAGGCATGCATTTTCACACCCTTAAAACTACCCAGTTCTCCCATTATGATTCACAACCCGTAACTCAATTTATTTCCAATTTATGTTTGAATTCTAAGCATGTTCGAATGTCTACCCAGTCAACACAATCACATTTTAAGTTATTGATCATTTTCCTAATCTATTTTCATGAATCTTGAGGAATCACAGTTGATAAACAAGTTCATATACGCATGAAGGTCTTTTACTCAACTCAAAGCATAACTACTTACTTGATTTTTGAAAAATCTTGCTAAACTTCGTGCGTGAGTTAGTGATTAGGGTAGGAATTCAAATTGTGCAGTGTTAATCATGCACAAATCCAAGATTTGTGATATTTTTCTTCAGTTACGGGTGTGAGGGATTTGTGGGAGGTAGTCGTGAGTTCAAGGTATACTTTCATGGGAGATGGGTCCGAAAATTTTGGATTTTAAATATGTTAGGGTGAATTTTATGAATTCAGGTCGAGTCGGGTCAATTTATAAAATTTGGCCCGTCACGACTCATGCCATGAGTCGTAGGTTGGACCTACAACTCATCCCTAGGACTCGTAGTAGAAGTTTAAGAAAACTTACCTATGGATATACGAGCACATCATACGTCTCGTACCATAGAGGTACGAACCGTACCACGACTCGTAGGTCACCTTGACTGGAGTTCCATCCTTTGCATAGTTCATACCTATAGTGAGTACTACGACCCGTACAATGGATTTATGAGTCAGAGGACCAATTGTACCATGAACTCATGAACTAGGACATATCTCTGCTTCTTACCACGACTTATACTACGGCCCGTACAATGCTCGTATGAGCCGCACTGAGGCTCATAGTACAAGTCTGAACTGAAATTTTTCTGCACCCTGTTTTTGTTTCACCTACACACTGAGCACACATAAGTCAATAAACTTGGGTTGACTCCTAAGAAGAGCTTGATTTAATGTCGCGGCATGATACAGGTGGTTCAATTACTCAGAATTCACCAAACCACCTCATAGGTTGCCTCCTAAGAAGCGCCTGATTTAACATCGTGGCACGACGCAAGTCTCTTGACTACTCAGACTTTGTCAAAAAACTCATAATCATCCTCAGTTATTGATGCCACCCTAAACTCATTAGGCTGCTTCATTGACCGGCAGATATTGAAAGTGTCCTCCTCTTTATTAAGCCTAAGTTTTAGTTGGCCAGCCTCAACATCTACTAAAGCCCTCCCAGTGGCAAGGAATGGTCGCCCCAAAACGATGTGGACCTCAAAGTCAACCTTCCAATCTAGGATCATGAAGTCCGCTGGGAATATGAATTTGTCCACTTTGACAAGCACATCAAACAAGATCCCCACAGGCTTCTTCACAGTACGGTCGGCCATTAACAGCTGCATAGTAGTCGGTGTGGGGTCTCCCAAGGCCAGATGCTTGAACATAACTAATGGCATCACATTAATGCTTGCTCCTAAGTCATATATTTCCTTCACGAACTCAACATCACCAATAGTACATGGAATAGTGAAGGCGCCTGGATCCTCTTTTTTCTAGGCAAGGACTCGTGAGACTATGGCACTACAATGGTGCAAGTTACCCACTGGCTCATAGCTCATGGACCTCTTCTTGGTAACAAGGTCCTTCATAAATCTGGCGTATCTAGGCATCTTCTCCAATGCCTCGACCAATGGTATGTTCATAGATAACTGTTTAAGCATAGAAAGGAATTTTTGGAACTTGCCATCTTCTTCCTTCTTCTTCATCCTTTGAGGGAATGGTGGCGGTGGATCTAGTGGGCTTTCATGGAGCGAAACTAACTGGATAGACAAATTAACTAATGAAAATGGATTGGCTTTAACAAGTTTGAAAGTCAATTAATTGAGGAGCTATAGGATATTTCACCTCTTTAGAAGAATGGAGATCGACATTGCATTCAATTTTAAAGAACTAGAAGGTTTCTACTATCACTATTGATATGACTCTACGGAGTATGGGGACTAAAGGGAATAATCGTATGGTACATCGAAAATGTTCTAGTCAGGAGCAATAAGACAAAAGAGTGCCTATTCATAAATAATCATCACTTATGGACGCTCGAGCAAGGTATCCGTTAATAAGGGAACTTAAAGTAGTGGATCAATGGTAAGTGTTCACAAATTCATGTTGTAAAGTACATTTCAGGGATTTCATTGAGGCCAGTTAGATCAGTTGAGGCTAAGAGAAGTGAATTAGTGTTGGGGTAAGGAAACTTGTCGATAAAGGGAGCTCTTAACAGGCAAGCTTACATGAAATCATATGAGAATGTTAGTAGGAATGTGTGTATTATTTCGGTATTGCTAAGTACTTTGGTGAGAAGACTTTGTGATGGGTTGTACTTGTAATGCGAATAATTTGGAAGGTTTTCCGATTTAAAATATTCAAGTAAGGTAGGAAAGACTTTCAGATGTCAAGATTTGCGATTTATTACAACTCTTATGATTGGCTTGGCTTGTATACAAAGATTGATGGTATTTTAAAACACTCATCAAGAAGATTTGAAGGATTTTTGGTTTATAAAGGTAAATGTGATTGGAAATAGAATCTAAAATTTGGAAAAATAAGGATTAAGATATCTATTTTAATTTGGAAGGTTAGGGGTTTATCTTCATAAAAGGGGGACTTAATTTAGAACAACCTGATTATTTGGATCTTGTTAAGACTATGGTGATATTATCATGTATTATTCAGATATATGCTTGGAGGAGAAATTCTACGAACATTGTATCTAGGAGTTGTGTAAGTTCTATGGTGGTTTTGAGTTTCATAATTGGTGAGGTTCAAATGACTGACATGATAAGATCAATGGGAAGATGATTTATGGTGCATTAAAGTGTGTGGTAACATGAAATCCTCATGTGAATGGGCTAAAGTTGATCAGGTAAAGGGAGTTATCTATATGTTTGGATCAAAAATTAGGTTTTTTTCTAAGTTAGACTATATTTTTGGTAGTTGACTATATTGGAGTGTGGATTGGTAAGATAAGAGGAATTGAAAATATCGGTTATGGATGACTTGGAAGAACTTATGAAAAAAATATGAATTGTAATAATTTTTACTTTTAGGGATTCTTAAAGGTGTAACTAGGTGTTGCTCTTAGTTATTTGTGATTCAGAGGTATAGATTATGAGGTCACACACCTTGTGTTGAAGAGTTTAGAGTAGTAAATGTGTTAGGGGTAAGCATAAGAGGTTCACATATTTGATACTTTGATATATTCAAATCCCATGAAGTTCTATCAAAATTGTGTGATTAGTATGACTTGAGAAATGTGAAGAAAAAAGACATCAGATATTGATCCTTGGTGCGGTGTTGATGATTTTGTGGATTTCAGCCTTTGAGTTCAGGAACAACAGCATAAGAACATTCATGGGTGAAAGATGGAATATGTCAACACAAACTTATAAAGAACTGAGTAGTGATTTTGTGAAGAGTTGGGGTCAATTCGGGTAACTATTGAAAATATAAGGGTAACTGTCTATTCTACACTGGGTTAGGTTGTTCATGGTATGCCAGGTGATTTACGGATGTATGTATTACCAAAAGACTTGCAGTTATGCAGGTTTATTGAGAATTTTGTGTAGAATCGATATTACCTTGTTGATGAAAACTACATAGATTGTTGCAAGGAGTTACCTAGATAGTTGATGGTGTATTGGAAATATATGAATAGATATGGGAAGCCTTTGGGAGATCAGTTGTTTTCTACAGATTTGTCTTGAGAACATAATTTCTAGAATAATGGATGAAGCATACCATTTGAAGATTTTCATACAAGTAGATATAAGTTTCTAACTCAGTTGCTTCAGTTTGAAGAAACAAAACTATCAGACCTGGAATTAGCACAATCAGCCTTGGATATGACTAGTTTTTTACATAAATACTTACAGTTGGCTCAGAATAGGCAAACATGTGGTGTGTTGCAATGTGTTTTCTAAGGGTTCTTGGTACTAATAACTACTCTAGAAGATGTGAAAGGATGACTAGTTAGATCAGAGTATTTTACTAGTACAGTGTCAACAATGAATTTCCTCATAGTAATCAGATTGTGGTGACTACGATGCATGTAGATGAATTAATCACATTCAGAACAATGATTATAATCAAATCAGGTATTGTATGCAGAGATAGTTCAAGTATATGAAAATTAGTTGTTGTGAGAAGTTTTGGTTTTGAATTAAGGAGATATAGTCTTATGGCTAAAACAAAAGTAGATTTGACGGGTAGGGTGAACAAGCAAAACTACTGATGTAACTTTTTTTAGAGCTCATGCATGAGTCCTACCATGGGTATTTACAACTCCTGGATAGTCTTAGTACTTTTTCTTGCCCGTTCGAGGACGAATGGATGTTTAAGTGGTGGATAATGTAACAACTCACATGGTCATATTGTGATTTTGGACCCGTTTCCCTAGGTTAAACCTTTTCATATATTTATTTTATCATTATGACTTGTGGAGATGGATGACACAATTTCTGAGATGATCTAATGAAGATTGGATGAGATTTTCGATTTTGGAAGGTTTGAAGTTTGAGAGGTTTACCAAAGTCAATATTTTATGTTAATGAGTTTAAATTTGAATTTTGAAAGCTCTGTTAGTTCTGGATGGTGATTTATAACTTAGTTGGATGGTTTTCATGGATCTCGAGGTGTTTGGGAGTGATTTGAGTCTTTGGCTGAATTTATGAGCTTTAAGGAAGCTAAGTTTGACCACGGCCAACTTTCTATCAAAACGACCTCATATCAGTGATTTGATGATTCCAACAGATCCAAAATGTGGTTTATGATTGAATTGCATATTTGATTTGTGTTCAGAGGATTTCGGATGAGTTTCGGACAATCAAGTTGCATTTTAGTATAATTTAAAGTTAAGAGTTGACCTCGATCAAATAGTTAACTAAATGACCTCGGATTAAGGATTTGAAAGTTCCAACAAGTTTGTATGGTTACTTTGGACTTGTCCACATATTTTGATTTAACTTCAATAAGTTTTGGGTGGATTTGAACGTTCTGTGTGTTTTAACATGATTTTGAAGCATAAAATGTGACAACTCAGAGGTCTGTTTTTAGTTTTATAGATCGAAAAATTATTTTGAGACTTTCAAAATTCTTCGCATGAATTATAAGAGTGATCTGAAAAGTTTGGTGCAATTTTGATAAGTCAAGATCGGGTTTTTATTGCAAAAGATGAAATTATTCTTAAATGAGCAAAAATGATAAAGCACTAAATGGAGTTTTGATTGAACTGGTAGGTCCGTATAATTATTTAGGAATTATAGGGAAAAAATCATTGCATTTTGAGTTCATATGATGAAGTTATGACCATTTTAGTAAAATAAATATTGCTGATGCAAAGACAAAAAATTCAAGTCTGGTGCAGACTTTTAGTGACGAAATATGTGCTTTTAGTGATAAAACTGGACTTTTAAAGACAAATTTCTCACCCTTTATATAGCTGGACAGAATTTCAATTTCATTATCCTTGTTGTGATTTTGAGAGCTAGGAGACTCAGTTTTAGGTGATTTTTGATGCGTTGGATTTATATTTTTTGTGGGGTAAGTTTTTAACCTTAAAACCATTATCTTCATGCTAAATAATTGATTATTTCACGTTTTACTTTACTCCATAAAATTGGATAAAAAATTGAGATTTTAGGCCTAGGGTTCTTAAAATAAAAATTCATGATTTAAGGATTGAATAACGATCCGTTTTAGCTAAAATTCGACGTATGAGTTTATTTCATTATGTGTAAGCATAATCTGAAAGAAAATTTCATATTTGATTTCTGAGTTCGGGGTGACTTTTTGACCCAATTTTTCGAGCCGAAAAGAATTTTAGCAATATTGGTGTCATTGGATTCATATTCTTATGGAGATTATGTATTTGAGTAGATTTTAATCATTTGGAAGCATTACAAAAGGAAAAATTTATAATTTGACGCTTGGGCTTCGGTTTGAGGCAAGTACAGATTTCTTGATTCTTTGAGGTGTTAGTTTTCTATATATTAAATGAGTTTAAGGGTAGTGGGCAATAAGGGGGTCTCATATAAATGAGATGACGAACATTTATATGGGTACCGATGTTATGATATGGGTAAATTTATATGAAATTGATACATGTATTGATGTCATTCCACAACTTATGGTGTGATTGATTTACTAGGACTTATGCACTACGTAATACTTGATTGTGACTTGAAGATCCTTGATTGCAGCAGTTGGTTGATGAAATTGTGTTATTCATACATACTCATACCACTCTTATTGTTGCATGATGATCATTAACTAATAGTATTCATTGAGTTATTTTCTGAAAATTCATACTCTTGTGATGCCGATGGGAAATGATTCCGGCGTGTGTTATTATTGATGAAAAATAGTTTCGACATGTGTTATTACAGATGGAAAATGGTTCCAACATGTGTTATTATTGATGGTTGGTTTCGACATGTGTTATTGCCGATGAAAAATAATTCTGGCGTGTGTGATTGCCGATTGGAAATGGTTTCGTCATGTATATGGACCTCGCGAGTCCCCCATGGGTCCCGACTATCCAACAGAGGAAGTGGGTATATACAAATTCTTGGCCAGTGCATTGCATTCCATTACATTTCATATTGAGTTGAGTATTGAAGTGTTGAGNTTGATTTGTCTCATTGTATTTGAGACTCATTATGAGATAATCAGTGGTGTAGTTGATGTGCTGACTATTAACTTGTTAGGCCAAGCTTCTGGGAGGCCAAAAGTGCTTATTTTTCCTAAAAAGCACTTATTTTTAAAAAATGAGGTGTTTGGTCAAGCTTTTGAGAGAAATTAATTGCTTTTGGGGAGTAGCAGAAGCTAAAAAAAAGTTGTTTCTCCCCAAAAGCACTTATTTGAAAAGGACTTTTGTGAAAAATACACTTAGAAGCACTTTTCAAAGCTTTACCAAACACTAATTGTTTCTCAAAAGTACTTTTAAAATTTATTGGCCAAATACAAACTGCTTCTCACCAAAAGTACTTTTTTGATAAGCAATTTTTGAGAAAAGCACTTCTCAAAATAAGCTGATTTGAGAAGCTTGGCCAAACAGACTATATATTGAGATATATTGTGATATCATCATTGGTGTAACTAACTTCAAATAATATATATTTTATTTTCTTCATGGTTATATATTAAATCCATAAACTCTTATTGAGTTGGACTATTATTATTTTATATTTATAACTATTGAAAAAGAATTGTTAGGATTATATCTTGTCATTACTTCTAGAAAGGTTTAGTTATCAAAGCTTGCTGAGTACATGTGTTTTCCGTACTCACCCTATACTTGCTGCAACTTTTTGTGTACAAGGACTGAATCAAGTGCTAATGGTACTTGAGTTTCTACGCGGTTCGAGATATATTGAGGTTAGAGTTCAGAGTGAGTTTCTTTCTCTTAGACAGTACTGAATTCTAGAGACTTATTTTTTTATTTTCCGTATTATTTATTTCTAGACGGTGACTTTAGTTTTTTTCAGAGTTGTTTGATACTCGTAGACGCTCTTGTACTAGTGTCACCAAATCTTGGGATTGTTTTGATTTTAGAATCATTTATTCCGCACTTATAGAAGTTAGTTGCTTATTTTCATTACTTCTGTAGTTCTTATATTATTAAATGTTTAACAAAGGAACGGGGTTCGCTTACGAGGATGGTGGGTGCCCTCATGGATCAATGCGATTTTGGGTCTTGACAAGGGGTTTATAGAAAATAATAGTAAAACAAGAGTGAAAATCAGTTGTTGTTTATCAAGATTTGCAATTAACTAGGGTAAGTGTTCCTCTTAGGTTCATAACTACTTCGGGTTTACACTCGTGATCTATCCTAATGCTTACTTGTAGAACTGATAACTAGGGTTCATCCAAACGACTGGTTCGTCCCTATTGGATGACTATACTCAATCATCGGGTTAGGTCTCATGAGTGAATTCAATTTAACCATTATCAATTTATTCCAAATTAACTATCCTGCAACCGCAGCTCAAGTTACCTAATGATCATAAAAATCAAGGCTTTGTTATAATTCTCTTTTCCTAATCTCTACTTCTCTAGGTTCAAGCAAGTAAAGAGTTCGAGCAAGTCCTAACGTTGCGCAACGTTGAGAAATATTAAAGATGAAGAGAATATAATGCAAGCATTTAGCATTGGTTTTGAATCACTTTGTGTAACCCTAGTTCATTAATCCACCATGATTCCCACAATCCTGATTGTGGAGGTTGTAGTCTCTCATGATTGTAAGCTTATGATTAGTATTCATAAACAAACACATTATTGAATACTTACAATGATGATTGAAAGAAAACCTGCTTTGAATATTGCAAGAAAAGATGATGAAAAAATTCAAGAACAATTTGAGAAAATCCAAGTTAAGGTCTCAAGAATTGCTCTCCAATATTGTCAAAAACTTATTACAAACTGATAATGAACCTATTTCTACGACTCCTGAACTAAAAGAAACCTAAAAAGTATCTATACAGATAATAAAATTATTTTCTTAAGTTAACAGGGAAATATCTAAATCTGGGACAGACACTTCATACGACTCCCCATATGACCCATAACAGGATTGTACGGGTCGTGCCTTGTCTCGTACATCCCTTGGCTTCTATAGAATTTGCTAAGTGTTGTCCTCTAGTACGACTCGTAACATGTTTCCATGAGTCGTACAATCAAGTCATAGTTTGATACTGAGAACTCTGGCATCTTCTGAAGATTTCTACGAATGTTTTGGTACGCCTCGTATCTTGCTCCTACGACTCATAACAGCTTATCGTAACATGAGATCTACCAAGTCTCAAAAATCTCTTAAGTTCTCCACGGCTCCTGGTATAGGTCGTAGGTAGATGCTACGATCCGTAATAGCTACCCGTATCAGGAGACTTCACTTGTGCAAATTTTCCTGAAGTATTCTATGACTCAAGCTACGGCTCATACCAGGATGGTATGGCTCGTACTGAGAGTCGTACTTTGCCTTTGCCTTGTACCAATCTTTTGAAATTTTCCACGAGTCTCAGTACGGCTCGTACAATCTTGGTACCGCTCGTACTGAGATCTATACTTGGCCTCTTTTCTGCATTTTTCTACATCTTTTGCACATTTTCACTCCAATACCTATTTTCCTTGAAAACAAAGTAAAAGCACCACATATCCATATAAACACACCTAATTCCATGTTATTTTTCCAGTTTTAAGCATCAAAATGCTGTAAACTCACAACACATCAATATACTCCTCGGTTCTCATTAGTATTCATCCCTCACAATCCTAAGCTTTCCCGTACTTCAAAATCCTCTTTGTCCCCTTGAATCACTGCCTCCCAGATCTTTTCATTTCTATTAAAATTTTGACAAGTAAGAAATTTTTGAGATTTTAAAGTCTTGATATTCTCAAACTTGTTAGAAACATATAGAGAAGACTCTTGAGATGTTAATCTTTATAGAGGCATAATGTGGTTAAGTACTAGGTGGCCTGGCAACAGGGTTGTTGATATGTGACTTGAATAATGTCGATATATGTTTTAAGGACATAAATTGATGGTTTAGCAGTGTATATATGATTATGCAATTTAACTATAAGAAAGAAAGATGCATGACTGACTAGTCATAAGAACCGGGTCCTTTGAATTTCTTCTGATCATTCTTAAGAGTAGGATAATATTGTCAGTTCTTATTTGACCTCCTTGATCTATCCATGTGTGTGTACCAACTAAGATATAAGGCTGAACTAGACATTTCTTTAATTCATCTTCTATAACTTTGACTCAACCATGACCAATTTCTGGGATAGTCAAGAATATTCTTGATTAACCTTTTATACATCTTCGATCCGGTCTCTCATGTGACTTTTGTTTATTTATCACATGTTTCCTGCTTCTTCTCTTGAATTGCACCTCAATCGAGTTAACAATCTTTTGCCTAAGGTACCAAGATCTTTGTTGATTCTCCTCTTGTTATGCACATCTTTTTTCTTTTTCTTAGAGAACCAGTTCCTTTGCCTGGTTTATTAAGAATTTCACCCTTCAAATCTATAGTCATAAGCATGAGTAGATCAAGACTATTTTTTGCAACTCTCTTGTTAGTGCTTGATTGACTAGAGAACCGGGTTATTTGATTTTGTAGTACCTTAGAAGTAGTTTTTTATACTATATTTCTATACACTATTCATCTCCTGATTTTCTCTTCTACTTTGTTAGAATCATGTATCTCGTTTGTTGCCTCCTTTTCCCTTTTGAAGCTTTCTTTTTCATCTTTCTTGAATTTTGATAGTTTTTTGAATCTGGCTCTTTCTATTATCCTCTTTATTATTCAACATCAAGTCTGTATGTCAAGTCCTTTGTGATTCAAGTCCTTTTGTAAACCCTTTAGAGTGATATGATTCTTTACATGCTTTCTTTTCTTTAAGAACCAGGTTCCTAGTCATAGTACTTGAGATGAAAATTTTAGGCTCTTTTGTTGTGCTGCTCTGCTCCTTATTTCCTCTTCTGACTTATGAACTGATCTCTATAAATTTTATATCATGTATGTGGACTTCTACAATTATATCCATACCCGTTCTTCATGGACTTTCAGTATGAGGAAGTATTCTTTATCCTTTGTCATATGTTAAGACCTCTTCTTATGTTTTTATTTTTCACTACCTTATCTCTTTCTTCTCAGCATAAAGAGGAGTTGTAGGAATCTATACATATTTGGTTTTATTTAAGTGAGAAGCAAGATTCTTTAGTCTTGATTGTTGTGAAAAGTTAGGTTCTCCATCTTTTTTATGCTCACTTTTAGACTTGAATCTACTTTTGTTGTGTTTTTCTTGTAAATATGTTGTCATGCTTGAGAACTAATCCATTGCAAAATCTTTTTTCATCTTATTCCTGGTCCTTTTTAACTTCATTAGGAATGTCTAGTTCTTTTTGGATTCATCACCACAATCTCTTCCTTCAATGGGAGCAGCTAGAGACTTTTCAACCTTGAGCCTTGCTTTCCTTTTCTTCAATATAAGAACATGTATCTTCAAATCATTAGCCTTTTTATCAGGTTCTTATATTTTAATTAAAGAGTTGTGTAGTCTTTCATTAATTTAGAATAATGTGGATCATGAGCTCCAAGCATGTGTGAATCATCTCTTCAATCTCAGAGTAATTCATCGTGTCACCATCCTCATCTATCCCTGAATCAGAATTAGATTCTGCTATAGTTGCCTGCTTTCTTTTATGTTTGATTTTTTCTTATTTAGTATGGACTCCTCATCTTTTATTTTTTTCAACATGAGTTTTTAAGATCTCCTCATACTGAGTTAGAAGTATATTCTAAATTTATTTGATTATATCACATAAAGGGATTTGATCTTGTATATTAGGTCCAACGCCCTAAAGCAGAAATTTTTTTGGCTTGGGGCTTCACCTATATTTCTTTGATAGCCTCCCTTTAGTGTTGATTCTTGATCTTAGAAATAGTTTACTTTCCTATTTAATTCTACGCTATGGTATCCTAGGACCATCCGAAATCATATCCCAGACTTCCAAGTCTTCTGTCACTATGAAATTTTGCATTCTTGACTCCCACCCTTAATAGTGATCTCCGTTAAAATATGGTGGCCTTGTGATTGATATTATTTTTTGTAACTTTTGGAGGTGAAATCATCTTTCATTTTTCAAGATGTTAGCCTTTATTAAAAGAAATGACTCTAATACCAATTGTTAATTTTGTTATAACTTAAGTACTCAAAGAATCGAGTTTTTTGAGCAACTAACGAAGGTAAATTGCGAAATAAAGTAACTCAACCCAAGTATTTAGCATGGAAAACTTCTTACTCAAGGGAGGAAAAAATACATCCTACCTCTGTATGATTTTCCCAACTCTTTCATAAACTCGAGTATTTAAGATTTACAATCACCCTTGTAACACTAAGGAACTGTTCCCAACAATTTCAACCTATACCATCTTAACTCTTCTCTTTAATGACTCTACCCATTCAATGAAGTTGTTTGCAAATACAAAACAATACCTACTATAATCAATTGAGAAAATAATCATGATCTTGTTTTGGAACCACACAAAAAAATAACTATTATAATACAAGAATTGTATAGATAAAACATGATAGGACAAGGTTCTTTTGTTGTAGCGGTTGATTTCTCTTTAAGATTCTTTGTGTAGAATTTTTTTCACTCTGATGACTCTCTCTTTGGGTATGGTCAAACTCAAAAGCTTTATGTCATGTTGTTTATATAAAAGTAAATAATCGTCTTGTAGTTCTCCAATCCAAATAAGATTTAGTCTTTCCATGATCCAATTCTAACTTGACTTGATTTGAATCTTCATCATACGTCGGGCTTCCTTCTCCTTTTTTCAAGATAATATCTTGTGCATAACGTATGATAACTTTCCTTTTCTTGATTCCCATTTTCACGTAGAATTGAATTAAGATTAATTACAATTATCCTAGGTTTTTATGATGCACACATCACTACAAGAAAGCAGGAAATTCCCAACAACTTTTTATCAACAATTGTAGTGTTGTTGGCTAAAATCGATAAATAGCAATAGCCTAATAAAATTGTTGTTATATCATAAAAAATTTTATCACAATATTTTTTTTAGCAAACACTTTAATGTTGTTTCCATGTTTTACAGTTAAAATAATAATTTTTAAAATTTAAAAATTGGCAACATCATTTTAGCAACAATTATAGTATTGTTGGCAATTTTGAATAAAAAGCAACAACTTAATTTAATTATTGCTATATCATAAAACTTTTTAATCACAATTTTTTTTAGTTATCAAATGTTTTAGATTATCGTTGCCATATTTTATGGGTAATATAACAAATTTAAAATACACATATAATTGGCAATAATAAATTGTTATTGTTGGAAATAAATTTTATTTTGCCAACAACATATGTTAATTGGGGCCTAAAATATTTGAGTATTACTTATATTTTAATTTTTCGCCAAAAAAAATAAAAAAGTGTCAAACCTGTTTTTTTTTTCCAATTACTTTCCCCAATTCGTTTCCCACTATTTTAATTCCCAATCATAGCTAGGTTTTCTCTTTTGGGTTAATCACTTAATCTTGGTCAAGCTTTTCCTCTATTGCCTCACCTTCCTTTGCTGCGTCTTTTTTCTACAGATCGTAGAAAAATTGCAAGTACTTTCTCTTCAATATTTACTTTTTCTGACTAATTCTTGATCGTATTATACAAATAATTACTTTTTTTTGATTGACTTTAATTAATATAATTCTTCACTGGGTATTGATATTGTTGTAATCATGAAAATCTAGATATATAAGTTGAGGTATACTTAGCCACAGTTACTCCTAGAATACGAAAAATGGTTACAACTCTTTTCTGGTTGGGGTTTAAAGAGGAGAGGTTGGAGGCATGGAATTGAATGTTGGGTGTGGAGGACTGAAAATTTCTTCCCTAATTTGGCAATAAATCTAGGGTTTGGCGTTTGTTTTTTTTCAGTTTAATATTTAGCAGGCGTTTGGACATGCGATTTCATGTCGCGATTTAAAACTATGAGATGAAATCAGCATTTGGACATACAATTTCATCTCATAATTTCAAATCATGAGATGAACTCCCAAATTCTCCAAAAAGTTTGATTTGGGATTTCAAATCATGAGATAGATTTTTCAAATGCAAAATTTAACCCATAAGTATATATTATGTAAAAAAAAATCTACCATTATATATACCAATTATATTTACCAACTATTTATTAATAAATGTAAACAACTTTTGTCAAATATTATATTGGACATAAATAGTTTGTCAACCTTTGTCCATACTATGTGGGAGAAATATATTAAAGAGTAGCACACTACAACTCATGTTTAATTTTACTTTTTATTGAACTAAAGTTCAATTCTTAAGTTGTATTTTTTTTCTACAATGGCTTTATGATAGTGTATTATATTTTATTATGAACTTTTACTTATTTGGTAAGATTGTATAAGAATTTGGGCAATTTGAATAGTATTTACAACTTATGGGGTTCTTATATTAATGAGAAAAAAATACAACTTAAAAATCTCAAATTACATGTCCAAACAAAACTTCAAACTTCATCTCATATGATTTCATCTCGCATGGCCAAACGGACCCTAATAAAAACTTTGATTCGGTGTTTGATTTTCAATTTTCGATATTATATACCGAAATTAACTTTGATTCGGTGTAATTTTTGTTGTTTGATTCTGTTCTTCGGTATGAGCATGGTTCTTAAAAAATTGATTATTAAAAAGAATGTATTGAGATGCTCTATGCCTTTGTCATATAGATAATCTAAAG
>JACEIK010000276.1:85906-104681 GCA_018107945.1 Datura stramonium
ATATGTGTATTTTAATTTTTAAATAGATATTTGTATAGTTAATTTGATCTTAATTAAAACTTCATTTTATTTACAATAATATTCTAAAAAAAAATGTTCAAAAAAATTAGAACTAATTAACTCTTTTAACTTTGCGAAACTCTAAATACTTTCGGTCAAAACTACCACCTCTCACGTGGAAAAGACAGAAAAATTCATTCTGCTCAAAAGTTCAATCAACTTTCTACTCCCCCCCCATATTTCTATTTACTCCTATAGCTATCTAGTATCTAGTCTAATAAAAGGTAATACTCCTATACCTTAACTCTTAAGCAAACAATTTAACCAAAGATTTAAGGACATTGGACTTTAATAATGTGTGTGTTTGTGCATAAAACGGATCAAGTTTAGAGATCTGATCCTTTGGCCATGCGAACAAGTGTTTCCACATAAAGAAAAAATAAATAATGAAAATTGCCTAGAAGAGTATGTCAAGAAGATTAAATTAAATTAAGACATTATTGCAGAAAATAAAAATTATATTCCCAATTTTAGGATAATTTTATTTATTTTCTTGCTATTAAGGATCTTTATAGAGTTTTAATGAAATTTCTTTTTCAAATAAAACAAAAATTATTTTTCTATAAAGTCTCAAATTTTCATGATCAATCAATTTGCTATTATAAACGTAAAATGAGCATAAATTTTCTGGTGCAAAATGTATAAATTCCTGTTTTTTATTTTTGAGTTAATTATATTTAGTTTGAATAATTTTTATGTGATAAAATTTAAAATAATTAGTTTTTTTTTTTTTTTTCTGTATAATGCTTGGACAAGTAGAGATGAAATTATCCCTTGGTCCAAAGAATAGAAAACCGAACGAATGACAGAATGATGGAATAGGAATATCCTTTTGAGCCTAATTCTATTCTTCTATTAATTTCCTAGGGTAAACGCCTGTTACTTTCCAAAAAACACTCGCTTGTAATTGTCCTAAAACACACTCCAAAAATCTGAAAATTGTTTATTACAAAATCAAGGCGAATCTGTTACACCCAGTAATTGATTAATTCGTTCCTCATTTGTAATCATCCACAGCAATACTATTTTTTCAAGGAAAGGCAAGGCATCGTGCATATCTTCTTTCAGCTGCAGTTGTTGAAGGGTGCAGGGTTTTCGGGTTCAGGTATATGATTATCCATTTGAAATTTCATCTCAATCAGTTGGGAATTGGGGTTGCTTTGGACTTAATTGTTGGAATTTGCACAAGTGTTTCTTCGCTTTTCATGATTGGCCATTTCCCCCAATTCTTAAAACACCCAAGTTTCTTTTTCTTTTTTGCTGTTTTATAATTCTCTCTTTATGTTAGGGATTTGGGTTTTAATTGGGTGAAAATTTTTTACGTACTTTTTCAGCTGTCATCATTTGATTCGTCTTGTTTGAGATTTGGGTGTTTTTGTGTGCTCAGAGTCTGTCTATTTACCTTGCGAAGTTCTGATATTTCTGGTTTTGATTATGATAGTTCATATGATGCGTGCTGGAGGAATCCATTTGATCTTCAGTGTTTTGTTGATAATCTATAGATTCAACCATGTATGAAATCTTCTGCATCTTAGTGTCTTTTAGTATACTTATCTAAAATCACTTCTTTAAAAAATATAGTTTGTAAAAGACATTTAACTGGATTGGTGAAAGAATTGGATTTTGATTGAACAAACACATCTATAGTTGCAGCAACTTAACAATGTAGCCACTTGTGAGGCTTCTCTCATCAAGGTATGAGATTTCTGTCCAATTACTGTATTGGCGCAACAAGTATGGCACTCACTGTTGCTTCTGACACTGGTGTATATAGTACTACTCTCTGTTGCGGCTAAAGAACTTAGCTGCAGGTCTCAAGACAACAACAACTATGCCTCAACTCCAAACTAGTTAAGGATGGCTAAATGATCTTTGCCATTCGGTTTGGGCTTATTTTCATTTAAATGCTCAAATTTTCTTTTGAGACAAATCAAGAGTTTCTGCAACGAGAGGTTATACAAATCTCATGATTATTCATATGCCAACATTCAAAACTCTAACCAAAGTAAAAGGGCATAACACCAAACGTAATGTAAGTGTACAATGAACAAAGCCTATTCCGAACTAGTGGGTATTACCAAAAGACACTTGTTTCTTTTTTTTTTTTTTTGGTGTGTGTGTGTGTTTTCTTCTTAACTAAGATCTTATGGATTACCTACTTCGTTTCAATTTATATCTTATTTCCCTGTTTTTTTGTTTCAAAGAGAAGCCATTTTTCTATATTTTGTAAGCTTATTTTTTAACATCTCATTTTACGATTAATGGCAATGACATTCCTTTATAGGAATGACATGACATGCTTAAGATCACAAAATTCAAAAGATATTTTTGGTATGTTATATACGCCTTTACTTTAAGACTGCAAGATCTAAATGTCCTCTTTATGGCTTAAACTTTGTGCCCAGTCAAACAATCAAACTAAGAAACATAAAATGAAAGGGAGGGAGTATAAAATATTGTCAATTTCTTTTAGATAGCTTCTCACCATGTGATTTTGCATCTGCCTCATCCCTTTTGACACATTCAGTTATCATAGTGGCGCCTATGAGTAGGTGCGTTTGGAAGTCTATAATATGGGCAAATCATTTCAAGCGACCTTCTCTCAATTTATCTTTTATGTTTTCTACTTGCACATTCTATTGGCTGTAATCCTTTATAATCTTGTACAGTCACATCCAACTCACTGTTTGCATTTCTCCAATTATCATTCTTTGGCTATCTTTACATTTCCTATCAACCTACCGGCAGACCTTGTCTGTTTAGACTTAGGATTGACGATAAGAAGCTCGCATAAGTGAAATTCACAAAGTAGAGTCTCAAGAAATGAGTTAAATTAAGATCAAGCTTGTTATTGTTCTTTAATATTATTATATTCTGTTTGATAACTGGGAATCTTGTTTTAGTTTATACATGCAAAAGTTGATTTTCCAATCTGCTTGGCTTTGAAATGCCGACGATTGTGCAAAATATAAATTGCATAATCCTGAAAGTGATTGCGGAAGGAAACAGCTCATACTGGCTAATATCATCAGTAGTGCAAGCCATTTACCTGCTGTCCTTTTACCTCCTAGTTGTAATTTACCCTACTGTTAATGTCTACTCTGAACGTTTAATTGCTGTTACATGTTCCCATTTCAAAAAAAAAAAAAAGAAAAGAGTTCAGTTGCTGCTTCATTGGGCACTTTATCTGAACCAAAATTTCTTGCTTTTTGGCAGTCAAGCATCAAATCTTTTTGTTTGCTGTCCAGTTCTGATTTGTATTCTCTTATCAATGGCTGAAGCTTGATCCAGAGAGAGAATTTGTTTCACTATACCATCAGATTGCTGCATTTGCTTGTGATAATTGCTTCCGTTTGTGCTTATTCCTCAAGGTTACCATCACCAATCAATTTCTTACTTTGCTTTCTTTGTGGATTTTTGAACTCGTAGCATTCTTTTTGTCTGCTCTATTTTATTTGGCCTTCCACTTTCTGCTGTGTTCTAATAATTCTATTTTCTTTATCTGTAACTACCCTTTTCCTTCTTCCAATCAGAACAAACATCAAGTCCCAAAATGGAAATGGTTGAGGATTTTTGTAGTCATAAGCTAAAATTTGGATTAGCAGTCACTACTTTTAATATTGTATATAACATGACTTTTGATCTGAATCTCACATTTAATTTCCGTGGAACTATTTATGACCTAAATCTCTCTCATTTAAATTTTCCGCGGTTTAGGCAGGTAAAGGTCTGTTGTAATACTCCTTATCCACTTATAATGCTCTTTTATAAGTAGAAATGGATAAACTCCCCCAATGCTTCTTTAGTCCCTTGTTTTATTTTGGGGTTGGGGCAAATTCTGCTTGTAATATTGTAGAGAGAATTCTTTTTGTTTTATTACTCTAGTGTTTAAGCCAAGCTTGCACACACTTCGACTAATTCACAAGTTCTGCGCTACCTCCACCAATACAAGTATTGCTCAACTCTGCACCAAGGGTTAGATAGGAAGAATCCATCTACAGAAGTTCAAACCCTGGTTTCCAAGGTCATCACACAACGATTCAGCTGTTAGGCCAGCTGTTTGGAGGCCTGTAACATTGGGAGAAACTCAATTCACCATTATAAGAACCAAGGAACTGGTGGTGTTGTTTCCATACTAAGTTAACCTTATTCTCCATGTCTTAGTGATCTCTTTCTTTCTTGCTGTCAGTTGCTCTATCTTATGTCTCCATTAGCAAGGGGAATCTCTAAGTAGATACGGGTACTTTTGAAAAATAAAATCCTTCCTTCCAATTCTTTAGCCAACATTCATATCTGGTCTGTCCCAAACGGGTGAATTCTTTCTTTGAAGGGAAAGCAATCAAGTCAAAAATACAACTAAAGTTGTACGTCATTTCAGCTTTAATAACATCTTTATACTTCTTTCACATCCTCCTACACTTAGTCTTATCTCTAAGTACCTTAATATAATAATATCTTCATTGTTAGTTTTTTTGCTTATTCTCTGCAAATGTTAATCCAGGATGGTGAATTCTGGTGGAGGATTAATTTGCATTTTACTCTATCCCTTACAGAGAAGTGAAATCAAAGAGAAGCAAGAGGGAGAGTGCTCACATCTGTAGGTGATGTCACGACCGGAGTTAATTGCAGGATTGTCTTTTTAGTCTCTGCTTAACATTTTTATTTCAATTTATTCAGAAAGTAGCTGAAAAGATATCACAGGGCGACGGCTTTGCTCAGGTATTTAACTACAGTAACATTTTTGCTGCTTTCAGACTTAACATAATGACAAGAGGTTAAATTGCATACATTATTACTTCAGGATTGTTGGTAGCCATATTCTTCTACTTTAACTGTTTTCCCCCTTTTTCTGTCTGTTCCCTAGTTTTGCTTGAAAGTTTCTGCCTCTTTCACCCTTTTTCTAAGAAATGACAAGTGCTATCTCCACTCTGGATGAGATACAACCAGAGTATGCAGATTTACATGATATCTCTAGGTTCATTATTTTGAGAGATCAGGTTGGCACGCATATCTGGATATGTATATCTAGCTGCTTGTAGGTTTTCTCTAAAATACAGTTGTATGCTTTTGTAGGATGGGCATCTTTATGGCATAGTAAATTTTTTATGCATTGAGAAATGTAGCTAGTTTGTGTAAGGCTATATTGTTTGGAGAAAATCAGGAGAATTAGTTAGACACATCAAGTACTTGATACAGTACCTTTTCAAGTTCTCTGCTTAGAAGACTTTTTTCTCTTTGAAAATGTTGTGGAGGTCATAGATATAGAACATACAATATTTACCTTATAGAAGAGCTTATAATATTTGACTAATATGTCTCTGAACGGAAATGCTTTCCAGGCATTTGGCTTATCATTATCTAAGCTAGTGTGACTTACTACTCCCTGGTGCTATGGATCTTATGAGGCATATTGGAATAATAGGGGAGAATCTTCTAGTTCTCCAGTTGGGTGGTCTCTAAATTTAACTTTTCCAAATGAAAGTTGTGTTCTAGAAAGATTGATGTGTCATTTCCATGTATTGGCACTTCCAATAAGCTGTAAGTGTTTGATGAGGATATCAAAAAATCGAATCACTAATGGAGGGGATGTGAGCACATTTGATAAACGTATTAGTTCTTGCTACAGAAGGTCCTTTTTTCTCTCTCTCCTTTCTATTGTCTGGAGAGAGGTGAACTTTTGTCTTCTTTTACATGTCCAGATAAGCATGAAGATTGGGAAGGGAAGGGCATTTAAAATGCAGACGGAGATCTGATCATGGGATCAGTGGACTAAGATAATTGACATTTTGCATTTTCAGTACAAAGAAGTTGAAATTATCCTGTTATATCCAGCTCTTTATTCTAACAGCTGTATGGTTTATAATGTCTGTTCAATATCACTACATTAATTTGTCAAGTTTTTCAGGTTGACTTTCAAACAACAAGATTTATCACCGTATTATTGGGCTAGATGCAAGCTTGATAGTAATGTCTGTACTCATTGAAGGGCTTCCTGATGCTGTTGCCCTCAGGTGTCTTGCACGGGTTCCGTTATATCTTCATCCCAAGTTAGAACTTGTTTCCCATTCCTGGCGAGCTGCTATTCGAAGTGGTGAACTATTCAAGGCAAGACAGGAGGTCAATTCATCTGAAGAATTTCTATGCGTCTGCGCCTTTGACCCTGATAATTTATGGCAGCTTTACGATCCTATGCGTGATCTTTGGATTACTCTCCCTGTTCTTCCATCAAACATCAGACATCTTGCTCACTTTGGTGTGGTATCTACTGCTGGGAAACTCTTTGTTCTAGGTGGTGGCAGTGATGCTGTGGATCCATTGACTGGTGACCAAGATGGAAGTTTTGCCACTGATGAGGTCTGGTCATATGACCCGGTAACCCGAGAATGGAGTCTCTGCGCGTCTATGATTGTGCCTCGAGCCATGTTTGCTTGTTGTGTGTTTGATGGGAAGATAGTTGTTGCAGGGGGTTTTACTAACTGCAGAAAATCGATATGTAGAGCAGAAATCTATGATCCTGAGAAGAATGTTTGGGATCCAATCCCTGATCTCCATCACACACACAACTCTGCATGCTCAGGAGTGGTTGTTGGTGGTAAAGTTCACGTATTGCACAAAGGTTTGTCAACTGTTCAGGTTTTGGAAAATGTGAAGCAGGGTTGGACTGTGCATGAGTATGGTTGGCTCCAAGGTCCCATGGCTGTTGTTAGGGGAGAGCTTTATGTAATGAGTCATTGGCTCATTTACAGGCAGGAAAGAGAAGCAAGGAAGATGGTAGTTTCAGCATCTGAGTTCCGAAGAAGAATTGGGTTTGCAATGATAGGTCTGGGAGATGATATCTATATAGTTGGAGGGGTTATTGGACCCGAACGCTGGAATTGGGACATTAAATTGCTGTCTGATGTAGATGCTCTGACGCTCGGAAGTGAGAGGCAAGTGTGGCGTCAAGTTACTCCAATGACAAGGTGTAGAGGAACGGTCCTTGGCTGCACGCAGATGAGAATATAGGTCATGTATAACGGATCTAATTCCGTTGCAGTTTTTGTTGGATAACTGCTTCAAAAAGGATTGCATTGTGCCTGCAGGGTGCAAGGGATGAGATGTTCAGCTTCCTTGCATAGTATATAAAAACCCTTTTTGCTCAATGCTGCTGGTTTTCTGACTAAAGCTCTCTCCATACCTTGAATGCTGTCAATTTTAACATGAAAAATACACGATTTGCATCAAGGAGGTTTCTTTTCTCAAAATTTTTGTTTTCTTGTGTCGTCTGTATGGAGATAAATTAGCTTGTGTTATGTTGCCCTGCTTGATTCTTTTCTATAAGCAGTGGGCATGTTCTGTCTATTGTCAACAAAGTAAACCTAAATCTGTTTGTTCTTCATCTGTTGGTCAAATCAAGAAATATCCATGTATTAAGGCAAACCAAATCATAGTTCATCCACCGGATGGGCAATTGAGATTCTAAAACCATGTTATAATACTTTGTTAGCACTAAGAGGGATTAGTTTAGCAGTGAATTGCTTTGACGTATAACCATCAATAAATATATTAGTATGTAGGGAGTGCCTTTGCATCGCAAGGAGAAATAAGGGCCTCTCTAGCATTCGAATATTTCCTTGAAGCCTAAGTCTAGATATGTAATGCAAGGATATTTACAATTTTTTAGAAAAACCCCCAGACCAGATGTTTAAAATCAAACAAGTATCAACAGTCTGCTTTCTCTGCTTCTGCTAGGGAATCATTCGGCGAGTTATATCAATAGAAGAAAAGAAGAGATTTCTAGTTTTTTGTTGATCAGGCAACACTCGGATTTGAATGTAATGCAAGGATATTTACAATTTTTTAGAAAAACCCCCAGACCAGATGTTTAAAATCAAACAAGTATCAACAATCTGCTTTCTCTGCTTCTGCTAGGGAATCATTCGGCGAGTTATATCAACAAAAGAAAAGAAGAGATTTCTAGTTTTTTGTTGATCAGGCAACACTCGGATTTGAACTGGGGAAAAAAAGGATTTGCAGTCCTCTGCGTACCACTCGACCATGTCTCCAAAATGCTACAAATACAAAATAGATGAAAACTTTCTCGGATTACTGAAGTCTTGAGCAGCGGTGTAGGATCAGATCCCAAAGATAGTAAGTATTTTCTTTCTTATGAAAGAAAGTCTTTTTCAAAGATTCTATATAAATTTATCTATGAGACCGAGATAGTTACCTTTCATAAAAAAATTCTAACATAGTAGAAATGCCTATGCTTTATTCTTCGAAGGTGGGAAAAAAGATAAAACTAAATAAGCGAATTATTCATCAAATTTCAATTTGAAACTCGTGTAATTAACCTATTTTTCTTTTGGTTAACCCTAAAGTGAGATAAATCCATGAGAAATCTCATTGGGTGCAATGAGATATGGTATAGATCAAAATGGGACACCAAAAGAATTAGCTATTTGAGCCATATGAAGTAAGAAATTCTCAGAGTACGGTTGTAGGGAAGGAATTGAACTACCTATTCCGGCCGGGAGAACGAGGCCATTCAACGGGGGGAGATTCTGAAATTGCGAGAGCTTGGTTCGGTCAGCTTATTTGAGTATTGGAAATAGGCTATAGCGCTTACTCGGTAATTATATTGAAGCGCATAATTGGTTGAAGATCATGAGGCGTTTCGAATAAAGAAGACCCGTTTATTTATTATCCTTTATTTAGAATCTTAGTCTATTATTTTATTAGAATTTAGATATTTGTTATAATTAATTATTTGTTGGTTGATCAGTTAACTAAAAACGGATCATTCCTTTGCTTTTGGAAGACCCAATCACATAATTTCATTATCTCCCTTCTAAGCCCTTCTATTTCATTTGGTGTTAATTCTCTCTCGAACGGTCACCCGAATCGTTATGCCTTTCGTGCGGGTCAGAACTTACCCGACAAGTAATTTCGCTACCTTAGGACCATTATAGTTCGACCGCCGTTCTTGCTCCCCTGTCCCATCAGGTCACCAGCTTCCTTGACCTTCGGCATGGGTGGCGTCGGCCCCCATACATGGTGCTGACTTTGCGGAGACTGTGTTTTCAGTACTTGATCGCCAGGCTTGGTCACTGCAACCCCCTTTGTGAGGAGGCACCTTCTTACGAAGTTACGAGGCTATTTTGCCGAGTTCCTTAGAGAAGAGTTGTCTCGCGCCCTAGGTATTCTCTACTGCCTACATGTCGGTTCAGTGCAATTGCCCTCTTGCTCAAAGTCATTCCGAGCTTTTCACAGGGAGTATGAGCGCTAAGCTTTGTTCCTTCACAAGTGACCTAAAAGTCGGGCAAGCGCTTTAAGAAGGTGCCAGTTGACTTTCCTTTTTCTCAAAAAAGCGCATAATAGATACAGTATGAACATCGCCCAGGCTTTCTAGTGATAAAATAAGTTGTTGCGATACCTTCTTCTTGGTTCCTTCTTCCATAACTAGAGCTCGGAGAAGGAAGAGATAGAGGGTCCTATGGAGAATGTGGTCGAAATCCATAATAGATTTCATGCATAAGGATACTAGATTACCTAGTAAAAAAGATTGAAAAATCATCACAGCCTCCCTTATTTATTTTCTATTGCAATTTATGGATTATTATATGATGATTTTTTAACTTTCCATATATAGAAAAGAAATAGAAAGAGATAGACTAGAAGCTTGACATCTGTTATGTTAATGACACCAAAGGGATATTAAATGAATGGAATTGGGATATGGATGGAATATAATGAAATAGAGCCACTTTGAGGTTCCTGCGAAATGAGGCATGCCAAGAACGCTACGAAGAAGTTAGAGTTACGAAGGCTTCAAGCTCATATTGGTCATGGGTTGGGAACGGGGTGAACTCTATGAGATCGAATCTGTTGTTCCTAAGTAGCTTCAGTGGTAGAGCGATTCGAATTTGTTAACCGATTAGTAGTAGGTTCGAATCCTACTTGGGAGATTTGATTGATTCTGAATTCTTTAATTTAGAATAAAGGGGCTCCTTTGCCCGTTAAGTAGGTAACCGTTCCTTTGTTTCTATTGCATTCTATATCATCGTATCACATTCTGTTCTACGAGATTAGAAAATCACCATCAATACCTCGGTCTAGGTCGAGATAATCCTTATTCCATAGCCACAGGGCTGTTACAACTAGCCAATTAAAGAATGCCAGTCTACTATAACAGCTTTGCATCTTTGAGTACGATCGCCATTCTCCCGAGAGGTCTGATTGCCATGAGCAAAGATGTGTGATGAGAGAGCTTTTTTGTTATGCTACTAATACTTGTTCTACTATTACGCACTTAAGCTTTGGGCGAGGAAGAGTTACGGGCGTAAAACAAAAATACGTCAACGGGCATCTATGTGTAATGATTCCCATTCCATGATAACTAATAAATAAAAGAAAAATAAAAGCCATTCCATTTCGACAAAACAGACCCACACCCAAGTTCCATAGATTTTGGTTCTACATCCCGATCATGATTTTCCCAGAAGGAAAGGTATTTCCCTTTTGGGCCGGGTTGTCAGGCGAGGAAGGATTCGAACCCCGACACCGTGGTTCGTAGCCACGTGTTCTAATACTCCGAGCTACAGGCCCTACCCCATCTCCACCGGATACGTTTCGGGGTACCTAAAAAAAGCCTTTCCTCTCCCCGGCCATTTCGAGTTAAGAAGATGTGAAATCGCGTTTATCTCTATAAGAAGGGTGCGTTCAGTGTGAAGTGGGAGAGAAGGGATGTCTGGTGGGGTTTTGCATAAAATGACCTTTTGATTTTTCATTTTTTTCGTTTCATATTGAAAAAGTAATAAGAATGAGAGGTGTTAAGCTTTTTATCATCCGTCGAGCTATTTTCCTTGAGACCCTCCCTGCAGTATCGTCACCGCAATAGGTTTAACCACCAAGTCGGTATGGTTGGTGTGGTTCCTCTACGCCTAGGACACTAGAATATCGAACCATGAACGAAGAAAGGCATGAGAGAAAAGCATATTGACTAGTGATTGTGAGGCCCCAATTCTTGGCTTGGAGGGGACACCAAAGGCCTACCGCCCTTCCATTCCTTGGATAGATAGAGAGGAGGGCAGAACTTTTGGTTTTTCATGTTGTCAAAAAGAGGTGAGCGATGGTTTTCGTGTTGTCAAAGATTTGAGTGTGAAAATAGATGGCGAGTGCCTGATCAGATTGATCGAGGTCATGTGAGAACAAGGTTCAAGTCTACCATAGGTAGGATGCCTCCATTTTGCATACATCCTTTCTTTTCCAACGGCATCTATCGTAATGATAAACGGCTCATCTCGCCATGACCTTCTCTTGAATTCTCAAGAAAACACGTCGCTCCATCCGGCGAACGGAGAACCCTTCGCTTTTAAATTTGTTCTACCGGAAGCTACGAGGAAGTCGGAATAGGAGAGCCTCATCTTGGGGTGGGCTTACTATGAATGCTTTTCAGCGGTTATCCTCTTAGCTACCCAACGTTTACATTAGGCACGATAAGCTAGTACACCAAGTACGTCCTTCCCCGTCCTCTCGTACTAGGAAAGGTCCTCTCAATGGTCTACGCCCATACTAGATATGGACCGAACTATCTCACGACGTTCTGAACCACAAGCTCACGTACCGCTTTGTAGGCGAACAACTCAGCCTTTGAAACATGCATCTGACCGAGGTGGCGAAGAGCCGACATCAAGGTGCCAAACCTTCCCGTCGATGTGAGCTCTTGGGAAGATCAACTGTTATCCCTAGAGTAACTTTATCCATTGAGTGACCCGGTCCTTCCACTCGGCACTTAGTCGGATCACTAAGGCCGACTTTCGTCCCACCTTCTCGTGGTGGGTCTTGGAGTCAAGCTCCCTTCTGCCTTTGCACTTGAGGGCCAATCTCCATCCGGCCGAGGAAACCTTTAAGCCTCATTTACCTTTTAGGAGGCCTATAGGCTTGTCTACTTGAGGCGTCCCTTGGCCCGTAGGTCTGACACAAAGTTAGAATTCTAGCCCTTCCAGTGGTATCTCACGATGGCTCGGGCCCCAGGAAGGAGGCCTTCTTCGCCTTCCACCTAGTGCCTTGGGGGGAAAGGCCCCAAAGCAATCCCAGAGGCAGTGAAGCTTCATAGGTTCTTTACGTCCGGAGTGCGGGTAGTCCGCATCTTCACAGACATGTCTATTCACGAGCCTCTCTCCGAGCCGGTGCCCATATCGTTATGCCTTTCGTGCGGGTCGAAACTTTCTCCTGAGGAATTTGCTACCTTGGGCCAGATTATAGTTACGGCCGCTGTTCACCGGGACTTAGGTCGCCCGTCTCCCCTGTCATCGGTCACCAACTTCCTTGACCTTAAGCTGGCAGGAAGGAGTCGCTCAATACATGGTCTTACGACTTTGCGGAGACTGTGTTTTTGAGAGTAAATAGTAGCCGGGCACAGTCACTGCGACCCACTTTGTGAGGAGGCACCCCCTTCTCTCAAAGTTATGAGGCTATTTTTCCAAGTTCCTTAGAGAGTTGTCTCGCGCCCCAAGGTATTCTCTACCTACCCACACAGTAATCGATTTTGGGTAGGTACCCTCTTGCTCAAAGTCGTTCGAGCTTTTCACGGGAGTATGGAATAGGTTACTTTAGTACGAAGTAGCGCACAGTATTCGAACATTGGCTCGATGCATTTTCTCTACAAACTTATTCAATGGTCCTGTTAACACTTTTGGTCCCAAATCTTTGGGGTTGTTTTCCAATAAGCGGCTCCGGTTACATGGAAATTTTCCGCAATGGGCGAAAGCCAGACGGAGCAATGCCGCGTGAGTAGAAGGCCACGGGTGCATTGAGGGAATTCTTTACCCGGAGAAGAAGCAGCGAAGGTATCGGAGAATAAGCATCGGCTAACTGTACTTGGCCAGTCCGGTAATACAAAGGATGGCGTTATCTTGAATGATTGGGCGTAAAGCGTGTAGGTGGCTGCTTAAGTCATTTGTCAAATACCAGGGCTCAACCACAGGCGGGCGGTGTAAAACTACCAAGGTGTTTGGAGTATGGTAGAGCGAGAGGAATTTTGATGGAGGGTGAAATGCGAGATCGGAAAGAACACCAACGGTGAAAGCACTCTGTTCAGGCTGACATTGACAACTGAGACGAAAGCTAGGGGAGCGAATGGGATTAGATACCCCGGTAGTCATAGCCGTAAACAATGGATACTAGGCGTTGTGCATATCGACCGTGCGGTGCGGTAGCTAACGCGAACTAGGTTCCACTGGATCCATGTGTTCCTAGCGGGCCCTAAATGGATGAATGAAGAAGCGCCTCGGTAGACTTCAAGAGCTCTTGTCGCCTATCCTCACTTCTTGTGTTCTGGGGGTCATAGAAAGATATGAACCGCCTACTCTTTAAACCCTACCATTAGATTGTTGAAAATGAAAGCGGCTTGTTCTCACTAATAAAACAACAATCCCTCCCCTTACATTACCTACTTTACTCATTTCTTCGGTATACCTCAATAAAAGACAAGCGCGAGGAAAGGATAAACAATCAAAATCGGGCTATCGCCCTATCTGTGACTTTCCCCTCTCCTCTACGGAAGTAATCTTTTATTACATTTCGGTTCACGTATTACTGTCAGCTATCGCCCTATTCTCTCTCATTGACTATCCTTTCTAGATGAGAGTCCTTAAGTAACTTCAACACTTAAGATTGACCTCCTCAAGTTCCATATATGAATGTTTGAGATTTCATGCAGGACTGTACTTACCTAAAATTCACTTTTGGCTTACCAAAAGGTTGGCCAGAGGAGGCCGACCTAAGCATAGCTCTCTCTCTCAAATACAAATGTCAAGAAAGGATTCCTTGGATAAGTGGAAAAATGCTAAAAATCCTTTCATTTCTCTTTGAAGGCCTTTGTCCTACTTATAGTATCGGTCCTCCGACCTATACTTGTGTTTTTATTAACCAAAAACACATGCACTTTGTTGACACTAAAAAAAAAGGTTATTCAATCTACTAGTGCAATTGAAGGTATGCAGCCTCTTACGAACCGGAACAGAAAAAGAGCTCATAACCACTTTGCTTGTGAACAACTCTCTTCAACTTGGCGCACCTACTCTTACTAGAGTCTGGTCTCTGGGTCAGTTTCGATCTCTAACTTACTTAATAGGTCGGAAGAGAGGTATTGAAAACCCGATTTCCTGTCTTAAGAACTTGACTCAAAGAGAAAAGAAGACCCGGACTAAAAGAGATCTCACTTTCAATGTATGTTGTAAGGGAAGAAAGAATGCAGTATGGTGAATTAAATCTACTTTGCTTGACCAACGACCATCATACTATGATCATAGTATGATAAGTTTTAAATTGTCCAATATAATCGAATGATTCTATCGAGGATCTTTCCCCTTCAGGACTTGCATATAAATTATTTTTATTCGTCATTGATGAATTATTCATTAGAATCGCCATTAGAAATCTAGTAGTAGTATTTTTTATTTTTGAATTATTTCAATTGAATTTTTCGATTATTTTAGTTTAAGGTTTTAATATTTTATAAAAAAATTAAAAAAATTAAAAATATTTTTATTTAGAAATTTGTAAATAAAAAAAAAGTAATAAATACAAAAAATAGAAAATAGAAAGAGAAGGAAGTAGGATTTTCGGGAATGATGGCCGTCAGAAAAGGAAAAATGTGCGAAATTTGATTTCTTTACTTTTATTTGGTTTATTGTTAAGACGAGATATCCTTATCTCCCTCCACCAAGGCAGAAAATTAACAAAGCGAGAAATATAGTAAGCGAGGATTAAAAGCAGCAAATTCTTTTTTGTCAGGAATTTCATTCATTAGACAAATAGAATCTCTTCATTCTATGATTCGATGAAATATCTTTAATTTTATGTTGAATTGCTAGGTGTATATATAGCATCAATCAAGTGAATTTTATTACGGTGGGATCAATTCACTAAAGAAAAAAAACAATTCGAGTCGGTCTTGAAACACTTCATTGCATTTCTCCTATGAACTTACTAGGTAAATCCATTTTATTATTCAACAATGAGTCACTGAACTTTATGTATCTCACGCACATACTTATGCAAATATACTTATGTTTATAATATATGTACATATAGATATTTTATCCACATAGTGAATAATTTTGGAATTAAATAAAAAAGACCCTTTTAACTCAATGGTAGAGTAACGCCATGGTAAAGTAAGTCATGGGTTCAAATCCGATAAGGGGCTTTGTAAAACTCCAATCTAGTATTCATATTTGTATTCATATTTGAGGGAAGAATTGTATTTTTATTTATAATAAAAAGTAACTAGTTGGATAATATATTATCATTATACTTAGTTAGAAAGTTGAACATTTATTGTAGTCAATTTTCATTGTATGAATTTATGAATAATGAAAAGTCACTTCTTGAATCACCGAATATTCCTATTTTCCATTATACCAACTAAATCCATTCGAAAGGTTAGAAATCAACAAAAGAAAAAGTAAGTAGACCGAGACCTCATTGAATCTATGACTATATCCGCTATTCGATATTAAAATTCGATAGAGATGAAATTGGGGTGGTTGATTTTTTTTTTTTAATTATAAATTTTAAAACTTAAGTTTGAAGGCTTTTATATAGTCTTATGTATTTTATTGTCCATTTTAATAGATTTTCTATAGGAAAAATTATAGGAACAAATTATTATTCCTTTCCTCTGAGAGAAACCTTTCTTCAAGTCACACCATAAGTGTCATTTATTATTTTTCTTTGATTCGAGATCAAAGATTAATTTCATCTATATTATATATTAATTTCTATCTATATTATATTAAGTAGATTGTAGATTTCGATGTATATCTATCAGATCGTGGCTTCATGTACCAAATATTTCAATAATAAATTGCATCCGGTATTTTGTTTTGTTCCAACGATTAATGATGAAGAATAGATCCGAGAAAGAGACTTTCATTTCAGTCTCTATTTATTTATTTTATTGAATTTTAGATTTTCACAAAAAGGAAAAATAGTAGATTATCTCTTTTTCTAACGAGATAAAAGAATCTAAAAATAAATATTCATCAGTGTCTTTTTCCCTTCGATCCGTGAAAAAAGATATATTGCAGGGTTTTAGATTTATTTATGAAGTATGAAGGAAAGGGACTGTTGCAGTTATGAGCAGTTCTTTCAAAACAAGTTGATTGAATTATCTTAATAAGACAATTCATGGTTCATATGCTTAGTCGAAGGAATAATCCAATGGAGTTCATGGATTTACTAGGTCATTTTATGGGCTAATCAGCCAAGAAAGGATTTTTATCTTCGAAACCCATTAAAAGGACGGTAGAGAAATCATACAAAAATGATCGAATCTTCGGATGCCCCGAAAAGATATGAGGTGCTCGGGAAATGGTCGAAGTAGTTGAATAGGAGGATCACTATGACTATAGTCATTGGTAAGTTGCAAGCGAAAATAATTTATTTGATATTATGGATGACTGGTTACGGAGGGACAGATCAATTTTAGTAGGCTGGTCGGTCTATTGCTCTTTCCTTGTGCCTTTTCCTGTAGGGGTTGGTTCCATGAGGTACAGCCTTTGTAACTTCATCGCACTTATCCATGAGTTGGCCGAGTTCTTATTTGGAAGGCTGCAATTCTTAACTGCCGCCGTTTCTACTCACTGCTAATGGTTGCTACATTCGTTGTTGTTATGGGGTCTGAAGCATAAGGAGATCTTACTCGTTGGTGTCAATTGGGGAATACGTGGACTTTTTGCTCTCAGCAGGCTTTGGCCTAATAGGTTTCTTGTTAAGTCAATTCGAGCTTGCCCGTTTTTCAGTGAGACCTTATAATGCAATCGCATTCTACGGGTCCAATTTCTATTTTTGTTTTTTTACGTATTTCTGATTTATCCACTAGGTCGATGCAGTTTGGTTCTTTACCCTAGTTTTGGTGTAGAAGCTATTGTTACACCCGTAAAATTTCCGGCACATAGATGGCCTATTGTATGTTGGTTAAGTATTTGAAAGCCATACATGCTAGAAAAACCCGGGAAAGACCAGACAAGAAACCTGTCCCGAACCATCGCGGAAGGAGCCGGGCGAGCCCTGCGATGTACAGCGTGTCACGGAGGGAGCCTCCGCGTTGGCTCCGTGACACGTTGGCCCTGTCCAGGCCCAAGTATATAAAGCCTCAACTTCGGTTTTAATTCATTATATGCTTTATAATTTCCAGAAAATCACGAGAAATCAGAGAGGGTACGAAGGTTTTTTATAATTATCGCTCGATTACACTGTCAAACATAGTACAAATTCAAATTAACCTCAGATACCGAGGTATTTAGCAGCAGGGAGCATTCCTACAGATTTAGTTTCGCGAAATTCGGACGGACACATCGTGCAACCGGGCTAAGGTAAGTGGAATTGCTCCAAATTAGTGTCAATGTGCTCCTAGCCTTAAAGTGAATATTTCTCCCTTCTGGACTTTCGAGAAATAGCAAGTTTTGACCGTCTTTCGATAAGCCAAAGTTTGGGCTATAAATATCTCGAAAGTGACGTTTTCTTTCAGAATGTTGGTGTATTTAGTTCTAATTGACATATATGTAAATGCAGTTGGGAGATATAGCTGAGAGTGCTGATCGAGCTTCGTCCGTTAGTTGGATAACCCGAGGGTAAGGTATGTAAAGCTAGTTTCTTCAACAGTTATTAACTTTAGCCTACATAATACAGTAAACTCCGTAATAGAATTCTCGGAGTTGAATAATGAGTTTGAGCAGTTCAGTAAACCTGTTTTGCGTCGTTATATCATATCCGGTCCGAAAGTTAGTAAAGAAGTGCAAATGGCAGTTATCAGTTCCAGACTCAGTATATGATCCGCGTTGCTTAAGCACATTTTAGAATAATATGAAATATATTTAGAATAAGGTTAGTAAAAATGGAAATCAGACATGTTGGTTAAGTCCCGTAAATTCTCGACATGTAGATGGCCTATTCGCATGTTGGTTAAGAGTTTTTGAATGCCATACATGCTAGGAAAAGTCCCGGGGAAAGACCGGATAAGAGATTCGTTGAACCATCACGGGAGGAGCCGGGGCAGAGCCCCTCCACGATGGCAGCGTGCCACGGAGGGAGGGCCTCCGCGTTGGCAGCGTGTCATGGAGGCCCTGTCCAGGCCCAAGTATAAAAGCCTCCAAACTTCGGTTTTTAAGTAAAATCTCACATAATTTCCAGTAAGAATAGAGAGCAAACCAGAGAAAAGGAGGAACCAAGAGTACTTAACAATATTCGTCCGATTACACCGTCAAATGCGGTCCAAACTCAAATTAACTCCAGATACCGAGGTATTAAGCAGTAAGGAGCATTCCTACAGATTTAGTTTCGTGAAATTCGGCTAGCGAATCATCGTGCTACCGAGCTAAGATAAGTAGAATTGCTCCAAATTAGTGTCAATATATTCATAGCCCTAAAGTGAGTATTTCTCCCTTCTGGACTTTCGAGAAATAACGAGTTTTCGACTGTTTTTCGATAAGCCAATGTTTGGGCTATATACATATTGAAAGTGATATTTTCTTTCAGAATATTAGCATATTTAGTTCTAATTGAAGTATATATGAATGCAGTTGGGAGAAATAGCAGAAGTACTGACCGAGTTATGCCAGTTAGTCTGGAAATCTGAAGCGAAGGTATGTAAAGCTAGTTCCTTCGGCAAGTTAGTAATCCTAGTATAGCAAATAGCGTGAATTCTAGAAGAAAGAATACTGAAGTC
>JACEIK010000276.1:121942-144753 GCA_018107945.1 Datura stramonium
CTACCGGTGGGGTGTATACATCGGACTCCACGTCTAGCTCACGTGGTTAAATGTCGGTTATAGACTCTCCCACTAGTCAGTCTAGTCCAGTTTCAGATCTATCAGTTCAGTTTAGTGCAGTATTTTAGATTCATTATTACATATTTAGGGAATGTCTTTGACCACTAGACAGGGTCATTTTGACCATCTCAGATAATTCATATTATTTCAGTTCAGATAATTAGTTGGTCATTGAATGCCTTTCCAGTTCAGTCATTAACATCTATTAGTATATCCCTCTCGCATACTTAGTACATTCAAAGTACTGACGCATACTTTTATGCTGTATCGTTTCGTGATACAAATGTAGGTTCTCAGACTCAGTACTGCTAGGCGCCGCAATACAGATACTCCTCATCAGCAGTGAAGTGTGAGTCCTCGTCATCCGAGGGCGTTATTTTCATCCTTTCAGTCATTTATTAGTTTCAGTTAGAATTAGAGTTAGCTGGGGGCTTTTCCAAGCAACTCCTCAGTTAGATGGCTTTTAGAAAGACATGATTTTCATATGTATCAGCATTATTCAAATATTTTGAACTTTATGTTTTCAGACTTGTCTTTCATAAATATTTTATGATATTATTTCAAATTTCCGCTGTGCATGTTTACTAAAAATGCTAGTGTATGATAGACTGAGGGTTGACTTGGGGTCACTTATGACTTCAAGTACCGTGTTACATCCAGGATGTAGGCCCCGGTCGTAACAACATCCACCACAACTCAACAATAAAACAAGACAAATGAAGCTCACCCGACAAGGTTCATAGGAATTCGACTGTAGAAACTTTGAGACAACACCCTATCAAAATTAAAACACCTATAAAAAACCTTAAAAACTAAGGAGAACAAAATAAAGAAGTCTTACCAAAAGCCTCACCACGAAACAGCCACCAACAGTCCGGAAAAGACACCAAACCATGGACTATACGCGATTTCCGACTTCCCGACATAAAAATCATGTTAAACCATGTGTTCCTTAGAACACGTAAGGGAGAGTTAGAGAGAGGTTTCTCATGAAGAAACTTGCTGGAAATGAATTTGGATGAAGAACAACTGACCAAGGGGCTATTTATAGTTCTCCACCGCTTAAAGACCTTGTGAGGTGCCTGCTTGCGCGGTCTCGCGAAAATGCGAATATCTCTCTACTTTGAAGATTGATTGGCAAACAGTTTGATGCGTTGGAAACTAGACTCATAGATATTTAATTTGATAGGTCTCACACCCCATAACTCCTTATATATTGGGAGAAACACTTCGATATATTTGACCTAAATTTCAAGGAATCTCAAGAAGGAAATTTTGCGATAACTTTTTCCGAATTTTTTTCTACAACTTGATCGACATCCAATCTTAAATATGATCATACAGTGATTCAAATAACTCATAATACTTCCTTATTATCCTATTAGGCACTCTTAATCATACCTCGAAAGCACAATTTTATCGCTCAAATTATCCGGGGTGTTATAATTTGTTACGACCCGAGTCTATCCCCTGGACGAGACACGATACTTAGGGTCACAAGTAATCCCAAGCAAACCCATGGTATATCATAACACTGGTGTTAATCATATGCGGAACTTTAAATAATGAAATCATTTAAGAAAGCTAAATTGATAAAAGTTCATACATATGAAAAGCACTACTGAATATCTAAGTCTATGTATGAAAGCCATCTACTAATGATGAGTTGCTGGGACAAGCCCCCATCTAACTCTAAAGTCTAACTGAAAGAAAATAACTGAAAAATAAACATCATCCTAGAAAGATGAGGACACACCAACTGCAGCTGCTGATATCACCTGAAGGAATCGACTAACAATGCTGAGGCTGAGAACCTGCGCTTGTATCATGATACGATACAACATAGAAGGTATGCAATAGTACTTTGAATGTACTGAGTAAGTGAGAGGTAATATAAACATGAAGAAACAAACTAAACAGAAATGACATGAAATGACCAACTAAAATACTGGAAACTAACAATTGAATATATATCTGATATGGTATTACCTTGGCTGATAGTCATAGACATGTCCTGAATCTGAGATACTGATCTGAGCTAATCTTAACTCAATTGAACTAAACTGAGCTAAATTGAAACTGTACTGACTAGTGGGAGAGTCTATAACTGACGTGTAACCACGTGATCTAGACGTGGAGTTCGATGTATATGCCCCACTGATAGGACTCAATATACCTGGCCAGAGTATAAAGGCATGAACTAGGTGTTCACAAGTCTGGGTCCATAAGGGCCAATAAAATAACCTATGGTGGCAACGTAGATCTAGGAACCTGGGTGCGCTAGAACCCTGGTCCGTTCAGTGCTAATTCCTACTCCCACTAAATAGTCCTAGTCTGACTACTAAGATGATAGCTTGAAATTGGGGTCCAAGACTAAATCAGGGATACTTATCAGGAAGAATCCTGTGAGTCTTTTCGGACCGAATTCTGTAACTGGTGTTCTAAGACTGGTCAGAGCTGCTTATCTAGGAGCGGTTTAACCGTCTAAAGAACAAACTGAACTTAAGTTGGTGGTTTTAAGACTGGTTAGAGCTGCTTATCTGAAAGCGTCGTAATCGTCTAAAGAACCAACTAAAATATGATAACTGATAACTAATTCTGATAACTGGTATTTAGGAGGCACCACTGACACCTCAAAAAAAGACTATAGTCAAACTGATCACTTGACATTTCTGAAAATTCTGAGAATGTTAATATTTTGACTGAAGCTGGACTGGCTTGCATCTGACTGAGATTTCAACTGATATTCATAATATGGGAATCCCAACACTAATAGAATCAAGCGACATAAATAACTAATCAATTATGCAAGACTCTAACTTACTGCATTCAAAGCTAGGGCTAGAATCCATTTACAGGAACAAGAATCAACATAGTCACAAAATAATGAAAATATAACTACAATTAACATGAATAATATTCCACATGATCAGACAAAATCTGACTAAAAATTTATTCACATTCGAAAACTCATGGCCTAGAACTGATAGGAAATTTTAGATGGATTTTGGGACACAAGGGAAGGACAATTCCCTTGCTAAATTCTTATATATCTGGTGAAGAAATACCGGAGAAAATCTCTTGAGAATCTGAGAAGAAAAGTTGATTGCCCTAACTTGCCCTGAGGAGTCTGTCTGAGAGTTCTTTTCTCTGGAGATCGAGAGTTTAGATAGAATGAGGGGGATCTAGTCGATTACCCATTTAATTATCTCCAAAATGTGCCCAAAATGATAGGGTTTAGAAATTAAAAACTGGGAAGTTACTAAAATAACCCTGGGAGAAAATCTGGAAAACTGCAGGAAGGGACCAATGGGTCACACAATGAGACTAAAATAACCCTGGGAGAAAATCTGAAAAACTGCAGGAAGGGACCAATGGGTCACACAATGAGTCATTGGTTGAGACCACGACTCGTTGGGACCAATCGTTGGTCCTGGGCCTGGGTTTTTGGCTTACTAGAATTGGCAACGAGGGGGACCATGACTCGGTGGATGAACTAATAGGTCCTTGGTTCCTCCCCTTGTCACTGGAAGGAAAATTTGGGAAGCCCAACAATGAGCAACACAATAACTCGTTGGTAGACCCAACGGGTCGTTGTATTGACTCGTCATCTCCACAGGAAAAATTCTGAGGATCCCTGGACTTGTCACCACGAGTGGACACAATGACTCGTTGTGTGATAAAAAGGGTCATTGTTGCCACTCATTGTCACTAAAGGAAATTTTTCAACATTTTCTGGGATTTAACCAACGAGTCACCTCACGAGTTGTTACTTCGAATGACGACCCGTGGGTTCTCGAAAAGGCAAAATCTAATCTCTGAACTAGGAATACAACGAGTGATAGGATGACTTGTTTCTCCTCACAATGGGTCGTTCCATGTCCCATTAGTTCCTGAAGACCAAGGCAGGGCTGACCACGACCCAGACAACGGGTTGTTGGAGCTGATGATGATTCGTTATCTTGGTCTTTCTAAAGCAAAAATTTCTGGTTTCTTCTGGGTTTTTCTTGCAAGGTCTGAGTTTGTTCTTGAAAAGTTTCTAGGTATTAAAATATCTCCCCCTTGGGATCATTCTTCCTCGAATGAAGGCGAAAACTGCTGAAAAATTTGGAAAAGAGTTGAAATTCCCAGACCGAGACTATGAATCGATTTCTAAAGGAATGACTGACTCCGAACTGATCTAACCACACTAACAGAGTTGATGCAACTAGAATGCACGTTGAAAATCTGAATAGAATTGATGAGTATGGAACTGAACAAAGTATTGAGGAGGAATTTAGTACCTGATGCTGGAACTGAACTGAAAGGGAATAAATGAGGGTATTTGGACATAATGTCTACATTTGCCTCCCATGTGGCTCCCTCAACTAGCTGGTTCCTCCACAAGACTTTCACCGAAGCGACTTCCTTGTTTCTCAGCTTTCGAACTTGACGGTCTAGGATCTGAATTGGGACCTCTTAGTAAGAGAGACTATCCTTCACTCCCACACTGTCTAGTGGCACAACTGAAGTTGGATCACTGATGCACTTCTTTAATAGTGACACATGGAAGACTAGATGCACAGATGCTAACTCTGGAGGTAATTCCAACTCGTATGCCAACTGCTAACTCACCTCAGAATCCTTTAGAGTCCTACATATCTCGGAATGAGTTTATCTTTCTTTCCAAACCTCATCATCCCTTTCATAGGTGAAATTTTCAGATAAACCCAGTCATCTTCAGCAAATTTTAACTCTCTCCTCACATCAGCATAAGATTTCTGTCGGTTTTGCGTTGTTTTCAACCTCTGCCTGATATGTTGCACCTTCTGCATGGCTTCATGAACTGAGTATGGCCCTATCACGGTAGCTTCACCAAACTCAAACCACCCTATTGGAGACCTACACCTCCTACCATATAATGCCTCAAACGGGGCCATCTGAATACTGGAGTGGTAGATGTTGTTGTATGCAAACTCAATGAGAGACAAGTGATCATCCCAACTGCCCTTGAAATTGATCACACAAGCTCTCAGCATAACTTATAAGGTCTGAATAGTCTACTCAGCTTATCTATTTGTCTGAGGGTGAAAAGCTGTGCTGAGCTTGACCAGAGTACCGAGTCCTTTCTGAAATGACTTTTAGAAATGCAAGGTGAACTGGGAACCTCTATATGAAATGATGGACAAGGGTTCCCTCATACAATCTTTCTAGCTCCCGGTTATATAGCCTAGCATAATCCTCAGCTGAGTCTATAGTTTTAACTAGGAGGAAATGTGCTGACTTGGTCATCGGGTCTACTATCACCCAAATTGAGTCATGTTGTCGGTGAGTATGAGGTAGACCTGTAATAAAGTCCATATTCACTTCTTCCCACTTCCAGGTGGGTATGCTGACATCCTGAGTCATACCTCCCGATCTCTGGTGCGCTACTTTGACTTGCTGGCAGTTTGGGCAGTTAGCTACAAATTCCATGATGTCTCAGTTCATGCCGTTCCACTAGTAAATATCCCATAAATTGCGGTACATTTTATTAGCACCAGGGTGGATGGAGTATCTCGATCTGTGTGTTTCAGCCAGTATCTGCTATATCAAATCACCCACATCCGATATGCACAATCTACCCTGGTAACGGAGCACACCATCTCCCCCTTTGGATAAAGCCTCTACTTCTTTTTTGAGAACTTCTTCTTTTATCTTAAGCAGTATGGGATCTTCATCCTGCCTTGACTTAACTTCAACAAATAACGAGGAATCTGACCCACTTTGCATTACTATTCTGCCGTCAGCTAAATCAACCAACTACACTCCCAACTGAGCTAACCTGTGAATATCTTTTTCTAGTTCCTTTCTGCTTTCTTTAACATGAGCCACGCTCCCCATGGACATCCTGCTTAGGGAATCAACCACCACATTAGCCTTGACTAGGTAATACCACACACTCATGTTGTAATCTTTCAATAGCTCCAACCACCTTCTCTGTCGAAGATTCAAGTCTTTCTGCTTGAACACATACTGAAGGATCTTGTTATCAGTGAAAACATCCACGTGAGCCCCATAAAGGTAATGCCTCCATATTTTCAATGCAAATACCACTGCTGCCAACTCAAGGTCATGAGTTGGATAGTTCTTTTCATGAACCTTGAGCTGTCTAGAGGAGTAAGCCATCACCTTACCCCATTGCATCAGAACGCAACTTTCTCCTACTCTGAAAGCGTTATAATATACTACGAACCCATTTATTCCTTCTGGTAAGGTTAAAACTAGAGCGGTAGTGAGTCGAGTCTTCAACTCCTAGAAACTTTTCTCACACGCATCTAATAACTGAAACTTCACCTTTTTCTGAGTCAACTTAGTTAGAGGAGATACAATAGAGGAAAATCCTTCTACAAAATATCGGTAATAACCGACTAGACCCAAGAAACTTCTGATATCGATTGGGGAAGTAGGTCTTGGCCAGTCTTTCACCGCTGCTACCTTTTGAGGATCTACATGAATACTCTCACCCGAGACCATGTGACCAAGGAAAGTCATAGACTTCAACCAGAATTCACATTTGCTGAATCTAACAAACAACTGGCGATCTCTGAGCATCTGTAACACTATTCTCAGATGGTTAGCATGTTTTTCCTCATTTATGGAGTATACCAGAAAATCATCAATGAATACAATGACGAACATGTCAGATACTACTTGAAAACCCTATTCATCAGGTCCATGAAAGCTACAGGGGCATTAGTTAGTCCAAACGACATAACCACGACCTCATAGTGACCATACCAAGTTATAAAGGTTGTTTTCGGTATGTCACATTCTCTGACTTGAAGCTGGTGATACCCCGACCGGAGATCTTCCTTGGAAAATAACTGGCTCCTTGAAGTTGATCGAACAAGTCATTAATCCTGGGTAGGGAATACCTGTTCTTAACTGTAACTTTGTTCAGTTGATGATAGTCGATACATATTCTAAGAGTACCATCTTTCTTTCGCAGGAACGATACTGGAGCACCCCATGGAGAGATGTTGGGCCTGATGAAACCCTTATCAAAAAGGTCCTTTAGCTGCTCCTTTAACTCCGTAAGCTTAGATAGAGACATTCTGTAAGGAGGAATGGAGATGGGATGAGTGTCTGGAAGAAGGTTTATGCCAAAGTCTATTTCCTGCTGGGGAGGGACTCCAGAAAGATATTCGCGAAACACGTCAGAGAATTTGCTAACAACTAGAAGTGACTGGATAGTTGGGGTCTCGGAGCTAGAATCTTTGACCTGAACTAGGTGATAGATGCACCCTTTAGAAATGAGCTTCCTTGCCTTAAGGTAGGAAATAAACCGACACTAAGGCGATGAACTACTGTCCATCCACTCTAAAACTAGCTCATTAGAAAATTGAAATCTGAAGACTCTAGTTATGTATTCAACTGAGGCATAAATGGAGTGTAACTAATTCATGCCAAGAATAAGTCGAAATTTACCATGTCTAACTTTACTAGATCTGTTGGAATGACCTTATTCAATACTGAGACTTGACAGTTTCTATACACCCGACTGGCTCTAACTGACTCACCAACTGGGGTAGAGACTGAGAATGGTTCTGAGAGGACTTCTGGACTGATTTCAAACTGGACAACTACATAGGGAGTCATGAATGATAGTTTGGCTCCTAAATCTAATAGGGCATACACATCTAGGTGAAAGAGACGTAACATACCCGTGACCACGTCAGATGAGCTCTCCTGATCTTGATGAAAGGACAAAGCATAAAAATGATTGTGATGCTGACTGCCATCCGTACCTGAAGTGTTGGCCTACTGATCTGGTCGGCCTGTTGAATCTGTTGAAGTGGTAGACTATGATCTCCCTCGTATGCTGACGGACATTCTCTGAGCTTGTGACCTAGCTGTCTACACCTAAAGCAACCCACTTTGCCCTGGAGGCATTGACCTGGATGATTCTTGCCATACTTAGGGCAAGCTGGGTAGCAGTTGCTGGTGCTGTGACTTTGGGATTGAGAGCCAGATGCTCCACCCTTCCGATCCTGGCAGGACCAGAAAGTGGGGGCGCTGGCTGAAGTGGGTTTCAGAGTCCTCTATTACTGCTGTGGGAGGCTACTACTGCCAGACCTCTGGTGGCCATAATCTGATTGGCCAGTTCTAGCCCTCTTGTTCTCCCGCTCCATATCTTTGAACTTTTCTGCCTCAATCTGCTTGGCATGAACAATGAGACTGGAGAGATCAATATCTTTTATGAGCATCGCGGTCCTACACTCCTTAAGTACTAGGTTTGGTACTCCATTGATGAACTTAAGCATGCGAGCCCTTGGCTTAGCTACCACCTACGGAGAATATCTTGACAACCGCGTGAACTCCAATGCATATTCCTCCACTATCCTATTTTCCTACTTCAAATTCATGAACTCTGCAACCTTAGCCTCTCTTAACTCCTGAAGAATCTGTCTAATAATGTTGTGGTGAATTTTTCCCACTCCACTAGTTCTACTCCTACTGGTCTCCCTTCTTTTCACTGATCGCACCAAATCTACACCACCCTTTCAACCAGTAGGCAGCCAGATCAGCACTCTCAGCGGAACTAATACCCATAATCTGAGTGATCTTCCGTACCTCATCCACAAACTCCTATGGGTCTTCTCCCACCTTGGATCCATGAAAGGTTGGAGTGTTCATTCGGGTGAAGTCTCGAACTCTGGAAGCTGTTGTTTATTGGAACCACCTGCTGGTTCACTTGGTTTGTTACTATATGAGCCAACAACTGGATTGCCTCTTTGAACTCCGCTGAGGACACTTGATTGTACTGAGGGGCTGCTGGAGCTGGTGGGGTAGGTCGGTTAGCGTTGCTAGCCCTTCTTGGAGGCATAGTTTCACTGAAACAAAATAGAGCACTAGTTAAGAGAATATTTCTGGAATTGAAATTTAATGCAAGATAAGGAATATGAACAAAAGGGAGTTTTTCTAGTAACATCTCGTAGCCTCCCCGTCATAAGTGTGGCACACTTTACACCCATGAAAAAGGCTCTACTTGACGCGGCTTTTAGACATCCTAGGATACTCTAAACCTAGTGCTCTGATTCCAAGTTTGTCACGACTTGAGTCTATACCCTTGATGAGACATGGTACTTAGAGTCACAAGTAACCCCAAGCCAACCCATGGTCTATTATAACACTGGTAATCTGATTAATCATATGCAGAAGCTTTAAATAATAAAATCATTTAAGAAAGCTAAATTGATAAAAGTTCAAATATCTGAAAAACACTACTGAATGTATGAGTGTATCTGAAAGCCATCTACTAATATTGAGTTGTTGGGACAAGCCCCCAGCTAACTCTAAAGTCTAATTAAAAGAAAATAATTAAAAAATAAATATTGTCTTTGAAAGATGAGGACTCACCAACTGCAGTTGTTGATATCACCTGAAGGAATAGACTAACGATGCTGAGGCTGAGAACCTGTGCTTGTATCATGATATGATACAACATAGAAGATATGCATCAGTACTTTGAATGTACTAATTAAGTGAGAGGTAATATACACATGAGAGAAACAAATAACTGAACTGAAATGACATGAAATGACCAACTGAAATACTGAAAACTGAATAATTGAATATATATCTGATAATGGTCAATAATGACCCTGGCTGATGGTCATAGACATGTCCTGAATCTGAGATACTAATCTAAGCTAAGCTGAACTGAACTGAACTGAGCTAAACTAAAACTGTACTGACTAGTCGGAGAGTCTATAGCCGACGTGTAGCCACGTGATATAGACGTGGAGTTCGATGTATATGCCCCATCGATAGGACCCAAAACCTTGCCAGGGTATAAAAGCATGAACTAGGTGATCACAAGTTTGGGGCCATAAGGGCCAATAAAATAACCTATGGTGGCAACGTAGATCTAGGGACCTGGGTGCGCTGGAACCCTAGTCCGCTCGGTGCTAATTCCCACTCCCACTAAATAGTCCTAGTCTGAATACTAAGATGATAGCTTGAAATTGGGGTCCAAGACTAAATCAGGGATACTTATCTGGAAGAATCCTGAGAGTCTTTTCGGACTGAATTCTGTAACTGGTGTTCTAAGACCGGTCAGAGCTGCTTATCTAGAAGCTTCGTAACCGTCTAAAGAACAAACTGAATTGAAGCTGATGGTTCTAAGACTGGTTAGAGCTGCTTATCTGGAAGTGTCGTAACCATCTAAAGAACCAACTAAAATCTGATAGCTAATAAATAATTTTGATAATAGAAATTTTGGAGGCACCACTAATACCTCAAGAAAAGACTATAGTCAAATTGATCAGCTGAGATTTCTAAAAATATTGAGGATGCTAATATTCTAACTAAAACTAGACTAGCATGCATCTGACTAAGATTTCAACTGATATTCATAATATGGGAATCCCAACACTGATAGAATCAAGCAATATGAATAACCAATCAATTATGCAAGACTCTAATTAACTGCATGCAAAGCTAGGGCTAGAATCCATTTATAGGAACAAGCATCAACATAGTCACAAAATAGTGGAAATATAACTACAATTAACATGAATAATATTCCACATGATTAGATGGAATCTGACTGATAATTTATTCACATTCAAAAACTCAGGGCCTAGAACTGATAGGAAATTTTAGACGGATTTTGGGGCACAAGGGAAGGACAACTCCCTTTCTAAATTTTCACATACTTGGTGAAGAAATCCCAGAGAAAATATCTTGAGAATCTGAGAAGAAAAGTCGATTTTCCTAACTTGCCGTGAGGAGTCTGTTGAGAGTTATTCGCTTTAGAGATCGAGAGTTGAGATAGAATGGGGGGATCTGGTCAATTACCCATTTAATTATCTCCAAAATGTGACCAACATGATGAGGTTTAGAAATTAAAAATTTTGGAAATTATTAAAATAACCCTAGGAGAAAATCTAAAAAATTGCCTGACAGGGGACCAACGAGTCACATAATGAGTCGTTGGTTGAGACCACGACTCGTTGGGACCAGTTGTTTGTCCTGGCCCTGAGTTTTTGGCTTACTGGAATTGGAAACGAGGGGGACCACGACTCATTGGATGAACCAACGAGTCGTTGGTTATTTCCGTTTTCACTGGCAAGAAAATCTGGGAAGCCCAACAATGAGCAACACAATGAATCGTTGGTAGACCAACGGGTCATTGTATCGAGTCGTCATCTTCACTGAAATTTTTTGTGAGGATCCTTGGACTTGTCACCATGGGTGGACACAACAACTCGTTATGTGATACAACGGATCGTTGTTGCCACTCATTGTCATTGAAGAAAAATTTTCAACATTTTCTGGGCTTCAGCCGACGAGTCACCTCACGAGTCTTTACTTCAAACTACGACTCGTCAAACTACTCGTGGGTTCCCGAAAAGGCAAAATATGATCTCTGAATTGGGAATATAACGAGTGAAAGGACGACTCATTTCTCCTCACAACGGGTCGTTCCATGTCCCATTGGTTCTTGAAGGACCAAGGCAGGACTGACCACGACCCAGACAACGGGTCATTGGAGTTGACAACGACTTGTTGTCTCGGTCGTTTTGAGGAAAAAATTTCTGATTTCTTCTGGGTTTTTCTTACAAGGTCTGAGTTTGATCTATGAAAGTTTCAGGGTGTTATATTCTCTTATCGAGCAGAGTCAATGTAGGTGCCCGCATGACCTATCAATTTGGGCCGTGAAAATTTTTTGCAGTATACCTGCTATCTATTTTTTGATGACATCACAAATTACTCCTACTATGCCTCTCTTATTTGTACTGTAATTATATGATTTATCAATGTTTACTTTGAAATTAGTAGTTAGTAGCTTCCATTTTAGAGATATCTTGTTGCTATTATGTGATTGGAGTTCTTTATTAGTCATATAAATAAATTCTATTATTCTAACTAGGGGTACTGATAAAGAAATATCATTTTGAATCTTGTTATGAAAATTGTTGTTTTTGTTTAGCCAAATATTACAAATGAAGAAAGGAAAAGCATGTTCCCAACTGATTGAATTATTTATCGTGATATTTTAATCTTTCGAATGATGTTTATCCAATTTATATTACTAAATTCATTGATATCTTTAATCTTGTTAAACATTTTAATTTTTTTCGGTGCTTTTGGACAGTAGGGTATTCCATAAAGATATGCTTAATAGTTTTGATATTATTACAAATCGTGCATGCTGGGTTAACCTTGATGCCCAAAGAATTTAAGTAATGAATTAATCAGCTTGATAAGTACGATATTTGCTTATCTCAACTTATTCGTAAAAGAAAATATGTAATTACATAATTTGAAAGTTAGGTTTCAATTAAAGCAGTACATCTTGTAGATGTGAATATAAACTTGTACTGAAGTTTAGCTTTTTATGAAGCTACTGTGGTGCGCTTACTCTATCTTTTGCTAAAGCCTTGATTTTATATGTTGTAGGTGCATATACAAGTTACTTTTAATATGTACTTGTGTATTTTTTGATTATCTTTTATCAAAATATAATTATATATCTTTTTGTAAGATGAACACGCATAAACCGACTGCAAATATGGCACATGTAATGCACATGATATTGGAAGACCTATTTTTTATTACTATTAGTATTAGATTAGAATTTAATGATCATGGATATATTTTTTGCAAGTAAACAAATATTTTTTTAGGAATATTTAGTTTTTGAGACTAAATATTTAGTGCATCTATTTATGTATTGATCTTTGCAATTGTATATATTTTATTAAATTATATATACATTTCTAAACTTTATAAAAGAAATATCGACCACCTATATAGAAACTTCTTTTAAGTTGCTATTGTTGTACAACATAAAATATTATTGGCAAAGAGTAATTTATGGCCATAATAATAATTGTTGGGAAAAGTCTTCTTGACAGATTATTAACTGACTTTCCTACTAATTTTTGGAACAATTATAATTGTTGGGAAAAATTTTAATTTTTCACAGTAATAATTTATTGATGTAAATATTTTCGTAAGCCACGACTGTATGATGCTTTATTAATCAAATAAAATTTATTGCAATAATAATTTTTTGTTACGCTAAGTTGGCTTTTAGCAACAAATTCTATTTTAGTTGTTGCAAATTTTTTTTCCAAAATGACTTTTCTATTATTGCCAAAAATACTTTTTGCAACGATACCCGATATATGGCAACCAAAAATATATTGCAAGTTTTCTACTTTCTTGTAGTGACCCCTTTGATCTACCTCACATTCTCAAAGATTGATATCATGTTTATGAAATCCTTTGGTACTCCTCAATATAATCTTACAAATAGAGGTCTGAGGATGATATTGTACACACTTGAAAGAACAAAGTTGTCATATATTATTTTCTCTTTTTCTATATTGTTTCTTTTGTTCTTTATATTATTTCTTTACATTATTGTTCTAAACTTTATTTTATAACATGTAATCAACACGAGTCTCTATTTAAAGGCCTAGCACAAATTCTAATTCAATCTCATTTACTCTCACTAGGTATACATTATATCCTTATTATGTGTTTTCTTAATTGTGCGAACAAAAAATATTTGCATAGTTTTCAAATTTGTTGTTCATATTCTAAGGCTACATAATTTTCTATATCATTTTTCAATAATTTTCTTGCTTTTGTATTTAGAGAAACTTGGATATCATTTATTGGATTTTTGGTGTAATAATTTCTTCACTTCATTGCCAATTATTCACGAGGTTTTCGGCCTTCTTTTTCTCTAATATTCAACAGTAAAAGAAAATAAAATTTATGGATATATCATCAACACTCTAAAAGTCTTCTTTATTATTTTTGGTGCTATGTATTTTTTTGGAATCTTCTTTATATGTTTATGCTCTCCAGTAACTCTTTCTCTATTATTTTATTGATTCCTAAATACTTTATTTTTTAAATTATTAATTAACTTTAATTATATAATGGTGGAAAAAAAAGTATATTTGAGTCAATAGTACTTGTATTTTTATTATTGTTATTATTTCTAATTTTATTATTTTTGTAATAGTTTTCATTGTGTCAAATTTATCGAAGCTTGAGTTTGTAGCACTTGATATCTCTGAAAGAAGTTACCTATCATGGGTACTCAATGCTGAAATTCACTTAGATTAAAGGTCCTGGTGTCACTATTATATAGGTTAATACAACATCAAGTCAGGACAAAGCAAAGGTTATGATTTTTCTTAGTCATCATCTAGATGAAGGATTGAAGGATAAATACCTTACCGTGAAAGAACCACTTGAATTGTGGATTGATTTTAAAAAAAGTTATGACCATAATAAGGCAACAGTATCACCAAGGGCTTGTTATGAGTGGATTCACTTACGGTTACAAGATTTTAAAACTATATGTGATTATAACCCTGTTGTATACAAAATTACTTCTCAGTTAAAATTTTATGGGGAAGATATAAAAAATGAGGATATATTGAAAAAGACATTAGCACCTTTTTATGCCTCAACTATGGTATTATAACAACAATACTGTGAAGGGAGATTTAAAAATTATTCTGATTTGATCTCATACTTTCTTGTGGCTAAAAAATATAATACCCTTATGTTGAAAAATCATGAAGCCTGTCCCACTGGAACGACTCTATTACCAGAAGAAAATATTGTTTAAGCACATGACCAATTTGAAAAAAGCTAAAACAAAAATTGGGATCATAATAATGTGCTTTGGGCATGGAAATAGCAAAAGTTGATATAGTAATCACTGTGATGGTGGTCACCATAACAAGGAGAATAGGGTTCTAAAAGAAATCCTACAAAAAGCAATTGTCATCGATGTGGAATGAAAGGTCACTGGAAGAATGAATGTCGGATGTCTGAGTATTTTGCTAGGATTTATCAAAATTCCTTCAAAAGAAAGAAAATTGAGGTGGTTCCTTATCTACTAATGCCTGAGTGGAGTCACACTTGACCTTTAGAAATGATGTTGAGACAGAGCCTTCACAAAAAATATGATGGTAATAAAGAAGTAAATTTGGCTTTAAAAGATGATAATTTTGACGTCCTGGATGATTTTACTCATATAAAAATTGAAAACTTCTTCGGAAATAAAAGTTGAAGTTTGATCATTTTACTGGGGAAAATAATTATGTTGTTTCTTTGTTTATGTGTTCTAGTTATTATATTTTTTCTATGTTGCTTTTATTTTTAGAGAAAAAAAACGTACGTAAGTTCTCTTGCAATGTTGTTAGATTTATTATTTCTTTTGATGTATTTTTATTTTTATGAAGATAGATAAAATTTCTCAGTCTTTAATTGGATTCGAGATGAGTAATGGAGATATGTGCCTTTTGGATAGTGCTATAACTAACAATATACTAAGAGGAATATTTTTTCTCTCATTTGGTTATAAAAAGGGCCTATATTAATATAATATATGGTAGTACAAAATTGATTAATGGCTCTGGAAGAGCAATCTTATTACTACCTGGAGGAACAATACCGACTAATGATAATATACTCTATTGTAGTAAGTCTCAAAGAAACTTTTTAAATTTAAGATTCTTTGCTAAAATAGCTATCATGTTGAGATTGCCAATGAAGTAAAAGTTGAATACCTTTATATTACTACAATAAAGGCAAAAAAACTTTGTGCATGAAAAATTACCCGCAGTTTCTTCTGGGTTGTACTATACAAGTGTTGGTATGGTTGAATCACATGCCGTAGCAAACAAACGGTTTGGTTCTAATGATTTTATCATTTGTCATGACGAGTTGGGCCATCCCGATTTTAGTATGTTGTGCAGAATTATTAAAATATCATATGGACACCCTTTTAAGAACTAAAATATTCTTCAATCAAAGGAATTCTCATGTTCTATTTGTTCTCAAGGAAAGTTGGTTATTAAACCATCAACAACTAAGGTTGGGACCTAATATCCTGCATTTCTGAAAAGTATACAAGGTGATATTTGTGGGCCAAATCACCCTCTATGTTGATCATTTAAATTTTATATAGTCTTGATAGACACATCTGCAAAATGGTCATATGTGTTCTTATTATCAAATCGAAACATGGCTTTTGTGAGATTGTTGGCTCAAACAATAAGGTTAAGAGCACAATTTTCAGATTATGCAATATAGAAAACTTGTCTTGATAATGATGGTGAGTTTATATCTCAAGACTTTAATGGTTATTGTATGTCTACAATAATAATCATTAAACGCTTCCAATTGATATCTAGACCATTTCTAATAATAACCAAACTACCTGTTTCAGCACGGGGCATATCATTTTGCATGCAGCAACACTTGTGCTTATAAGGTCAACTGTTTGTCATGAATTCTCCTTATTGCAGTTGGATTTTGGCTAAGCCCAAAATATTTCTCATCTTAGAATTTTTGAATGTGTGATATATGTTCAAATTGCTCCACCACAATGCACAAAAATGGATCCCCAAAGAAGGTTAGGGATATATGTTGGGTATGAATCTCCTTTTATTATTAAATAATTAAAATCTACAACTGGAGATTTATTTATTGCAAGATTTGCTAATTGTTAGTTTGATAAATTAGTATATGATATGTTGGGATTTTTCAACACATTCGTACTTCTTCTCATAGAGTTTGTATGCTTTTAAGTGCTAAATTGAATAAATACTAATAGTATTTTACTAAGTTTCATGAATACCATGAGTTGAAGGAATGAGACATAAATCACAAGAAGTCTGCAAGAAAAAGGACAAAGACGGACTACAAATTCAAGACGTGATGCACACTTATAATTGCAATTTAATCCAGATAGCTCCACAAAGTTGTAGAAAGGGAAGACTCAAGATGAGATCTGCAGATTCAAAATGTGGATCGTTAAGTGAATAACAAATTCCAAATCTATCAATCTAGTGAAGGAATTGAAGGAAGAAATTACAGACCATCATTTGAAAAGATGGTCTGTTAGTTAAAAGATGAAAAGCATAGAAGGAAGTGCAGGTTCAAACAACAGTTCAAGATATGAATTGTACTTTCATTGTGCAGTCCGTCTTTGTGACCTGGGCCCTCCGAATTTAAGTTAGACTTGGAATCTTGGGCTTAGTTTAAATAATTTTTTTTTAGAATTTTCAGGGAGATTCCATTAAGGCTTATCTGGTCTGATAGTTTTAGAGTAGAATAACATCTTGGAGAAGACATCTATTGTAATTTGAAAATCAATTAAATTTCAGTTCAAGTTTCTTCTTCTTTCTATTCATTGTAAGTGATCATGATTTAAATTATGCTTTCTTATTCTTTCTTCTCCATGATTGACTAAATTTAGATCTAGGGTTGTGAACCCAATAAATTGTGAACCCTAATAACCATAATTGAGATAAATTGATTATGGATTTTTGAATATTTGATTGATCTATGATTTGTAAAGTAAGATTAGTGGTGAAAGTCATCTAATCATGCCAAATTGCCTCTATTGCGCTTGAGAGAGTCAATTAAGGTTTGAATAACATCAATCAACAATAACTCAAGACTCTAAAACTTGTTTAATAGATTCACTTAGAAAATTGATGAATTTAAATGGAAAATTGCAATATATTTTTGTTTAAACCCTATTCAATTTGAGAAAAATTAATTTAGATTGACATTATTAGATTGTTGAGAGATACCTAATGATTGTTTAGATAACTTCTTTCATATTCTTAAAGATCCCATTCTCAATAATCCCAATTGAGTAAATAGGGGGGATCAACCCTGCATGGAAACACATCTTTAGTATTTTTCTATATTGAATTCAACCCATTGCACTTTAGATTTTAAATATTTTAATTAATTACTTTTCTTCACTAACTTGAGTAGTATTCAAAACTTTCAATAATTTCTGATCACTTGATAGCTTGGACTAATACTAATTCTCTGTGGATACGATCCCAACTCCTTATTGGGTATTTAAATTACACTTGACTGCTTTCACTCTCTCTATCACACTAATTTTCTCTTTGATTGGTGAAACAGGTGTTGGATATGGCTCTACCACTGGGTGAAGTAGAAAATATCATCACAAAAGTCAATAATGATATAGATTATGCTATTGTGATCGTACCTCCAAGAGTAAATTCTACCACATTCAAAATCGACAGGAGCATCTACACAATGTTAAAATAGGAGGGTCAGTTTCATAATTCAACTGACCAAGACCTGCATTAGCATCTCAAAAACTTTCTGGAGGTATGCAATCTTCATAAGCAGAATAATGTATTTGATGATGCAATCCTCTTGAGGGTATTCAAATAATCCTTGGCCTGGGAGGATAGTGAATGATTGCACCACCTTCCCCAAATTTTATTTACACGTGGACAGAGCTTGTAAATTTGTTCTTGAAGAAGTGATTCCCTGTAATACCCCGAAAGCCCTAAGATTATACCCGGGAGTCGAAACAAAGAAAATAGAATTTTCTACACCAGGACATAGGACGAGTCATCCAGTGACCTGGTGGGTGCACCACAAGTCATTGAGTGACTCGTGGGGAGAAGGTTGGACTTGGTTGAGTTTTGGGATTTGAGGCTGACCGTGGGTAAGACCACGAGTCGTGGTCACTATCACGAGTTGTTAGGTGGTCCGTGGTCAAGGGTTGAATGAAGGATGAAGAATTTGGGTAGTGCACCTAATGACCAGTCACCATGAGTCGTCGGGCACACTACGAGTCGTGGTGTCCCTCATGGTGACTAATGTTGATAAGTTCCAGTGCAGGCAACAAGAAGCAGATAACGAATCATGGTGAGGGGCATGAGTCATCCAGTCCCTCATTGGGACTGGCAGTGAGTATATTCCTGTGAATTTATTAAGGGTTTTTTCGTGATTTCTAAGTTCCTAAGACCTATACTACATCATTTTTAGCTCAGAATAGTGTGTTTTAAGAGGAGAAAGTTCATCCTAAGCCTATTCACTTCCATGCATGCAAGTCTAGCACTGAGTAGGCTAAGGGTCAGTCAACCCTATGCCTTAGAACTACGTTCCAACATAGATATGTTCAGATTATTTGAGACATCCCTTGCGAGCTTCCCCTACCCCCAAGGGGCCTTCAGCTTGATATCAATATCATGGTAGCATCCTTAGCCTTGGAAAGTCTTTGGACGACTCTGCCCACTTGAGTGTGATAGTCGGGACCATGTAAGCACTATCGTGGTAATTTCAGTTATATGATAAGTCTCCCATTGTTCCTCATGATTTCAGTTATGCATGTTCATAAGTCATGATATTATGTTTTCAACAGGTTTGACCCAATGTTCAGTTTACTTATGATTATAATTTTTAGCTTTGGGTCATTCGATTCAATCATGATATTCAGTTATGTTTAGATCATGATTTTAGAAAATTGCATGCAAGCCTACTCTCAGAATCTTATCTTGATTATGTTTTATAATATGCATGATTTATGATTTTACTTGCTTAGCAATTTTACTTACCTTACATACTCGGTACATTCCATGTACTGACTGCATACTGTATGCTATATCATTTCACGATACATGCTCGGATATTTAGGCTCAGTCCCATCATTAGCTAGATTCGCAGTATTAGCACTTCCGCGCCAGTGTTAGTGAGTCCTCATCTTTAGAGGGCCCTTCTTCTCAATTGTATTTAGTGTTTTCAGGATATAGTGAGTTAGATGGGGTCTTTTCCCATCAACTCATCAGTAGTAGAGGCTTTTCAGACAAAACATGTATGCGGTTTCAGCTGTGTGTTATGTATTCAGATGTTATGGTATTTTCAGATTTCAGCTTTATTATACATGATTAGAATTCTGATTGAGTATGTTGATTTTAGATATCATGTTCATGCCATGAGTCGACTTAGAGCCTTTTGGGGTTTCTTATCCTGTGCCTCAATCCAGGCCTATATTTGGGTCATGATATTCCTGCCGAGCAAAAAGGCCGAGCGGCAAGATAAGATCTTCCATTTCAGGCAGTTTTTGGGAGACAATTATTTGAGGCATGGGATCACTTCATGCAGTATGTATTACGGGAACCTAACCATGGATTCTTTAATCATATTTTGCTTAAAAAATTCTACACTAGTCATGATTATTTGACTCAATCAGTGGTCAACAATGCTGCAGGTGGCTATTTTATGAACAAAATGTATAACCATATTGCTAGCACACTTGAATGAATTGTTAGGCACAACCAATCTTGGAATGGAGGAGATCAAAGTGGAGGCCTAAATGTTGGTACTCCTTCATTAACTCATTTGACGAAGGAGAACCAAGAGAGAGACCAAATGATGGCCGCCATGGCCAAGAATCTTGCATTATGAAGTTGACCAAAAGTGAGGTCAAAAAAGTAAATGCAGTGGAAAAAGACCAAGGGTTCCACCTCACTATGCTCAAGCATATCCTTTTCCATACCATGGTCAATAGATTCAAGATCAACCACCGACACAATTTGAGGATGCTAACTATGTTGAAAAATGCACTGAGTGGTTATCCAAGGCCACACTATCAATAAAATTGAATTCATCCATAGTTCAATTATCAAAGCCAATTGAGACCTCAACCACAAGGTCAAGGTCAATATTATGATAGGAATAGCTATGGTGACTCGAGTTAAAGATGACAAGGTGAAAATTTTGAAAACCAAAGGTCTAATCCATAAAAACCATTGAGAGGACCATCATCTAGTTCTTACTATTGGAGAGATGGTATACCACAAGACTAAGGGGTTTCCAAAATTGAAAGCATGTTGGAGAAAGTACTATCCAATAAAGAGATATCCGATGCATGTCTTAAGAGTTTAACTAAAGTTGTTAGCTCCCATATAGTCTCTATTCAGAAGCTAGAGCAACACATGCGAAACCTCTCTAGAGTGCACAATCCGAAGTAGAAGGATCAACTTCCCAGCAACACTGTGACAAATCCCAAGGGTAGTGGAAGTAGCTCTAATACTCATTGCATGGATATAGTGACTCGAAGAGACAAAAAATTACATTCTAAAGATCATGAGCCTTGTGTTGATGATGTTGACTAAGCTGAGGAAAAGAAGACCAATGATAATATAGAAGAGGTGGTGTTGAAACCACTTGTTGATAATTCTAATGTTGAGGAGATAGTGGACTCAAAAAGAAAGAAAAAGGCGAAATAGAAAGTGTGTGACATGGCCAAATCATATCCTCAAACTTTTCCTCCCTTTCCTTAAAGACTGACTAAGCAAACTCTAGATGTCGCAGTTGAAAAACGCATTGAGAGGTTAAAGGAGGCAACTTTGTGGATGTCATTCGTTGATGCTCTAAAAGAGATGCTTGAATTCTCCAAGTACCTGAAAGAGTTGCTAACAAAGAAGAAGCCAAGTGAGGAAGATGTGATCCCAATAACACACCGAGTTAGTGCCATAATTGCTGGCACACATGTGGAGAAAAAGAGAGATCCTAGGGAGCTCACTATTCCATGCAAGATTAGGCACTGTCACTATTTGCGAGCTTTATGTAATAATGTGGTAATAATTAATTTGATTCCCCAGCTATCTACAAGTTTTTCGGGCTGACCATGTTGAATCGCGCCAATATTCGGCTTCAAATGGCTAACAAGTCAATCGAAAAGTCAGAAGGGGTAGTAGAAGATGTGTTTTTGAAGGTCAAAGAATTCATAATTCCTACCAACTTTGTCATTTCAGATTGTGATGTGGACATAGATATACCCATTATTCTAAGGTGACCTTTTCTTTCCACTAGTAGATCTTTGATGGACTCGAAAAAATATGAGATCATGTTCCGAGTCAATAATGATACAATGAATTTTAAGGCAGGAAGAGGGCATGAGTTGCCCAACAACTGTAGGAGCATAACTGTAATTGAGCAGAGCAGTAAGAAGATTAATTATTTAAAAGAGCAAACCGATAATAGAGCTAAAGAGATAGCTAAAAAGAAGAAGGCTAAACACAAGTCGGCGAAGCAATATCTCTGCGTCCCAAAGGAAGAAAGTGGGTGAGAAAATTCTTTCCCGGGGATGAATCATCCTTGTGCTGATTTAGGTATCATGCAACGCGCCATGATGTTAAATCAGGCGCTTATTGAGTGGTAACCCAAGGAATGCTACACCATGTGTAGTATTCGCATCTTGCTGCGACATTAAATCAAGAGCGTCTTCGGAGACAATCCAAGTGTTTTGGACTAATGCGTATTAATGAATGCAGGTTTGATCTTAAAAGTGGTAGTAAATTGAACAAGTCACAGAATGAGCTTCAGCTTCATATTGACGGGCGCTGGAATGGACCGCATATTGAAAATGCAAATTGTTATTTGCATCGTGAATCAGAAGCCAGGTAAAATACTACACTGATAATTCTAAGCTTAAGTGATGGTCCACTGTGCAGACTGCATATTGAAATAACGGTCCATCCTTTGGACCGTCAATTGCATTAATAATCTTGGGAATTGTAGTTATTTAGGTTGTGTGCGGTTCAAAAAATTGGTTATTTCTTCAAGAGATGACCACTTCTTGTGCCCGCAACTCAACTTGCTGCCCGTCATAAGTCGAGGGTTTTTGAATGGGTTCCTTGCCCGTTTCTCCTTCATTCTATTCTTCTTCCTTTGTTCATCAACAAACTGCCATTGTAGGTTTTCAAACCTTCACTCACTTCATCACACTTCATCTACACACCTTCATCAACACCCAACATCAAGCATCTAATTTCATGCACCTAGGGTTTTCCTGAGCTCATGAATCCTATGCCTCACTCCTAGTATATTTTCCTTTTTTTTCATGCTTAATTTTATGCATATTTCCTTTCTGTTGTTGATTACCATTGATTGAACTTGAG
>JACEIK010000276.1:224977-288249 GCA_018107945.1 Datura stramonium
AGGCAACGTGGCACTCTGCCCATCGCACTGATTCTGCTCCATGCGATGTTGGCTAACGCGGAGGAGCTGCTCCGTGCCACTTTGCCCCTCTGGGCATCTTGGTTCGGCCTCCTCTCGCGAAATCCCGACTTGGCACTCGTTCGGCCTTTCCCCGGGCCCTTTTCTCATACGTATGACACTCTAAAACTCTCAACCAATATACGAATAGGCCGACTAAATATTAGAAACTTACATGGTGTAACATCCTCCCCCCTTAAGAACATTCCTCCTCGAATGTTAACTTTTGCTTGCAAGAACCTTAACCTTGTAATTACTTATTCTGGAAAAATTTCGGCAGAGTATCCCCTGTAATATGGGCTATCAAAAAACCCTGAAACACAGAAAAGTCCAATACAGGTACTCCACACAATGATATGGCATTCGTTTCACAATAGACTGAAGTCAACTATTCCACATATACATGTATATAATGCAACTTATGAAACAACATCAACAACATACCTCTAGCTGCACAATCTGACTAAGTCTGAAATAACTGAGGATATATGGTTTTCATATCATCTTCTGCCTCCCAGGTCATCTCCTCTCGGTTCTTATTTCTCCATAACACTTTAACGGAAGTAACATCTTTAGTTCTTAGTCTACGGATCTGCCGATCTAGTATGGCTACTGGAGTTTTTTCATAAGCTAACTCCTCAGGGAATTGGACGTCTTTGACTAGGAAAATACGGGAGGGATCTCCTATGCACTTCCTCAGCATTGATACGTGAAAAACTAGGTGAACGGATTCTAATTCTGGAGGTAAATCCAATTCATAAGCCACCTGGCCTATCCTTCGGCGAATCTGATAAGACCCAGTAAACCTCGGACTGAGCCTGCCTTTCTTACCAAATCTCATCGCACCCTTTATCGGTGAAACCTTTAGGAATACCCAGTCACCCACATTAAATTCTAGGTTTCTCCGCCGCACGTCAGCATAAGATTTCTGGTGGCTCTGAGCAGTCAGCAGACGTTCCCTGATACGCTTTACTTTCTCTTCTGACTGATGAATAATATCTGCCCAATCAATGCCGATTCTAATACCTCAAACCAACCAGTTGGAGACCTGCACTTTCACCCATATAACGCTTCATAAGGCGCCATCTAAATTGCTGAATGATAACTATTATTATAGGAAAATTCAATAAGCGGTAGATGTTCATCCCAGCTGCCTCCAAAATCTAGCACACACGCTCGTAACATATCCGCGAGTGTTTGGATTGTACGTTCTGCCTGCCCATCTGTCTGAGGATGGAAGGTTGTGCTCAGGTTAACCTGCGTCCCCAGGCCCCTCTAAAAAGATTACCAAAACTGAGCTGTGAACTGCGCCCCTCTATTAGAGATAATTGACAGCGGAACACCATGCAATCAGACTATTTCTCTAATATAGAGCTCAACATAATCTTCGGCCGAAAAAGTAGCTCTTACTGGCAGAAAGTGAGCTGATTTTGTCAACCTGTCAACAATTACCCAGATAGAATCATATTTACGCCTGGTACAAGGTAATCCTACCACAAAATCCATATTAACTACCTCCCATTTCCATAAAGGCATGGCTATATCCTGTGTCAGTCCGTCTGGTTTCTGATGTTCAACTTTCACCTGTTGGCAATTGGGACATTGAGCTATGAATTCTTCTATCCCCTTTTTAATTCTCGGCCACCAGTAAATCTCATTTACATCATGGTACATCTTGGTCGAACCTTGATGGAGAGAGTAACGGGCATAGTGTACCTCGCCCATAATTTGCTGGCGAGGCCCTGCCACATCTGGAACGCAGAGGTGATCCCTATATCTCAAAACTCCATCCTCGGTTACTTGGAAATTTTTCACTTCTCCTCGCTGGACCCTATTTCTAAGCTGAACCAGGCTAGGATTTTCATATTGCCATTCTTTCACTTTCACAACCAATGATGACACTGCGGTATTCTGGATTACCGCTCCATTGGCTCCTGATTCTACTATGCGAACGGCTAAACTGGCTAGCTGATGCAATTCTCGGGCAAATTCCTGCCGCTCGGGTTGTAAATATGCTAGGCTCCCCATGGATTTGCGGCTAAGGGCATCTGCTACAACATTGTCCCTTCTTGGGTGATATAAAATATTCACATCATAATCCTTTAACAGCTCCAACCAGTGACGCTACCGCAGATTCAACTCTTTCTGGGTGAAAATATACTGTAGGCTTTTGTAATTAGTGAAAATATCTACATGGACGCCATACAGGTAGTGTCTCCATATTTTCAAGGCATGAATCACCGCGACTAACTCCAGATCACGGGTAGGGTAGTTCTCCTCATGCTTCATCAGCTTCCTGGAAGCATAGACAATCACCTTACCATGCTTCATCAAAAAACATCCTAACCCAACACCCAAAGCGTCACAATAGACTGCATAACCCTCTATTCCTTCTGGCAACGCTAGCACCGGCGTTGATGTCAATTTGTCTTTCAGTTCCTGAAAGCTCTTCTCACATGCCTCAGTCCAATGGAATTTTGCTGCCTTCTATGTCAATTTGGTTAAAGGTGCTGCTAAAATGGAAAATCCTTCCAAGAACCTTCTGTAATACCCGGGTAACCACAGGAAACTACGTACCTCGGTTGGAGTGGTAGGTTTAGGCCATGTTTTTACTGCCTCTATCTTCTGCGTATCTACTTGTATACCAGCATCTGACACAATATGGCCCTAGAAGGCTATTGAATTCAACCAAAATTCACATTTAGAAACTTTTTCATATAGCTGGTGATATTTGAGAATTTGGAGCACTGTCCGTAGATGATCCTGGTGATCTGCCTCTGAGCGGGAATACACCAGAATATCATCGATAAATACTATCACGAACAAGTCCAGNAGTATAATTTGGCATTCGCACATGCTTATTAAGGCTAGATTCAAACACACAAGCTATATTTGGACATTCGCCAGCAGAAAGTCTGTTGACGGAGAAAGGGTCGGACAAGGAATTTCACTATTTTAGGACTGCTATAGTTACGTTGTAAAGTTCTTGTGGCGCATTTTTTACATCATTTATTCCAACCTCTACATGCAATTGAAAATAAAAGCAGAAAAAAAATTAAAAAAAATTGGACTCTCATATCTTCTTTGTCTTCTCATATTTACCCAGCTTTGATCGGCGTTGCTTGAACAAGTGCAGATAAAGTTTGAGCCATAGAAGTGGGTATAACAGAAGCAGAACCTGAAATTAGAAAGAAAAATGAAGTATTGTTTATGTGTATAACAAAATAACTTTCTATTTATATGCCCAATGATTTACAGTTTTCAACAGTCTGCGGCAAAAAGTTCAATCCAGCTATCTATATAAATAGGATCTCTATCTTTAAAGGCAAACCAAGCGGGGGTCATAAGATTCACATGAATGACACACCAATAACAGCTAGAAACACTGATCTACTTGTGACATTGGCAGATCTATTGGATGAAGTCAAGTTGCTTTTCTATATTTTAAAGTTTTATACAAAGTACGTATAAAAGTAGGATAAGATCTGTGTACATCCTATCATCCCCAGAATCCACTTGTGGGATTATATTGCCATATGTTGTTTGTTGTATACAGAGTAAGTGCCTTATCTTATCCAAGAAAAAATCTTTTTTTACGAAGTGAGCCCCAAAATTCGTCTAAAAAAATTAAGAGAGTTGATGCAAAAGTAGTAAAGCTGAAGGAGGTCGTCGGTATGGTGGCAAAAGCCAAAGTAAGCTTTTGTCAGTAAAGATGCTCTTTCTATAGTATGCAAAACTAGGGCATATCGAGATTTTAATAGCAGAAAAGTATATGATGACACTCACTAAAATCATAATAGATTGGATGCTGAACTCCGTTTGGTCATTATCATTTATCTGGTCCTTAGTTTTCAAAATGACAAGCCTAGAACCCAAAGAACAACAGAAGTTTTTTTCCTTTGAATTGTTGAGAACAGCAAAGGCCACTAAATTAATAACCTGTCAATTGGAGCGTCTATTCGATCTATTTTATTCTGGAGTAGTTAAGCAGTATATGGAAAATTATAAAGATGAAGCAAAGTCATTGTTTTTTACCAAGGTGAGTTAGCATCTCTCTAAGAATTGCAATGGGGTTTTATCAAGGACCAAAAGGAGTATAGACTTTTTCAGAGATGCATTATTAACCGTAAGTGCATAAGTATTTGTATAAGCCAAATTGCAGTAAGAGCATCTACTGTATTCAAACCAACATTTAAGTTCAGCAGAAACTTTGGGTTAAGAAAAAGTTTCTGGAAGCAATTTCGCAAAGAAAAAAATGCCTATTCCAATTGTTCACATATTAAAGCTCCAACAGAAATTGCTCTTTGTTTCAAGATATCAGAACGTACCTTAATAAAGCTATAATAGCTGAAAGGGAGACTATCTGCATAAAGGTTTTCCCTTTTAATGAACGGAAGTGCCTGGTACATAAGCCACACTGCACAGAAATGAAGTCCAAGATTCTCAGATTTTACACATACTAGACAAGGAGCACAAACAGATGGAAGAAATAAAACACCATTTTAACAAAATTGTTAGCTTACTTTCACCAGGCCATACTCCAATGGGATACAATAGAATGAAAGCAGTGTACCTAATGGGCATATTCAAAACCAAATAAATTTCTGAGTAATGTACTTCTCCTAAATAACTAGATGCATTATTTTCTGAAAGAGAGAATCAAACCTGAGGTAAGTGATAAAGTACGGTGGACCCCCAATGCAACTCAAAGCATAATGTGAGTATCTGATCACCTGCGTTGAGGAACAGGACCATATAATTGTTTAAAGTTTATCATAATGCTGTTATGATCCTATTACAAGGGGGTATGGGACTTGAGTTCCACATCAGTGAAATGGGGAGCTGATGTGGGGCTTATATAACCTAGGGCTCTCCCACCTTAATAGCTAGCTTTTGGGGTGTGGTTCTCCTAAGGTTGTATCAATGGTATCAGAGCCACCCATCACCCTCCGTGCCCACCATGTCACGGAGGTGCCTGGGCACCTGACTCAAAAAGGGCTACCTGGGAAAGAGTTACGAATTTGTAGTAAAGTGAAAGATACCGAGAGTGAAGTTGTCGAGGACGACGGATGTAGAGGGTGGTGGTTTATTATGATCCTATTGCAAGGTATTGGACTTGAGTCCCACATAGGTGAAATTGGGAGCTGATGTGGGGCTTATATGACTTTGGGCTCTCCCACCTTAATAGCTAGCTTTTGGGTGTGGTTCTCCTAAGGTTGTATCACATGCAAGATCAACTGAAGATTCAAAAGGATGGAGTTAAGACCAAGTGAAAACATGGAAAAGTTATTGTACCTCGAACACAACGTAAATGGTAAATAACAGGGCCTTGGATTAGGTTCGTAAAGCTTAGAATCACATTTGAGCTCGAAATTTTGAGGTGTCGAGTAACCTAAATTGCATTCATGTTTTTTTCAATGTTTCATGTTTCAGTATAAGCTACTTTAGGATAGCTTTTGCCCAAAGTTGAGCTTTGGCATTTCAATTTCAATAAACTTTCCCTAAAAGTACCTCTTATACTTTTCCAAAGCAATGTATTTGTGCACTAAAACGTAGCAAATTAATAAGGATAAAGTGGACACAGTTAGCTTTGAATCAATGTACCTCTTATGTTGGTCGTATTAGAGAAACTTTGTAAAGGACTTGAAAATGGTTGAAGTGACCGGTTTTAATTATCACTATTTGGTTACTTCTGAAGCAAGAACAGATTTCCGTTGATGAAATAAAAACACTGTTGACCAGTTTGTTGGATTAAGGAGATAAGCATGTGAAGATGACATAAGATAATTAGTAGGATCAGAATCTTCCTTCCATGATACAAATGGTAGAAATGATTCTCAGCATTGCCTAGAAGGAAATTCATTTTGTGGTTGAGCAAAAAACCTATGACGTAAATTCCACATGTATCTTCTTTTGGTCATGTGGCATATGCAGCTGATGAACTAAATGCAGAACTTCTCAATAGTCTTATTCCCTTCAGCTTAAAAAGTACAATATCAGACAGAAACTGAACTAAGAAAGTATCTCTCCACATTACAGCAAACTGTCAATTTTATCTTTCTTGGCCTATGGGATAAGATCAAGCATAGTTTATGTTCTTATCCGTATAGGAAAACTACTGTTACCGAGCATGTGAACGAGTAACTATAGCCACTTCCTGTACTTGTATAGTAATATGAATCAGACAACTCACTATTGTGGCCTACCTCAGTCCTGTTTACCGTTTCTTTCACCAACTACTGTCAGTTTTGGAGAAGTTAAAAGATGCAACATCTTCAATAAGTCAGGTCTCACCCATTTATCTAATGGAAGGATTAAAAAGCAAATTGGACAGGTTGTCTCACAAGAACATAGAACAATAAGGGAAGAAATAGAGAATCAATCTAGACTACTAAACCTGTTTCTAAAAGTCTCTCCAACATTACCCATCTAATAAAGCTAGAGGCATACATGTGCTTGTCATGCATTATTATTTGTTATATAGAAGTTCAAGTGTATGTGAAATAGCTGGTCATTGCAAGGATAGACCAGATTTCTGAAATCAGACCCTAAAATGGGATTAATGATGCAGAAAATTCTGATGACTTACTCTTCAAAGCTGCACGAGCATAATCATAAACTAGGTCTTCTAGGTAACAAATCTTTTATGGACGAAAAGAAATTTACAGACAGATTTATAAGAAGTACATGATGGATAAAAAAGGCATAATACATAAATAGACACTCAAACTTGGCCTCAACTGGCAATTAAGCACTCAAACTTCGAGAATACACATCTAGGCACCTCAACTTGGTTTCACTGTGTCAATTGAGTACTCCAACTTACAAGATGATCATCTAGGTACCTCAACTTGGTTTCACTATGTCATGTGCCACGTCATCATCGTGTGCCTACAAGACATAGTGTGGACTAGTTGAAGTGCTTAGTTGTCAATTGAGGCCAAGTTTAAGTGCCTATTTATGTATTATGCCAGATAAAAAGTGGTAAAATATTCTGATGCAATGAATGATAAATATCCTCCTCTCGGGGCTAGAGAAAATTATATGTCATATCACTTTTACTTCCAAGCTTATATGTGTACAACTCCTAATAAATCTAACTCTACATACTTGGAGATGTCCACTAACCATCTCCAAGTATGTACGCTTCTCCTCCTCTCCTTTCTCCATCACTTCTATCACTATTACAAGGTTAGACTAACATCAAATGTGCCTAGTTAGCAAGTACGATTCACACCTAGAGTTAGTTCCCCAATAGCATGTCGAGGGGGACAAAAGACGGAAGGTACATTACTTCAAATTCTAATCTCTAGAACCTCATGATTTTTCTGATAACTTTTTTTCTTTGTTTTCTACTCAACTACCAATTTTCTTGGGTAAGATTTAGTATGTACATTAAGAGTTCTTTTCACATAGAAAAATGTAGCCTGAAATTTGGCCCACTCCATATTATCTCCCAACTATAAATAGATGTGGTCCTAGCATACTTATATCAATCATAAATACACTAGCCTCGTGGTACCCTCCATTTGCCCATTTTCATCAAAAAGTCCATCCAGGAAAAGCTCCTAAAATGGCTTTTACCACAGCACACCTAATTTCTTCCCTTTTTTAAAGTTATTGCAAGTGGGGTGGGTTTCATACTAGTCTTTCCTCAGAAGATGGTTGAACCACTCAAATTAAAAGGACAGGAGAAGGCAGGAAAAAGGAAAATGAGAGTAACATGTAAGAAAGGCAAAGAGAGGAGGGAAAAGAACTCGCCTCACTTAAGCTCCAAGCGGAAAATGTTATGAACACTGAAGGCAATTCCTGGACCTACAAGAAGCAAAGCAGACCACAAATACTTCAACTCCAATTATCTGCGTTCACTACTAAATACTAATGGTACACAGACCAGAAATTAGCAAAAAGAAAGACTTCATTGCATTATTAAGCTTCTACAGATGTTGTTATTGCCAACGATAATTAGCTCCATGACGATACTATGTAAAAAGTGCATATGCTCTATGTTGCTCGGACTCTTCAAAAATGCCACCATGTACATATTGGATCCACCAAAAGTAGTGCAGTTTTGGAGTATCTGACACGGGTGCAGCAACAATTTGGGAGAGTCTGAGCAACATAGCATATAATATTAGAGTAGCTAATGCATAAAATTAGGTGTGATTTGATTAGAAAGATATAAAACCTCAACAATTTGCCGAACAATTGCTAGCAAAAAATGAGTTCTTCCACTCCATTGCATCAGAGGAAGTACTACTCCACTAGGAACGATCCCTTAATAACCCAAAAGAAGAGGCAGGAATCAGAATATGAGCTGCCTTTGCAATATTGTCAAATGCAACCAATTAATGATATTTTACCTATAGCTCCATGTATAACTTCCAAGAATGCACAACATTGCAGCAAACCTTTACCATAAAGATCACAACTTTACTCAAACATGGCATCAGAACATAAAACAACAACAACATACCAGCGTAATTCCACAAATGAGATCTAGAGAAAGTAGAGTATAAGCTTACCTTACCCCTACCTTTGGACGGTAGTGAGGCAATTTACCCCTACCTTTGGATGGTAGAGAGGCTATTTCCCTCATCTCAACAAAAAATATTTCAAAGTCGGTGAAAAAAAGAGGCATCAAAACTTAAAAGGAAAAAAGGATAGATTTTTCGTCTCTTAATGGGATTGGGATTAATGAAAAGAAAAGAAAAAAAAAATTGGAACTCACAAATTAGTTCACCAGCAGAAGCATAAGCCCCATTGACAGACTTGGCGGACATAAAGTTGCTCAAAATTCTGAAAAGGGCTACTGTCCTACATTTGCAGGTTGTTACATATAATATTTTTGAACATTCTGAATACAATAAAAAGGGAAGAGAAATTTACCATCCAAGAAACTGAAGAAAATTGTAAGAGAAAAGATAAAGAGTCTGCAACTTAGGCATTGGAGATAACTTTATCTTTTATGGTATGTACTAAGTTGGACCTCAATTTTAGCTTCAACATCAACCAAATAGTTACAAGAAGACGGCCACAAAAATCAAAATGGAAAAGCCATTCTTGAAATCGAAAGAAAGAAAAAGAAATTGTGAAACATGCATTAGTATCACTCGACGAAGATTGGACCAGCACCAGTTCAGTTTATTCTGCCAAACCCATAATGGGCCAAGGGCCCATTGTGGGATGCATGCTCCATTGGGAAAACTTCAGTATACTTAACATTATAGTGTTAATTACTTATATTTTTAGTAATATCATTTTACAGAAAATATCTTTATTTTGATTACCAAAATTATGGATAGAGTGTGAACACACTTAAAATAGAATTCCTTTGTGAACTAAATCTCTGCTTTTATGCATATTTGAGAGGGAAATAGGAAGAAATATTGGAGAAAAGGAAAAGTTAGGGATTATGAATAATTTAATTAGGGCGTGAATTTGGGCGAATAACCGAAAAAAATACAAACTTGAAAATTAAAAATATATACCTATTAATGAGGCCTTCTTTTAGGCTATTAATTAGGTAAAGAGAGTGTTCATGGTTAGAGGTGGCAAAATCAGCACATGAGATCATAACTTGTCCAACATGTTTAAGTTTGGGCTGATAATTAACCTGCTCATTTATTAGCTCAACCCATTTCAGCCCAACTCATTTTAATTTATCAAGGTTTGGGCTAATATTTAGCTCAAATTGATTCATGAGAAATCTTGTCAAAATATTTTTAAAAAATATTTTTTAAAATTTAATATGTTATATTTAGTCATAATAAAGAAAAATATTAATTTTATAAGTTAGAAAAGATTATAAAAGAATAAGTAAAGCAATTAAAACTTAATTATATTTGAACAGATTGGGTTATGACCTGTATTTTAGCCCATTTCAGCTCAACCCGTTTCAGTCCAAGTAACTTTTGAGCAGGCCAATAAGCTGCCCATTTATTAACTCGGCCCATTTTGCACACCTACCGTGCGACGAAATTCCCATATAGTCACGGGCAAATTCTCGCTAATGATGAATGAATGTTGACTGTCTTAAGGAAAGAATAGTCATTTGTTTGTGTTTATGTGGTTTGTGCGTCACAAGTATGTTCGATTTAAGTGTGGAGTGTTTGATTGGATGAAATATTGATATTGATATTGAGGCAGGCTACCACTAGATGTGTGCGGTCTTAGAAAAAAAAAGTAAAGTCTGATGTACCCTTTGCGACTAGTTGCATCCGTGCTTACGAACTAAGTATGGGGTCATTCCAACATACACCTTAGTTCATTTATAGTTTATATTAGTTCTATTGATGGTATTTTCTGTTTGCGAAAGTTCATAATGGTAAGATGCAATCAACCCTCAGCCTCCCATCTACCAGCAAAGAAGAAAACGAGAGGGGGAAAAAGCTCAAGTAGCCAAGCCCGCCTCAACCAACCGAGAAGGTATGCATACCCAAGCGATATGATCTGAGGTGGGTAAAAAAGCATGACAGGGAGTGATTTAAGAATTTCATGCTAAAGAAGAACGATGATGAAGTGATGGTGGACGAAGAGTTGCTGAAAGGGAACATTTCTATATATTTGGCAAACAATTCAAAACTTGGAGCTCAAGTTTGTGTGTGAGCAGCCTGTCAATGCCAATATCAATCTTATATGAGTGTTCTATGCAAATTGGGACTTGACCAATCCGGATGAGGTGCTTGTGTGGGGGGAAGATTATTGATTTTTTTACGGTGCTTTATGTAGGTTTTTGCAAGCTACCGACGTGTTAGTGGATCCTCTTATGACCATTGTAACTAGGCCACCCAATAGGGAGATTCAATATTTTCTCTATCGGGCCAGTTCCATGGCCAGATGGGAGCGGAACAAAAGCAACAGTACCATAGTACATTGTCGTTTGGTTACTTTCAAAAAGATGCTAAGATGTGGTTGAAAATTCTAAGCCTAAGGTTGACGCATGGACATCACCTCACTAGTGTGACGAGGGACAAGGTGGGTGTGTTGTATATGCTAATGATAGGCAAGCTTGTCAATGTGGGCTATCTGATGAAGTCCTTGATAAAAGAGGCCTACAAAAATAAATCCCGATGGATGTTCTCTGTAAATGTGCTTACCCAAGTTTTGCGTAACGAGGGCATAGATGAAGATCCTCGTGATCACATGTTGCTTGTCATTACCAAATGTGTAGATGTGATTAGGGTAAAGGATCCTGACGTGGGGGTGGCTCGACTTTAACTGTGACTGTGAGGCATATCTATGATAAGATTTATATGGCCTATATTTATAGGATAATTGATCTATAACTTCAGATTGGAGGCCACGCTGCCACTCCATAAGATTGTGTTGAAGAAGAAGAAGAAGAAGAAATGAAAACAGAAGGAGTGAAATTGTAGTGTATTAAATTGCTTGGAGAAGATAGTTAGAAGAAGAAATGAAAACAGAAGGAGTGAAATTGTAGTGTATTAAATTGCTTGGATAAGATAGTTATTATTTTGTCTATATAATTCTTACATGTCCATTAGCCTACATTACAACCATTAAAAGTCCTACTTGATTTTAGACTTGACACACCAAGGTTAGTGGAGTATTACACTAAGAGAAAACTTGTGGATCATTGTATGTACATGTGAATTTCATTATTTAGAGTGGGAGCGTGAGATGAAATATTTTTTTTACAATGTCCCGTTTATGATTCGTAACTCTTATGTATGGGAAGCTTTTCTCTTGAAAGTTAGGGCACATAATTAATGGAAAATAGGTGACATGTTTGACTTCTCTGTTGTATTAAACAGTTGTGCTTGTCTGAATTGTCATATGTAAGTCGGTTTTAGAGGATGGATCATCTCGAAGAGATAGTTGATATGATTTTTTTTTTAAATAGTGCATGATTTAAATGTAAAAATTCCCTTTGTATTGAGATTGTCATGATTGTAAGTGCTCTAGTTCCAAGTAGATCTGTTCGAAGTGGTGAAACTTTAAAAGATATTCATGCGAAACATAAGGGGTGTATAGTTGCTTTGTCAAGGACGAACAAAGATTCAAGTGTGAGGTGTTGTTGTTAGGTATATTTACACATCTTTTCACACTACTTTATGCGTATTTATACCTTATTTTGATATGAACTTGTAATAAATATACCTAACTTGTGTTAATTATAATATATTTGATTAATTTAGGCAATCTCTGTGATTTCAGGCATTTTTGGTCAAAATTTCACAAGATTGAATGAAAACGGAAAAAATTGACTATTTATGAAAAAAGTGCAGACTCACCATGTTGCACTGTCCATCGCAATATAATTTACTGTATTGGAAGGCGCGAGGCAGTGCAAACATGAAGGCCCTCAAAGTTTTTGCTAAATCTAAGAGAAGGAGAAGTCACCAAAATACGGTGGCCACAACGGTAAAATCCACTAAGCTGGCGCACTGCGATGGAACAATTAGTTGATCAAGAATTTTTTTAAGTCTCAGATTGTGAAGATTTCAGTGTGACGCGGTGCCCAACAAGGTTCTATTAGCGCGATGGAAAGTGCATTGCAATGAGGAGAAGGCAAAGGCAAGAATTGGCTAAGTAACAAAGCAACGTGGAAGTGCGCCGCAGTACCCAACGCTATAAGATTCACTGTGATGGCCAGCGCGGCGTGGTGAAAGTTGGCCCGAAGTCCAATTTTAGCATAGTCTAATTTTGACCAGAGGAAAGTTCCATAATTAAACGTTTGTATGCAAATTACTTATCTTTTGAATATTGTTTCTATAAACATGAGCGGCTAATGTTCACTCCCAATCGCACGCAAGTGCACGTGGTCGTACAAGTAATAAAGTAGCTTTATTTCAAGCCAGGTATCGAACCCACAGGGACTGTAACGAAGGAGTAATTTTTCTCTAAGTGTTTAGTATACACGTTTAGTATACACACTTTATATAAGTAGACAAGCAAAACAAATGGTGATTTTTCAAGAATATTAGTTAATGTAACCTTAGGTGAAACGGTGAATTATAATCAACAATAGAACGAATAAATGAGGTTAAGGAAAAACATGCAGACATGTAATTTATTGATTAAATTTCAGTCAACACTTCTGGGTTGTTACCAGAATTATTAACAATGGATTGGGTCTTTCGAATTCTCACCAATTAAAGAATTATGAGATTTATATTACACATTTCCGTGATGCAACAACTCATATTCTCATAAACCAAACTAAATTCCATAGATGACCAAATATGAAATTGCTGTGACATATTTCTATTCCCCGAACGCACCCTCTAATTTCTCAACCAAGACAAGAATATATTCTACCAATTCACATCCATCCAAATAATCTTTCTTTCGAAATAAGATTGAATTTTAATATATACGTTAACAATGGCCAATCATTAATGTAGTAAAAATAAGAATCAATAGAACAACCATTTTAGAGAAGATAAAAACTGAAATAACATCAATTACATGCTACCAGCACTATCCACAACCTCACCCAAAGGTGAATTAGCCACTCATTTGAGGATTAAACATCTTAAAACAAGTAGAAAACATACAAGCAATTGAAATTTAAGAGAAAAGGAAGAGAATTAACCCTAGACTCTTCGCCTCAACCGGCTGATACCCACGTTCTAGCATGAAATGTCGATATCTTAAAAATAAAACCTAAGTTGCTATTTATACAAGTGAGAAATTTCCCGAAATAAACCGGCAATGTGCACTGAGGTTATCAGCGAGCATCGGCTTCCGTGCCACGACCTTGTCGCGGAGCCTCACCGGAACTTGATGCACAAGATTCTGTGGGGCCTCAAAGAGGCACCGAGGCTATCGCGAGCTCACCACAAGTGCTACTGGCTTGTCGCACACCTTCACCGGAATTCAGCCTAAAAATTTTACTTGTGCGTAATGCTACCGCGATGATAGCGTGTCACGGCTCATCGCGGAAATGGCCTGCTTAGTATTTTCTTGCCGACTTCCGCGCTTGCTTTTTGTAGTCCATTCCTTCACTTCACCAACTTGTAGATTAGTTTTCAAAATTCATTTTAAACTGCAAAAACAATAGCTAATCATGTTGGTTAGTGAAACCACATTTACATAAAAATCACATGAGAATGTATACATAGAAGTAGATAAACAAGTCAAGATTAAGTCACAAAGTATCACTAGGCATGCAATTCCTCGCCTACCTATCACCTACCCTGTTCTAGGATAATGAAAATTGCATGATTGTTATTGTATGAAGTTGAATTGACTGGTTAAGATAGCTATCGTCATGCTATGACTCATGTTGTTATTTAGTTAATCTTAATCTAAGCTATTTTATTACTTCGGGACCAATAGTACACATCTTTAAACCCTAGGTGAGACTCGAGGGGGAAGAAAGAATGTAATAAGATTAAGTAGAGCATGATCTCTCGCCTCAGGATCGGGTTTGCAATTAGATAGATATATACCTCGTCGCCTTGATTGGTTAATGTGCAACAAATTTTTAATCATTATGTAACATTTCTGATCACCGAGAGGTAGGCGTGGAAGTGAGGACACGGATCGGAGGACTACGCAGCTCAAAAGAGCCTAATCATAGTAATTTATTGTTAATGAATAACTCGATAGAGAATCGTAGTCACCCAAGGGATTACTCAACATGATTGCTAATAAAATCATAACTGTGGAATATCATCTCCTATGATGTTAACTCCTTATGTTCCAACAGTAGGTAGCGATAATAGTTAGATAATCAATTAATTTATTTTCTATAGTAGTTTATAATAATCGAAACAAAATTTGTGGCATGATTAATTGGTAATGATTGAATGTGATAAACCGTAAACCAAATTTATGAGTACAATTACGTAAATTTGCGTGTATGTGACAAGCAACAAGTATTGCATACTAGCTATTGGTGAGACTAATTATAAATCTTCTTTTATGAAAACGATTGAAAAGAAAGAAATAATTACAGGTGAAAATATAAATGGAAATTAAATGCTTGAATTTACTATATTTTGGTTGTACTCAATTAGCACATGAGGTTGCAGCCTACAGGTAATTTAACTGTGGCATTAATTAGTTTTGACAAGACAAATTGATTATTGTTGTTCATATCTTTTATTTATGTGGTACACACAAGTTTCTTCATGATTGGAGCAAAAATATTGCGTATTAATATGGAATTTAACTTGTATACGTAGAATATTAAATTTAAAAAGAAAAAAAGAAAACTCCCACTATTAGTGTATTTCAGTTAATTAATACGTTTGTATCAATTTTATTTATTGTACATGTGTATCATGTTAATTAGTAAAAAATGTACATAAAATAAAAGATTATTAAAAAATAGAAGTTGACTTTATTAAATGAACTACTATTTAAAGTGAATTGTTAACTTTGTTTAGCGAATTATAACTCCTATCACTTATTAAATATTATATCTAACTCCTAATTATATATTTATCTTAAACCATATATTAGTCATATTTATCTAGATCAATATAATTGGTAAATTTAACCTTTCAACTTTAATTATCGTTTATTAAAAATTAATTAAAATAATATTTTAAAGATATAACTTGGAGCTAACTTAACATTACACCATTTTACAAGAATTTTGCAATTAAAATATAGAATGAAAATTATAATTTTATAAAAATATTATTTTATGGGATAAAAAAAATTCTTACCCGAATACTTCTAAACTTCATGAATATACGAGCATACGAAGAATGCTGAAGCATAAATAACACAAATTTTAGATCACATAATAACAATAGACTAACTAAAGCTAGAAGACACCCAAGTTTCGAATTATTTGAAGATACACAACTTTAGCTCGCATAGCAATTATCATTGTCTTCTAAATTCACAACATGAAACAAAAAAAATAAATTAATGTCTTCTTCAAATTCACAATATGAGATAATAAAAAAGATAGATGTATTGTCTTCTTCAAATTCACAATATAAAAAAAAGATATTGAATATTATTAAATACAATTGTATATTGTTATACAATCTTTACTTAATATAAATATATATAATATATATTGAATGAAATATTATGATGGCAACCATTTGTAAGATCCATCTTAATTTAAGAGAGTGAAGCAGGAATTCACCCATTTTAAAGATTCAGTTCTTTTTTAAAGGGGTAGGACCACAGATCGTTCGATTGTAAATTATAATACGCAGAGAAAGACGATACGTAATCTTAATAATCGAGCTTAATTCCGATTATCCACTTTTATCTGGCCAGTAGCACTCCGATTCCGCACCTTATAATCCTCTCCCCATTTCCCTTTTCCTATACCTAATTCCTATGTAATAAATTTATTATTTTTTAAAACAAGTAGCAGAGTATTTTTAAAACTCCACCCGCCTAGCGTAATAATTTGTGATTATAGCTGGTTTATACTCACATTTAATTTTGCTCTTCATAATGAATAATTTTTTGACCCTTCATAAATTTATATTTTCATATCATAATATCTCAAGTATAGTATAACTTTAATTTCTAAAGACATAAGTTCAATTGCTAAAATAATAAAAAAAACCAAATTTTCTACCCCTAACATAATAATTTATAAACTATAGCCAATGTATACTCTATATATACCAATTGTATAGTCAATATATAATATGGTATATATCGTGCCACTGCTAAATAGTAGTAGGGTCGAAAATTTTAATAAAGAAATTCAAAACATGCAAGGAAGTCGCATCTCTGCATTTAAAAGTGCGACCTAAAGAATTTTTAAGTCACCTTTATGGTTATACTAGAAATATCTCTTCTCCAAGAAGGTTTATTCATCTATATTATATTAAAAGTTTCAATTTTATCAAAAAAATTTATAAATAATAAAATTAATATTTAATTTTTTTTAATATTTAAAATATTTCATATATATATAAAACACATTAAAACTTAAAATTAAAAATTAAAAATTAAAAAATTTTGGGGTTTTTTTTTTTTTATGAATTTTGAGTTTTTTTAATTTTTTATTTTAAGTTTAATATTAAAATCTTTAAATTCAATTAAAATTTTATTTTTAATAAATATTTTTCTTATATATACCTCACAATAAAATTTCATGTTATTTTTCCTAGTCAAGTTACAAGCCCCTTGTTTCACTAGCTCCTTTTATACGAAAGATCAAGCTAACAACTTAGCACTAATCAATTTTAGTGGCATTGGCAAATCTATAGGAATCTTAATATTTTTAGTCATCAGTTAAAACTTTTTTCAAAATTTTCAAATGCTGAAAATTAATTGTAATTAAAAAGTTATCAAAAAAAGAAGAAACTAAAAAAAAAGTTATCTTTTATTGATGAATCTTGTGATTTGTGAGTACAATTCTATTGTTCTTTTGATTCCTCTCTTATTGTTTTTCAAATATAGGATGATTCAGAAATCTTTGAGACGTGGTTTGATCTTTGGGAACGTAAGACATCACTTCATTTGAGGCCGCTGCTAACGTGTTTCTCAAATGTAGGACGATTCTGACCTCTTGGATCGTGTTTGATCTCCGGCAATATTGGACAACACTTAATTGTCGATCTCCGGAAATATTGGAAAGCACTTACCTTGAGATGATCTTCGAAAAGAACTCGTTGATCACTCCTTCAAAACTATGTAGTCGATGTCGGTGCTTGCTCAAGTGCTTGCTGAATGTCCTTAGAGAATTATGTAACCCTCTTATTTATAGAGGATAGGTAGTTAAAATGTAAATAAAGTCTCTTGCTTAATTTTGATTGGTTCATTGAAGACATCAAACTATCACAAATGTTAGTGTATAAGGTTCCTTTGATTGGTTCTGAATTTGATTGAGATTGCCAAAATCATTTGAACATGTGACATCATCTTGTTGGTATTAATTTTGACTGAGATACCATGTCACTTGACACGTGATATGAGTTTGGGTCTCAAGATGAAAATGGACATTAAACTATTTAGTTATGCAGTCTAAATTAATTGTTCAACTCAAATAAATATGAATTTAATCCAGTAAAATTTATGTGTCTCCAATAATTATACTTCATACTTACTAAAATATAATTTTTTAAAAAATTAAAGTGTTGTTTACTGTGCATTCTCTTCTATTATAAGCTGTTATGTAGTGTGTAAAGGTTTCCAAACTTAACTTATAATGACATGGAAATTGACCTGAGGACACCTAGCAAGAGTGGCCATGGTTGCCACTTGTTCATTGTTGGATGTGTTTCATTTCTTTGCCATTTGGAATTATTCATTTGTCTATATATCGTAAAAATACAATTGTTACAATATTCTATCATCATCATCATCATAAGATGATGACTTCTATCAATAAAGGTTGGCTACTTGGCTAGAAATGCTGTGGTTATGTAGATTGAGATGATTTGGTTATTCACTTGAAAATTGAAGGGCTACAATAATGAATCATTTAATCATTCTTTCATGATTAACAATAGTAGTCCTAAGTGCAAAGTGCGATCAGGATTAGGAGTAATTAAAGAGGGGATATCCTATTTCATGATTTGCTTCTCTGTACAACTCATTATAATAGAACTGGCAAGGCTAGAAAATTGCTAATTTATTATGAACATATCGTCAAGAATTATTGTTTGTGTTATATTTTGAAAGAAAAAATCAATTGAAAATGTTATCGACGAGCCAAATTTTAATCATTTTTATTGTAAATTTTTCGATAAGTAGGTAACATAATTAATTTTAATAATCTAAAATCAGCGAATTTAAGTTATATACGTCAACTAATAGTGTAATGAAAATGTTCCATTAGATTAAAAAAACGGTGGGTTACCTCCCACCAAACGCATTATTTAATATCGTGGTACGATGCAAATTATATTATCGTTTTTTTCTCTGTTTGGAGGATTTGAATTGTGCATCCAGCCTTGTCTCAAGTTTGTGACTATGATTTTTAGCGACAAAGATGTAGATGAACAAACGCTTGTTTTTTCAAGCTTTGCTCTTCATGGGGCTCGTATGCTGAATGTCATTATTATATGCTTTTTGAATCTTCAACTTTCAAGAAGTAGGGCCTCAGTCCTTCCTCTTTGCAATGTTTGATGGATTCTTGTGAGTATATTTTCATATCACCACACAAGTCCAATGTCGAAAAATGTTGGGAGGGGTCTTTTAACCCCAACTTGAAGTTTGTTTCCGATTTTGTCATCCTCTTTTTGTCTCCCAAAGATTTCCATGGACGATATTCATGCTCAAGTACCAAATCCCTTTGGATACTTGCCTCCAAAAATTCCTCCAAGACTTTTTGTTGTTCATATCCGTTATAGAACAAGAATTCCATGATGAGTTGAAACTCTCCTCAGCTTGATTATGCTTGATTTCTTTCCTATAGCTTATAAAACAAAACACCGTGTTCTTCATAATAGGGGTTCTGAAAGAGAAGGACATATGAGTTAATACTTAGCCCAATGTGTTCAAACTATCATTGGGTGATGCCATAAAAAAACTCGAAGAAAATAAAAATATTCACAATTGTTCAGAAATTTGGATCAAAGCAAATTAGTCTAATTCCTAATCATCCACATACGTCAATTATTCTCCAAAGAACAATACCAAAATTTAAACACTCAAAATTACACCTAAATATGATGTAACACTAGCCATATGTAAATATAGTAACCCAACTAGATTGGGTTGACTCCCACAAAGAACAATATGAGCATGATCAATATAGTCTGAAATTAATACCAAATATTGTAGTGCCACGCAAATAAAAAATTTATTTTAAAATACAGTATATATATAATTTCTATTCCTAAAAAGCAATTAAATTTATACTATCTTTTCAAATTCAAGTGTGTTATTTGATTTGGAACTATCGATATATGGTAAGTAAATTTACTGTCTAAGAGAGTTTATTAGATGAGGGTTAGCACCTCAATTCTTGTTAATTAATCTTTTCCAACTATAACAAGCTTTTTCAAGCTTATTAACTTGTAGTAGATGGGCGAGCCTCTAAGGCACAATTTTTTTGGAAATATTTAAGAACAAGATTTACTACTAAAACCCGATCAAAAAATGAGGGTCATTTCTAACGACAAAGTCAGTTTTTTGGCCAAAAATGACGGAAAACCGACGAACAAAGGATCGTCAAATATGTTAAGGCCGGAAATAAAAATCGATGGATAGCATCGGTTAATATCGCATTTAATGTCCGTTGTTCTGAGAAATTTAATTCCTTGGGTTCTTAAATGTTACCCAACTGAGAAAATATTATCGATTTAACAATTACCTAATGTTCAATTATTAATTAATTTTTCAATTAAAATTTTTAAGATTTACCAATGGTGTCCGTTGGTATGTTCTTCAAAACTATAAGAATATACGACGAACACCGCGCTCGGGTTTCTACTTGTGGTGCATTTAAACTGACAGACTTACCTACGTTGTTTGTTGGTTTCTGTAAAATGCACCACAGCTATAAAACTTCAATTTTGCCAATCTCACTTGCCAAATTAAAATTCAATTCAATTCCCGAACAATATCCAAAGACTCAATTTCTCATTAAAACAACTCTAAATCAACAAGAACATCAATAACATAGTAATTATCGAATTAAAACATTAAAACCAACACTAAATATCCACCAAAGTTATCAACAAAGTTTAAAAATATAAAAATATATATACAAAGTTTATTTCAATATACAATAATCCTAACAACTAAGGTGTTTTTCGACATTTTACTATCTCGTCAAAACTTTTCGTCATTCGAAGGAGGAGAATGGGCACGTCGTCTCCGCACTCCAATTAGCCAGGGTTCACTTGTGCCTTGAGAGCCTCGACGGTATGATACATTTTCCTACTCGCAACGGGTCTTTCCCTCTGTATATGCTAAGGGCACGTGTTGTTCGATCTTCGCAACATAGCGCAATTTGAACACCATCAACCGCCCGCCTAGACAAAAGAGCCAATACCTTCCAATTCAAACCGAACTGGCCGAACTAGGATTTTTAGATCCTAGGCCGTAGACTCTCCCCTTTTGCCTCCCTACCACTTTTTCGCTCAAATCCGGGGTAGCGACATCCGGTGGAGGCCGGGTCGGCTCACTCAGGGGCTTCTTGAGTCCGGCTACCTAAAGAAGAATAGCGATAATCCATCTACATAATTAAAAAAGCAGTATAATATGGTTTTTCAAATTCGAACTTAATATATTACTAGTTATATATAAGATGTATGAACTTACATAGCTCGTCACTCTCTTTGGTTGACCCATGTGTTCGCATTAGTCTCATTCTTCTTATTCTTTACGTGGGTAGCCCGAAATAGTCTCTCCCCGAGTCGGGTCGTGACTCAATTTTAGCCTCGCAAAACAAAATGTAATTAAAGTTAAACAATATATAAAGTTTAATTAAATTTATATAAGTATTGAATATAATAATTACTTACCACCCTAGCTATCGCCTCTTGGCTCTTTGCACCCCTCAGCATGCAACGAGCCACCTTTCCTTTACTCGGCCTTCTTCGCCTGTTCACATTTTGCCTTGAATCTGTGCGTGTTCCATATCTCAAGCCCTTTGAAAAGATGAGGTAGCATCCATCTGTGCCTTTTGTTCTTCTAAACCAATTCATGGCTATCTTCTTGAACCGCCCTCCCTCTCGAAATTCATGGCTATCTTCTTATCGTGGCCGAGGGAAGTCAAGTACACAATGTTGTAATCAATGATAAACAATGTTAGATGATATATAATAATCACGGGTCAAAGAAGAATTTTATGAAATAACACCATTTATATATCTTGAAACTCATTAAACATGCCCTGTTGAACCCGATGTGGTATTTCAATCCAACTTGAATAAGGTCGATCATATATCCTCCGAACGCTCTCCTTAGAGCATTTCCTCTCTCGGCCTCTTTTCCTGGGATGGAACTCGTAAATGACAATAAATATGTCAAATCATAAATATAACATTAAGATTGAATATTATAAATCTAAATCGAAAATAAAATCAAACTTACCCAGATCCATCATACACGATCACCAGTCTACCGAGATCAAGCCAGACTTGGTCAGGCTCCACCGTCGGGTGCCGGGTAGACGGTGGTGCTCGGTGTTCTATACGACTGGATCAATGGTGGAATACTAAAACACCTGTGAGTCTAACTCATAGCTGCTATCTCTCGAGTCGCAAGCCGAAAATATCAGGAGATGATCCACCGAGGAAGGAGTACCAGACTACGACGTCGAGTTTTCCCCGTGACGAATGCTGTGTAGGCATGAAAGTGTGAGAAGTAGCTAGTAAATGAAGGCACATATGAATGTGCTAGATGCCTGAAGCAAGCCGTAGAGGACATAGGACCGAGGTAAAGAAGAATGTGTATGTGGAGTAGATGAAAGGTCACTCGAACCAAAGACTCGTAATCTAAATGTCTCCTATGTGTTTTCCTACTACTTACTCGATTTACTACCCCTACTAGTTTGGACTCGACGCATCACCGATGACATTCCGCATACAAGTTTACATTATAATATATAATTAAAATAATAATATAAGTATTAGACATAATAATTACTTAAAAGAATTAATTAAGTTACTTGATAATCATTATTCTCCCATTCTTCCTCCTCGTTTTTTTCATTTCCATCATTCTCCCATTCTTCCTCCTAATTTGTTTCATAATCATCATTTGATTCTTCTCCCTCACTTGGTTCATTTTTATTATCTGATTCATCCTCAACATTTGCAATTTCAATATTACATCATCATCGTAAAACTTCTTCTAATATATGTTCAGATGTTCTAACTCTTCTTTGTTCTAATTCAAGATCCACGCTTGATAAACAACCGCCAAATCATTTTGGTATGCCACATCCAACACATTTTCAATCTTTATCCGACCCACGAGCTATTCTTTATAACCACCCACCAATTAGCCTTGTCTCTACGCAGAGGATATAGAATACAATACTTGCTTAGCATTTGTGCAATGATGAAAGGATCATAACAATCATACTGCCTGGTGTGCTTAACTTCGCTATATTATGTTGTCGACAACCTCAGTACCTCTATGCGATGGATCAAACCACTTACACCGAAATAGTACTATCTTTTTCCTCGATCATCCATCATACCTAACTTCCATTATCTCTTATATCACACACCATAATAATTAACAGCTTGGCCATTACCATCTACATCGCTTTTAATGCACGCACACTCCGCTATTATTGATTTTCTTATACTTATAAGTTTCCTTCCGTTTCTTGAAACTTGAAACCATTGACACAATATGTATATACGAGCCGAATTTGACTATCGTGTCCGTAGTAACATCACTCACAATTTGCAAAATGTTCATTGCTATTATATCATAAACCTACATAGTGTTCAAACAAATGATTATGTTGTACTTATATAGTTAACATGATATTGGCACTTACATAGCTCCTTCAACCAATCGCAGAACGTCGCATATATGGTATCATTACCCTACTATCCTACAAAGTAACCGTTCAACAACATTAGTTTTTAAATGTTTAGGTTCCCAGTATTTAAATAATATTATTCAATAACATCATTTAAAACTTACTCAAGATATGGTTGTATCTCATGGAAATTAAGAAAACGTGTGTCTAATAGATTGTATTTCCATACTCACTAAAACCTCGTCCGTTCCGAATTTAGAACCTCGACTGGGTCAAGATTAAAACTTGAAATAAGCCGTGGATGGGATCAATACGTGCCGGCCATTGCAGTAGGTCTATTTCTTAAAGTTAGCACTTGGCCGTTCGAAATAATAAGAATAAAAAATAAGCAGCTTCCCTTGCAAGATAAGCTTCACATATAGAGCCTTCAATCTTAGACCCCTTCACGCTCTTTTCGCACTTCTGCCAACAGTTCGTATAAAGTTTGATGTTAGTAATTTGCTAAACCAACTTAAAAAATAAATTCATTGTACGAAAGTCATAGTTTTAGTACTTTTTAATGGATACATCCATCTATATTGAAGTAGGCCTCCAATACGTGCCTCATGTACGAGGTAAATTCCAAGAATGTTCCATCACATCAAGAATCCACGGAAGATCTTTTCCAACTTAGTAGTAACGAAATATTCTCATCCATCCTTTCTAAGTTATCCTCCACAAAGTGTTACTACACAAATCCTTGAAGAACAAACTTACCTCTCTGATTGACTCTTATCCTATCGTAGCCGATTAACGGGCTGAATTAAAGTTTCCATGAAAACATGACAATCAGAGCTTTTTCATACCACACAACTTCCCTTCGTTCATATCTCAGATACTTCCCTAAATTTGAAGCATAGCCTGTGCATCCTCAAATTCTTAACACACTCACAAATCTCACGTTTTTTCATCCAAATGTGAACAGTAAATCTCGTCTTGGACTTTAACAATTTATTATTGTGTGTTTCTTGTGCCTTCTAGTTCCTTCTTTCCTCGCAAAACATTCTTTAAGTCCATTCTAGCCTTTGGATTATCGCGTTTGTTTTACCCTTAACATCCATCACTAAGTGTTGAACAAACTATCAAAATAATTTTTTTTTATATGCATCACATCAAGATTGTGTCATAGAAGGTTGTCCTTTCAATATGGCAACTCCCAAAATATACTGCTTTGTCCAATTATGTCCAACACCATATCCAGGAGGTCTAGAAGGTGTAATCAGAACCTTGGCAAGTGACAAATTCTCTCCCAAATTTCACTTGCCGATAATAATAGAGGTGGAAGATCATTTTCAACCTTACTCCCTTCGAAAAGCATGTTTCATTCTTCTAAACTCGTGATCCACTAGCAAGAATCGACTGTGACAATCAAACCATGAATTTTTACGATCATATTTTAATGTGAATGTTAACTATTTTTCTCATGCAATACGAGCAAGCTAATTTTTCCAAATTGTCAGTCCAACCGTATAAAGATCCCATACGCCACAAAATTATTTATAGTCCACATTAAAACAAGCACACAAAAAGAAAAAATTCTACTTAGTGGATATATCATGTCACTACACCTTCATACCACAATTGTTTTTAACTCGTCTATCAGTTGTAGATAAATATCAACCAAATTTTTTGGATTACGAGGACCGGACAATACAACTTAGAAATATATAGGGACTTATCATACACATTTCAAGTGGAAGATTATACGAAGTAAGGAATACAAAGCAAGAGGTATGGTGCAGCAGAAATGTAGAATGGTGTAAAACCATCTCGCACACAAGTCTAATATAACATTTCTTGGTTCACTAGCAAAACTAGGATAAGTTCTATCAAAATGTTCCAAGCTTCTCCATCTAATGGACGAGACATAATACCGTGAGTCCTTCTATTCTCACTATGTCATCTCATATGAGGAGCAAAACTCATCGACGCGTACATAACTCTTTTGCAATCGAGGTAAGAGGTAAATAATGCATCGCCTTAATCGGAATAATCTTTCCATCGTGGAGTCCGCTTAAAACGAGCATGTCCATAAAACTTACAATTTTCGGGATCCCTATTATTCTTTATGAACAACATGCAACCATTTTCACAACAATGAATTCTATCATACTTCACAATCCGAACTTGAAACCAATTTCTTTGCCTCGATAGAAATTCTTAGGTATGTAACTTAGAGTTAACGAAGTTCCCCAAAAGACAAACTATAGAGTCCATAGTACTTGAGGAACATTCCAATCTAATTTGATATTGATTAGTCTAACTCCCCGTAACGGACAACTCAAAATACGGACTCTCTACACAGTGGACGGCTAGCCTCTTCTAGTTGTTCACAGAAACGGAAGGCTTCTTCATTGGGAGTTTCTTCAAAATATTATTCGGGTTCCATCCTATATTGCATCTCAAACGCATCATTGACCATTTCATAATTTCTCATGTTGAACACTACTTGATCATGTGCAAACCTACTACTTTCACCAATGAAATTATAAAAATATATCATTCTCTCCATCGCCTCATCATGATCATCTCACACAAAATATCCAAGCTTAAGCTCATAACTCGTAAATATGAATTAGAACTTTATCGTTTAAAAACTCCATGCAATTGCACGCTTACAAGGACACCCAATCAACTCATAAGTTTGAAAAGGGTACAAACTATTACCGTATGATTGATAAATCCTCTAACACCTTCAACAAATTCATCCTTGTGCCCCACGATTTATGTTAGTTCTATCATACATCCACAGATGATGATTCATCTAAAATAAAGATACTTCGTTTTACACATATAAATTTAAATAAATTAATTTCTATTGATAATTAAATTTTATAATTTAATTTTAATTGATAAATTTTTTAACTATTTTTAAATTGTGTTTTATAATTTTATAATTAGAAATTATTGAATTAATATTTAATAATTAATTACTAAAATTATATGTAGTTAATGAAATAAACCAAAATTGGAAATGAAAAAAATCATAAATTTTTTAATTATTGAATTATGAATATGAAATTTTAATAATTATTAACTTTGAATTATTTGAAATTAATTAAAAAAACAAAAAAAACATGTAATTTAATTAAAATTAAAATTTTGAATTATTAAATTTTAATAGTTATTGTTATTAGTTATTTTTGATAAATTTCTAACTTAATTTGTAACAAAGTTTCAAACACAATGAAATCTAACAATGTAATAAATGTTCAACTAAACCTAACAATCCTAACAATACACACATCGAAATTTACAAATTAACAATGAAATATAACACCTAACAAAGTTTCAACCAAACCTAATTAACAATCCTAAAATTACATTAACAATAAAATCTAACAATTCTAACAATTTAACAATAAAAATCTTAACAAATCTAACAAAGTTTCAACTAAGCCTATTTAACAATCCTAAAAATAATATTAACAATAAAATCTAACAATTTAACAATAAAATCTAACAATCTAATAAAGTTTCAACTAATCTAATAAACAATCCTAAAAACAACATTTATAATAAAAATCAAAAATTTTAACAATTTAAATAACATTTACAATATAATAATTTAACAATATAACATTAACAATAAAAACTAATAATTTAAGAATGAAATCTAACAATTCTAACAATAACATTAAATAATATAGTAATTTAACAATGACAATAAAATGAAATCTAACAATTTAACCTAAAATCTAATGAAAAAAATTTAATTCAAAAATTGGAAACCCTTACCTTTAAATGGCGTGGGACGGCCTGCAAGAGGGCGGAGGAGTGGTTCATTGCAGCTGGAGTCAGCGGCGAGGAGGGTGGACAATCGTCATGATGGGTCTGGGTCGTGGAAGAAAATCGTCAAAGAAAGATTAGAGAGATGAGAGAAATAGGGAAAAATGAGGGTCTGGGCGACAGTTGAAAGAACCACTTGGATGTGGCTCGCTAGTCGGGGCTGGTTTTTTATTATGATTCCGTCAACTCATTTAATTAAAAAATTCTAAATATTAAAAAAAACTAAAATTAGTTATTTAAAAATGAAAAAATAAAATAAATTACAAATTATTTGAAAAAAAAGAAAAAACATAAAAAAAATAAAAAAAATAAAAAAAATAAAAAAATTTTTTTAATTTTTTTAATTTTTTTAATTTTTTTAGTATATATCGATCAGATCCGTTTGGAAATGTTATCTATTTTGCTAAAAAATCCGCAAAAATAATGAGGGAATAACCGACGGACACGGTTGTTATATTAATAAAATAATTATAAATTAATTAAAAATGAGATAAATCGACTTACGTAGCCTGCATTCCAAATGGTTTTTGGACCGACGCCGTTCGCGCACCTGGCCCTCGATTTTTGACCAAGTTTTTTTGTAGTGATTAATTAAAATCAAGAACCCACTTTAGTTGTCAACAATAATTATGCACGTAATAAGCATAACACGAGTTGTATTTAAAATTAAAAATCTATAGACAAGATTTAAGTTTTATCATACAAAAAAATCACTATGAAATATTCAATCAAACTAAAGTTAAAGAGAGAGAAAATACAATCCTAGAAATTCCTCTCCAAAATTTGAAAATTTCAATCCCGATGATTGTGTATTTTTCTTTCTTTAAGATTTGTGTTGCTTAGCCAATGCAAATGCTTCCCAATATGCCAAAGATGATTTTTTTCAAACTCCCTACCTTATATATATATATTTTGGGTCAAAAATGGTGAAAATCCTAATTCTATCCAAATGGATCTCATGATTCGCAAATGTGAAGTCGTCTGCAATTGCAAATTTCGATTCCGCTAGTTGATTTCGATTGAGTTCAGCTTTTAATGATAACCATACTTCATGATTTATATAGTCACTTTATGAAATTCATATATATTGAAACTAATGGTGATTAGTTGTTAGTATGGTTAATAAGTTTGTTAAGTCTCTTAGTAGTGTTAGTTGAGTGGTTAGTTACGTGAGCATGTGCTCGTACGTGACTAGTATAGCCATGCGTGGTGTAGTGTAATGTATAGAAAAAAATTAGTTTTCCTCCATTCCGATTCTAGCTCATTTCCCCGTGATCCGTAAGACATGGAAGCTTAGCTTCCATGGAGAAACTTTCTTTGCAAAGTTTTCATGGTATCATAGCAGAGCCCGAGGTTTCATTGCTTATCAAATACAAGCTTTCTCTAGTTCAACACTTAGTAGCATCCATGGCGTATCTAGCGTAATCTGACAAATAAATCCTTAGGTCATAATCATCCTTTATATCTACAACCTTTGATTCACGGGGACAACTTTGATTCCAATCAAGCTTACAGACCCGAGAATTAAGGATTATGGAGCGTGATCTATGCGACCCGTATTATTGGTGAAAACAAGCCGGGTTTTGTGTGACTCCGGACATGCTTGAAGAGCTCATACAAGGGACAACTAGCAAACCAAAGGGGAAAGGTGTAATGTAGTGGTTCTTTCATGGATCGTGGCACAAAGGAACACCGGATTGCTTCCAACGATTGTATATGCTTCTGAAAAAGAAGTAGTATGTGGGAGGATTTTCGTGGAGAGATTTGATAAATCACTACTGCAGTATATCAATCGGTGGTCCGAAGTTGCAAATTTTACACTAAGATACGTATTCTCAGGATCGATTATTATTCTAAATCAAGACCTGGATGAGCTTGATGTGCTAGTTCCATGCCAAGTTGCGAGTGTGTTTGAGGCTCAACTTATATCAAAATACCTAGGAAACAATCCATTGTCGTATGTTTCTAATGGGACTAAATGAGTCGTACACCATGTGCATAGTGATATACCGCCGAAGATAGAAATGCCAAGTATTAACTAAGCCTATGCAACAATAGTTCAAGAAAAGTTTACAAAGTTGTTAGGGTGTGGTAGATTTAAGTAAGGAACCTCACTATGTTGGCAAATAGAGGTCAAAATTTGTGGGGAAAGAGGATGACAGATCATCTTGTGTGCATTGTAGGTACAAGGGACATTTAAGTGAAAATTGTTATAGAGTAATTGGATATCCTGCTGCATTTCAAGAGTAAGAAGAAGACTAATCAAGCAGATCTAGTGGATCATCTGGGTCCTCAAATGCCGGTGGTGGCGAGAACAAGCAATAGCTCAAAACGAGCATGTAGCCTACTTTCAAGTCTTATGCTCACAATGCAATTGCGGAAGTCGATCAAGGATCAATCTTTACCTACGAGGAGTAGTAATCGTGTGAAAAATCTTACGATAATGCGTATAATGAGTTCAAGAAAATATGATAGGTAATATCTCACTGCTTTCAAAGTTATTTATCCCCGAGTGGATCATTAATTCAGGTGCTACTCATCATATAACTTCATGTAAGGAACTGCTAGATGATCTAAAATACATAAGAGATACAAGTTTCAATACTATGCAACTACCAACAGCAGAGAGCACCCATAATAAGTAATTGACATCTGTGATTTAAGGTGATCAAAAAGTAAAGAATGTTCTTCATGTCCTCGACTTCAAGTTCAACCTACTCAAGGTAAAGCTCACTAAGGACCTCGTCATGCAAGGTTTAGTTTTTTCAAATTTTTATATGCTGCGTGCACTTCATAAAGCAAGGTATGGGATTGGGATTGGTAGGAGAATATGATGGCTTATACTTGTTAAAGTATAAATTGAAGGCTATAACAAAGAGCAACCGTGAAGGAATAAATTTGACTCACTTCAGGCATCTCGTACTTGGTCACTCTTCTACTAAGACAATACATCACATTTCATCCTCAATAATAGTGTGAACAAAAAGGAGATCAACCTTGTTGGGCGACATGTCCTTTGTTAAACAGTAGATTAACATTCCTTGATAGTTTGCATAAGTCTAGCCATATTTTTCAAATTACATGTTGGATGTTTGGGGTCCTTATAAAACTCTCACATATGATAAAATCATTATTTCATCAATGGTAGATGACTATAGTAGATATACTTGGGTCATTTTTGATATAAAATAAGGTTGAAGTTCATGTCAGATGAAACATTTTCATAATGATCAATACTCAATTTGGTGGAAGTACAGAGCATGCTATTCCGACAATGGTACAAAATTCTTTAACTCTGCTTGCAAAGATTTATTTTCTTCACTTGGTATTATACATCAAAGTTCATGTGCTTATACTCCTAAATAAATGGCATAGTAGAAAGAAAACATAGGCATATACTTGATATTGCTAGAGCTTTGAAATTCCAAGCCGGGTGTTCCTATTTAAATTTTGGGGACATTGTGTCAAGACAACCGCTTACTTTATAAATAGGTGGCCTACGTGTTCTTGATGGAAATGTCCTTATGAGTTATTGTATGAAAGACAACCAAGTTTAACTCATTTGAGGTGTTTGGATGCTTATGCTTACATCGTTAAGTTAAGCCTAAACTGCATGTTTGCTCCTGTGGCACAAAAAGTGTGTTCTCAAGGGATATTCAAAACCAAGAAAGGATATATACTGCTGAATTTGGAGTCTCGCATTTCTCTACTGTCAATAGGGATGTCTCGCTTTATGGAAGACATTTTCCCTTTAAAGATGGTTTAACCAAGCTTTTCCGATTCTTCTCAAATTCTATTTTTCATGTGTCCGAGGATATGGAGGCTAGTCGATTCATTCTCTCCAAGTTCTAGCTGCCCGCTCATCCACCGCAGCTTCTACCGAGGAGCTTCCAGATAATGTTGATCCTAGTCCTCGAGATCTCGGGAGGTTAACGGAACCTTACCCATTGATCCTACTTCTTCCTTGCTTAGTCCAACTGACTTCGAGGTGTCCGTAAGGCCAAGTAGAGTTACTAGGACTCCTGGCTTGGCATAAAGATTACATTTTGTCCAGCCTTCTACCACAAAATTGTGCATATCCTATTGAACATAATCTCTCCTATAGCAATTTGAGCATTTCTTTTAGAGCTTATCTATTTCCTTATCCACTGATATTGAACCTTCTTCTCTTTCAAGGAAGCTTCACTTCATCCTCACTGGATTGATGCTATGCGTGTGCCGAGATAGCCGCTTGAGTAGAATCACACTTGAGAAATTGTTTCCTTGCCTCCGGGAAATGTGCTATTGACGCGAAACGGATATACAAAGTGAACATAAATTCAATGGTGAAATTGAGAGATACAAAGCAAGGTTAGTGGCTAAGGGGTATAGTCAACAAGAGGGTTTGGACTACCATGAGACTTTCTCTCTAGTGGCCAAGATGGTCACCGTGAGAACTGGGCTATTAGTGTGGTTGCTTCTCACTATTGGCCCTATTTCGTATGGATGTCCATAATGCCTTCCTACAAAGTGATTTGCTTGAAGAAGTTTATATGAAATTGCCTCAAGGATTCCGGTGAGAAGGTGGGGAGTACAAAGTGTGAAAACTACCAAATCCATAGATGGGCTTAAACAAGCCTCAAGGCAAAGGAATCCCAAAGTTAAGAAGTTTTGTCGGAGACTGGTTATCTTCAAAGTGCACATGATCATTCTTTGTTCACAAAGTAGAAAGGTCATCACATAACAATTATATTGGTTTGTGTGGATGACTATTTGATAAACAAAAATAGTCAAGCCTTACTCGGAGTTGAAGGAGTTCTTGCTACAAGAAGTTCAAATGCATGGCCTAGGTGATCTTAAATATTTCCTTGGATTGAGGTATTGAGATCCAAGTCTGGTATATCGCGAATTAGAGGAAATATGCTCGAACTGACGATGATGTTGATCTTAGTGGTTATGAACCTTCATCCACACCTTTGGAAGAAAACATCAAATTAACTACAACACTACGATGAGCAATAATAGGCTCTCTCGGTGATCCATTACATAAGGATATTACTGGTTATCAAAGGCTAATTTGGGAGGTTGTTGTATTTGACTATTACTGTGCTCCGATATCTCGTTTTGCTATTCCACTTTGTCTCGCTTATGCAACAACCAAAGGCTTCACATTAGATGCTGCATTGAGGCTAGTCAGATATATCAAAGGTAGTCCAAGGCAAGAATTACTACCGAGCATCTAAGGCTGGAAGTTTTTAGTGACTTAGACTGGCCGCTTGTCCAATACTAGAAGATCAATAACAGGATATGTAATTAAGCTGTAGTTCACTTATCTCTTGGAAATCCAAGAAGGGAAGACACGCTGAGCGTAAGCTCAGCTGAGGCTAAATACAAGAGTATGTCACCGTGGTTGCAGAGATCATTTGTCTTGGAGGGGTCACATAAAGAGCTAACCTGGTGGTGGTTGACATGCCTATTCAACTGCACGCGGATAGTAAAACAGCCATTCAAATTGCTTATAACCCCATTTTTCATGAGAGAACAAAGCATATAGAGATAGATTGTCATTTTGTTAGGAAAGAAGATCAAGGCAAAAGGGTTGATACTTCCTACTTATGTCATAACAAGAGATCAACTTGCATCTCGCTACTAAGCGCTTAGGAGCTTCACAACATTATTCTTTTTGCAAGCTTGAGTCTTCGATGTTTACTCACCCTCCGGCCTTGAGGGGAGTATTGAAACTAATGGTGATTTGTTGTTAGTATGGTTAATATGTTGTTAAGTCGGTTAATGATGCCGCTGAGTGGCTAGTTACAGAGCATGTGCTCTGCATGTGACTAGTATAAATACATGTGTGGTGTAGTGTAATGTGTATAGAAAAATTAGTTTTCCTCCATTCCATTCTAGCTATTTCCGAGATCTATAAGACATGAAAACTTAGCTTCCCCGGAGAAACTTCCTTTATAAAATTTTCACAAGTTTAATTGAATGAATTGTTTAAATTATGTTGTTGCATTCCAATATACTTTTTTAGCCCAAAATAGTGTTGGTTGGACCTGTTACATCATGTTACAGGTGTTGAGGATGTTGGCTAGAAGCATACGTTCTTACATTCAATTGGTAGGCTCCATTGAATATTCATCCCAATAGTTCGTGTTCTATCTCTGGTTGTGAAAGGATATATAGGTTACATTTAAGTACAATAAATTGTAAATTATAATTTCATATTAATATAATATATAAAATATATTTTAAAATATTAATAAAAAAAAAATTATATAGAAATGTTATGTATATATCTAGAACCACTTACCACTTCTAGCAATTAACAAGAAGCTAACTGAATTCTTCCAACACATTATTCAATTTTATCCACTCATATCTTTTGTCCCCTTATTATTTTTTATTCAAGGTGCAATTAGCCATCCTCCCCATGAAGTTAGCTAGCTTTTAGTGAGTAAATGCCCAAAATCACCAACCACTCATGCTTATCACTTTAATAAAAGTTGATATAGTACCCTTTTTAACTTTCTTGATCGACCAAATAAGCAAATACTATTCTAGTGAGTACATAACTTTATCATTGGGACTAGTACCATTTTTAATGAATGAATAGTTGAATACTACTATATTTGTGCGATAAAGAAAGTAGCTACGTGTTTGTTGCAGTAACTATTCCTCTTTGGATTATTTTGTTATAAATAATCATTAGTCTAATGCACAAGGGTGATTGGAGAACATTTTCTATCTTTTTGATCATCCAATCATACTCTCTTGCGGTATCGAAATGAAAGTTGTGCTAAATCTAATAGGATTACAGAGTTAGAAATCTGCACTAACTCTAATTGCATCCTAATCAGATAGCCAATTCTGGGAGCAATTTTAACGGAGGGCAAGCCTCTTAAAATGCATAAATACACTTTAAATAAATCTCACATTGAAATAGAAGAAAGTTAAAGAATTTATATGAATGAGTTTATAATTAACTATTGAAGCGCCTTTCGAATTAAAACACAAGAAACAAATTCACGTAGGTTTATGTCCAAAACGTATAATATCTTAACAGCTTGGATTAAGATTCTTACAAAGCAAGGGTGGAGTAAGGTTATTACCCATTACGAATTCGATAGAATTCAATAGTTTTGGTTCAAACCTTGTATTCATGTTTTAAAAATATTTTTATAAGAAATTTAAATATATATAAATAATTTATTAAAAACTCAATAACTTATCTTTTTTTAAAAAAAATTTATAAACTCAAAATCTTAACTCATGCGTACCTTATGACTGATATTTTCAGCTTAATTTCGATGAAATTGTGGCTTATTGGTTTCCTAAACTTAATCTTTGAAAGAGGAAAATATTGTAAATATAAAGATTGCCAAGTAGTAGAAGTAGTCACACAGAAACAGACTAGAAAGACTCTAGAAATTAAATAAAAACATCATCAAATGGCTACAACAGCAGACTTCTAATCTTTTTAAAGTTTCTCACCACTACTAGTAGTAATGTATCCTGTCAAAATCACTATTTTCTTGTAAAACCTAAACCAACTATAACAAATTTGTTTCTGTTTTTCAAATAAATGACCTCCTATTAACCCTTTTTTTTTTTCTCAATTTAACCGAAGTCTGCTGGACTGACTAATTCAAAGTCAAATTCCTAACGAAAGCTACTCCAATCAAAATCTTTCCAAAGTGAGTCTAGGGAATAATCCCATAGGGGTGAAATAGACCCCATAATTGGCTTATTCATTGTTTCTTCATTTTCTTCTAATAGTTCAATGTCTTTCCATATTTCATCCATGGAGTAAACTTTCATACTCTCTCCCGCTTGTTCTTGATCACTATCTTTCTTTTCTCCTTCACTTTGCAAGAGCTCGAGTCCGCCGGTATCGTAGAAGTTTCTCTCATTTTCTTCGTGAGTGATTGAAGAAGAAGAAGGTGAAGAGTTGGAAAAAGATGAAGATGGAGAAATAGAATATTCTTTCCTTTGTTCTTGAGCTTTCTTCCTCATGTGTGTTCTCCAAGCACTTTTTAATTTCAAGTATCGTCTGCCCCAGAGATTTTCGGCAATTCTTGACCATCTAAAACACCAAAAATAAAAAATAAAAACTCAACATCATATATATGTATATGGAAATTTTAAAGAGAAAAAGAAAAGTCGAGAGAACTCCAACTCGATCTTTAACACAGAAAATCGTCTCGTGTTTGCCGTTGAATGTAACAAAACTTTAACTTAAAGTATAACTGAGGGAAATTGTAAGCAATAATCAAAAGTAGAATGGTGAAATAGAAAAAAATGAAGTATATTTTGACACGTGTAATTCACCTAAGTATTCACGCCCGAGCTTCCTTAAGATTAGCGGTTAGGATATGAATGACTCGAGAATATAATTCCCAAAAAATTTAAAAGTTTTCCTCTAACCTATTTCCCCATTTGGAGTGTAGTTCAAGAACGAGACGTTCTTCTTGAGGAGTCATCTTGCCACGTTTGAGATCAGGATTCAAGTAATTAACCCAACGTAACCTGCAACTCTTTCCTGTTCTTTTCAAACCTAAAATACATACATCAAAAAAAAAAAAAAGATTACAAAGAAAAGAATATATGTATATATGTATGGAGAAATGAAGAAGAATTAAAAGAAGAGGGATTGTGGAAACTTTAACTGGGTGTTGTGTGTTTGGGGATAAAAGAGAGAGAGAGTGAGTATTTTTGTACTAATATTATACCTATTCTATGTTGTTATATATTTTTGTTCTCCCACCAACAACCTTAGTTTCAAACCTGAAACTTTGGCCAGAAAATCCCATCTTCGATCTCCAAACAATTTAACATAAAATACAAGCTGCACATCTTCTTCTTCTGTCCATGGACCTCTTTCTGTTATTTCTTCTTGCACCATTTTTTTAATTTTTCACTAAGGTACTACTAGCTCACTACTTTTTCTGAGTGGTTGATACGCGATATAGGCTTTGATATTTATACTACGAATAATTGCCTTCAAGGGTAGCCTTTTTTCCTTTTCTTCTTCTTGTGGGGGTGTGGACAATTATATTAATCAAGAAAGGCTAGAGGTTGATTCAGTGATTTAAAATTATTACGTTTTTTACGCTTTCAATAATAATAACAATATTATATTCAAATGTAATTTCCATGTGTCAAGTCTTAAGAGGCAGGAATATAAACACGTTTACCTCTATCACCCATGGCAGAGCGGTTGCTTCCGATGACCTTCCGGGACTTATTTATTAAAAAATTAATTTTTTTTTATTACACGCTGCAGAGGAAGAAGAAATGAGATAAGAGTTGCCCTCCACCTTCAATTCTCGAGATCGCACTCAATCACCTAAGGAGCAAAAAGGGAGAGCTCCTAGAGATGCATTTTTTATAAAAAGGAAAAAAAGGAAGGAGAAACGGGGAGGAATTTCAAGGTAAGAATCAACACTCACCGACAAGGGAACTTCACATAATCAATTAATCGAACTACTAAAATTTCTTGATCCTCTACCTTCCCGCAGCAATTTTAAATTACCAATTAATTATATATATATATATATATGTGTGTGTGTATAATCCATTGATAAATCTTTGACTCCACCAGTATTAAGGACTTTTTCCCCCCTTGAGTAGTGATTGTCTTAAAATTTCTTAGATGATTAATTAGAACTTTCTATCCAATGGAAGACAGTTTTAAGATTTAAATTTTTTATTTTTTTTATTTTTTTTATTTTTTTTATTTTTTTTATTTTTTTTATTTTTTTTATTTTTTTTAGTTTTTTTATATTTTTTAAATTTTTGCACAAACTATAAAAAAGAAGTTTGTTTGGACTACCTTCTATATATATATCTTCAAATGTATCATTTAATTAAATATTCTATCAGTCGAAATAATATGATTTATTTGTCTCAGAAAGCCAAATATTTTAAATAAAATTCAGATTGTTAGAATAAATTATATGTGAGATGGAGGAGAGTCTGTGAGTCTATTATGACCAAACAAGTGGCTCAATTGTTGGCAGAGTAATGTTGCATATGATGAAAGCCACTAACAGGAAACACCAACGGTGATAATAAATGAAGATAAGAGGGTGATATGTGGATGTAACTTTCATAAAAACTTGCTATCCATTTAATTCACATCTCTATCAATTCTCTTTGTATCTTTTATGTGTTTGCTTTCTACAAAAGCAAATGAATACACGAAATGATACACTGATACAAAATAAATTGATAAATTAAACTACATTCTATCTTTTGATATTAGTCAAACTATGGTTATGATAGATAATTAAGGCTCAAAATACTGCTATTTCAGAAATTTACTCTTAAAAGAATTAAACAAAATTGTTTTGCGTTATTTGTATATCTCAAAGATATACAACTCGCGTAATTATGTTCAGATTGAACAGATAACAGCTTAAAATAGTTGAATCACATCATTATATATTATTAAGATATATATAAATATGTGCATTGTATACCCTGAACGCTATGCGTGAATATTTTTGTAATATTTTTTTCCCAAATAAGTACAAATTATAATGTTTTCTGGTATATAATTACTTTTTATTGCATGGGAGTTTTTATTAATTTCCCTATTATTTAGTATAATGTCTTTAAACAAAGAGCAGCCGATGTATCAAACATCTTTTAACTTCTATGCTTATATAAGTAGAGTAAAATTTATTGATTGTTTTGTTTTCTTCTTGTTTTTTGCTAAGAGGATTTTTATATAAAAGCACCATCAATTTGCTAAGCAGATAGCTTGATTAAAAATAGATTTTAATATTTGTGTTTATCATTTCTTGAATTGATAAAATACCTCATAATAAAATATAACGTGTCTAAAGTAGCGATGTAACGTACGCAAACCTACATCTATTTTTGTAGAGATAAACAGACTGCTTTCTGTAGATTCTCAAATTTAAAAGAAAAATTCAAAGCACAATTACAAAAAATATAAAAATACAAATTAAATAAAGCAACAAATAGAGAACTGATAAATACCAAATGCTGATAAACATTAGACCTGCTTTGGTCATGTACTATATTATGAGCTCTTGCTGGTTTAGTGTCCCTTGACTTCAGCTAAGGCCATTCAGTTACTGAAGTGATGAATAGGATACAAATATAGAAAAATATAAGATGAAGGAGCTAGAGGTCAAAAGAAATACTAAAATAGAAGAAGAAAAAAAGTTTCCAAAAGTAGGAAATAGTAAGAAAAGGAAATGCAAAAGCTTATTGGAGAGTGTACATTTCTTAAGTGGAAAACCAGATGCTAGAAACAAATAAGATAAGTTGAAATGATCAATTAGAACTATATTCATGTATCTCATGTTTGGCACACGATGTTGTTGAATTGGTCACAGCTAATTTGAGCTTTCCAAAGAAAATGAACATATGATGATCTTTCAATACCACTCCAAGCAAAACTCGTATAGATTACCTACTTTTAGAATAGTGATCGAGGTCTATGTATGGACTATAAGGTTATCCCGAATGAGAACCTTACAATTCAACATAAGGTTGGTGATGGATTGATGTTTAAGAGGAAGAAGAAGACGAGGGCTACATGTGTCCGAGTAGAAAATCTAATTTGGGGGGGGGCCACTACCATCAAAGGCCTAGGAGATGATGGAGAAATTGATGGCGTTAGCTTTGGGTATTAGTGGAAATGGATAGAAGAGCTAGCTGAATTGTTGGATGGTAGCAAGCGAGATGTCAGTCTCGAGGAATAACTTTGATGGATAACGTTGGGATCTGGTGGTGGAATGAAGAATTCCAAGGGAAAGCGAAAGCTAAGAAAAAGGCTTATGTGAAGTTGCGTGAGAGGAATGAGAAGGGTAAAGGCATGAAAAAAGAAAGGTATAAGGTCGCGGGAAGGAGGCGAAGTTAGTGGTGACAACGACAAAATGGCACCTTTCGAATATCTATATGCTAAACTAGAGAATCAAGGCAGGGATAAGTAGTTGTATAGGCTAGCCAAGGCGAGGGAGAAGAAGGATGTGACTTGAACCATGTGAAGTGCATCAAAGGTGTGAAGGCAACCTTTTGGTGGAAGAGGCACTCATTAGTCAAAAATGGCAAACATACTTTCATAAATTCTTGAACAAATGAGTCAAAGACATTGTGTTGGGTGATTTGAAGCACTTTGAGAGTTGAAAAGAATTTGAGTATTATAGGTGTATAAAGTTAGAGGAGGTCACGAGTGTTATTCATAAGATGAGTAAGGGAAATGTATTGGTGTGTCATGATCTTGCAGGAGTTTTTTGAAAGACCACAAAGACTCATATCTAGAGTGGTTGAAGTTGCTTAATGTCATACTTAGGACGGAAAAAAATATCTAAAGATTGGAGATGGAATACGATTCCGATATACAAGAATAATTGTGATATTCATAATGGTAAAAATTATATAAAAAGGACTGCTTGTTGTGTCATACTATGAAAGTGTAGGAGAAAATAGTGGAGATGAGAGTGAGAATGGGTGTGTCTATTTCTGAGAACCTATTGGATTCATGCCATGGCATTGTACTATAGAAGCTATTCATCTTGTGAGAAAACTAGTGAAGCAAATATGGGGAGAAAAAGAGGGACTTGCATATATATGGTGTTCATTGACCTAGAGAAGGCATACGACAAAGTTCCTTTAGGGAGGTCCATTGAAGTGTTTGGAGGCTAGGCTTGTCCCCGTGGCATGCACTAGGATAATGAAGGACATGTGTGATCGAGTCAAGACCCCGGTGAGGGCAAAGTGAGAGGAGACTTATAGCAATTTTCAGCTTATGACGGGGTTAAGCACAGGATTATCTCTAGTCCATTCCTATTGGCCTCGTGATGTATTTATCACGCCAGCCATACCCCAAGGGCCGTAAAGTGTCATGGCATATGTTATTTATGGATGACATAATTTTGATTGATGAGAATCATAAAGGAGTTAATGCTAGGATGGATATGTGAAGATAAAACCTTAGAGTCTAAAGGATTTAGATTAAGCAGATCAAAATCAATATTTGGGGCGTGTTCGCCATGTTTGTTACACATGATGTTGACGTGGAAGTGATATTTAATATACAAGTCATCCCCGAGAGAAATTCTCGCTATCTTGGGGTCTTTAACCAATAAAACAGGAGATCGATGATGATATCACATACTGTACGGGCGTAGGGTGATGAAATGAGACTTGCCTCTAGAGTTTTGTGCAATAGGAAGGTGTCATCAAAACTTAAAGGTAAGCTCTATAAAGTGGTGGTTAAGCTGGACTATGTTGTACATGGTGGACTGTTGGTTATTTAAGAACTCTCATGTTCGAAAATGAGAGTTGCAACGGTGATGCCGAGGTAGACGCAGGCATACTTGGAGAAAAAATTAAAAAAATGAAGATATCCAGACAAGATGGAAATGGTCTGCATGATGGACAGGAAGTGAGACTAAGATGATTCTTCCATGTGAAAAGGAGATGGTTAGATGCCCCAAAGAAGGAGGTGTGAGAGGTTTGGTAGTGGTCAGGGGGTAGGAAGAGGTAGTTCGCCAAAAAGTATCGGGGGAAAGGGACAGATAGGACATATAGCGATCTTCGCCTTACTATGGACATGACCTTAGATAGGATTTTGGAGGTCGCAGGATTAGAGTAGAAGGTAAGTAGGTTGAGGATGGCTCGTGCATGCTAGTAGCATTAGTAATAACGACAGGTTTTTGCCCTTCACCTCATCAATACACGTTGTCTCGCTTCGCTATCCAATTATTTTCAATATATTATCTCTTTTTGCATGTTGTGTGATGATTTCATTATTATTTGTTGGGTCTGTTTTGTGTCTATATGCATATTTTTATTATTAATTTGTTATGAGTTACTTAAGTCGAAGAACTTTCGTAAATAAATTTTCTAAATTCCATTATGAAAGGATAAAAGTCCGTGCACACTCTACTCCTTCAAACTCTACTTAGTAGAATTACACCGAGTATTTTATTGTTGTTGAACGTTAATTTCTATTATGTTTTAGGTGATTGATAATATACTTTTTTAAACTTTAAATATATCGATGTTAAACTCTTAAACGAGGTCATCTTAATTGTGGTGTTTATTGCTAATGGTTGCTTAGCACCTGTTTAATGAGTCAACATGTTGCAGTGAATAACTCCCTTCTTTATGCATCTATACTAAAAGGACAGTCTAGGACCCCTATTTTCTACTCCAATGATTTTATTTTGTGTTACTGTTTTATCTAATTGAAATTTATTTAACTTCAAAGTTTTTATTTTACCATTAAAAGTTATGGATCGCATAAATATCACGACTCGAATGTAGACGCGGATCGTAACACTGACAAGAAACCCCGAGAGACCTAAGTCGATCCGTAGCATGAACACATCTAATCCAACATCAATAAAGCGGATTACTTAGCATGACGACAGCGTAAGTACAAACATAACATAACATGATAAGCGGTACGCACTACATGCATAATAAAATTTACTACATATAGACTCGAAAACCTCTAACGTATCCGATGGGTTGATGGGAAAACACCCCCAACTAACCCGACAAGTCTAGAAAATCGAGCATGAAAGGACAACTAATATCAAATTAGTCCTCAGAGAATGAGGACTCACCAAAGAGCTTAATGTTAACTCCGAGGTGAATTACCGACCGTGCTAGGTCCGGGTTGATCGAAGCTGTATCATGAAAAGATACAAATAGCAACGTATGTGGCCGTAGGTGGAATGTATAGAGTATGCAAGGTAAGTAAAATACATTTAAATAATACATAAAAGCTCATAAGAGATCATAAGAGTGGGACAACATGCTTATAACGTAAATATCACAATATAAATATAGGCTCAAGGTTTTCAAATCATTCATAATCCATTCATTACCATAGACATAAGAGAAACTTTATAAATCATTACTTGAGCCAAAATAATATGAAAATAATAGTGCATATCACATGCGGAACAATGGGAGATTCTTATAACCAACATACCCCATATGAGCAATACGGAGCCCAACCTATAGTAACCAGAGGTCGTGAGGATGTTCGTACCTTGCCAAGGGTAGAACCATGAAGGGTGTGATATAACACATGAAAGGACCTATTTCGAAAATGGGATACCAAGGAGGTCCCATCATGTCCTACGCAAGTGGCACGTAATTAGATTCGGCAAAACTGGCTCGAACTCACTCTGTATTAAATACTACTCACAAAACATATATAGTGCTCATAGTATAGTATACCCGCGAGATTCATGGACTAGTTAAATCATGTAATCATAAGCATGCTTGTAAATACGAAACTATCCATTTGAGTAAGGAAGTCTGGTGGAGTCGAAAAATCATAATTAAAAATCACGAGGTTCATGCATATTTGTAGATCATGTATAGGCTTTTTGAATCACAATAAATTCATAATGGGCAATAAATCCATACGCCTCATGATTCATGATGAGTTTATGAACATCAACCATAAAAGTAAAGATCATACTCGATTCATCATAGAACTTGCATAATTAGGCATAATTTTATAGAAATTGAAATAAATAAATTTATAATCGAATTATTGTAAAATATGGATCATGATTCATAAAATATGATGTAAAAACATGAGAAGTAATAACCCATGAATAGATCATTAGAATTTCAAAAGATTTGAGATAAAACCCCATAAGATTTTTATACAAAACTTCACGAATTAGAGAGATCAAGTACGGGTGTAACCAAACACCCACTCATAACTCGCACACCCGATTATGCTTCTGGATTCTTACACTTTTCGATTGCCCAAGAAGAAATTGAGAAGAATTGGAAGAGCTAAGGCTTGATATTCTCTCTAACTCTCTCTAACTTGCATGCATGGGCTTTGAATAGGTTAGAATGACTTAACCTATCCTAATACACCTTAAAAATAACTTAAAACGATGTAGTATAGGACCTTGTAGCTATATAAATGATGAAAATACCCTTAAAAACTTCGCAAAAAATAATCGCCGTTTCGCTCCCCACGGGGACTAAGGGAGTCGTTGCCACCTTAAACGAGTCAGTCACTTTGTTATCTAGCAGACAGAAATTTCACCGAACTTGTAACCGCCATCCTGGGCAGTCGTTACCTGTGACTACGACTCGTGGTCACCGGCTCATCGCCCCACCGCCTCAACTCCTAAATCATTATCTTCCCGATGACCACGAGCCACCCAACGACACGGTGACCGACCATGATTCATGGAATCTATCCGTTAGGAGCACTGGCCACATTTTCCCCTTTTTAAATTCCTTGGCCACGGCCGACTACGAGTCAATGGGCATGTAACTATGACTATCATGGATGCCCGTGGATGCACTTCTCTTCAACAATTCCTTTTAACTCAAGCCAACCCCTACCACGAGTCACCTCACGACTCGTGGTCCTCCCCATGAGTCACAAAATGACTCTTTTGTGACCTGCAAAATTTTTAGTTTTATCTATTTCAACTCCCGAGACCGATCTTTGGCTTTGGTATTACAATATTCCCTCTTGGGAACATTCATCCTTGAATGTGGAAACATACGTAAAAAAGATAGAGAAATGCAATCATTACACTCAAATACCGATCATTTAAACCGAGAATCGACATAATGACTACCTCCGATTCAAACCGCATAGCTGAACCGACCCGCGAACTTACATACATCCATATACATAAAAGAAACTTCAAGTACGTGAACCGAGCCGACGAAGAATAAATACGGGTATTTGCCATCATATCCGCTCAAGTACGTAGCTCCTTCCAATTTGTTGATTCCTCTATAAAACCTTTACTCAAGCTACTCTTATTCCTTAGCCTTCGAACCTCGACGATCCAAAAGATTTCTACCAAAACCTCCCATAACTAAAGCTATCATTTACACCAACACCGCCCACCGGGACAACTAAGGCCGGATCCCCCAAACACTTCCTTAAGAGTGATACGTAGAATACAGGATGCAATGTAAGCCAACTTCCGAGGACAACTCCAATTCATAATCCACTTTGCCAACCCGCTTTCACAATCCGGTAGGGGCCAACATAACAGGGCTAAGATTTTCCTTCTTTCCAAACCGCATCACTCCCTTCATGGGAGATACCTCAAAACACCCAATCATCCACCCGACCCCACCCTCCTCCTCGACGGCATAGAACTTTGGCGACTTTGAGTTGTTTTCAACTCGCCCATATGAGATGAACATCTCCATAGCCCGTGACCGAATCGGTCCTATTATTGCCGCTCACCAACTCCAAACCAACTAATAGGCGATCTACATCTCGCCCACAGAGAGTCTCAAACGGAGCCATCCGAATTGTTAGAAGGATATAGAGATTTCACCGCATGACATAGTTCATGAAATAAGGAAACATTTCAAACGCTTCGTAGCCTCTTCACATAGGCGTGGCACACTTCACACCCATGAAAAAGACTCTACTTAACGCGACTTTCAAACACCCTAGGATACTTCAAACCTATGGCTCGATACCATGTTACACCTCGTAAATTTTTAACATGTAGATGGCCTATTCGCACGTTTTAAGATTTTAGAATGTCATACATGCTAGTAAAAGGCCCTGGAAAGATCGGACAAGCGCCAAGGTCGGCACGTCGCAAGGCAAAATGCAACTTGTAAATCGTATTCCAGAATGCTGACTTGTAAATCGCATTCTCGAATGCCACTTATAAGTCCCAATTATATATAGCCCCCACTTCGTCTATTACAATCACATCAAATAATTTTAAACGAGAGAAAACAAGAGGGGGCGGAAGGATATGGATAAATTATCGCCGACACACACAAACACGGCCCAAATTCAAATTAACCTCGAATACCAAGGTATTTAGCAAATAGTGGAACATTCCTGGCGAATTTAGTTTTAGAAATTCTGCATTTCGACAAATCGTCGTGTGCTACCGGGCCAAGGTAAGGAATTGCTCCAAATTAGTGTCAATGTGCTCCTAGCCTTAAAGTGAATACTTCTCCCTTCCTGACTTTGAGAATTACAAGTTTTCGACCGTTCTTCGATAAGCCCAAGTTTAGGCTATAAACAGACTAAAGTGACGTTTTCTTTTAGAATATTGACATTTAGTACTAATTGACACATATATGTGAATGCAAAGCTGGGAGTAATAGCCGGAGTACCGACCTCAATTTCATCCATAGCCGATAAATCTGAGGTTAAGGTATGTAAAGCCAGCTTCGCAAGTTAGTAGCTTTAGCCTCTCAGATATCATAGTAGACTCCGTAATAGAACTCCCGAGTTGGAATATTGAGTAATGTGCAGGTTCAGTAAGTCTTGTTTGCGTTGTTAATGTACTACCCGAAAGATAGGAAGCATGGCGCCTAAATGGCGAAGTTAGCATTCTAGACTCAATATAGCCGTATGTGATTGAAGAAGCATGTTGTTAGAATAATATGACGTATATCCAAAATAAGTTAAGAAGTAAATCGATAGACAGATAGTATCTTGGCTACGCATTAGTATTAGCGTACAGATAGTATCTTGGCTGCGCATTAGCCATGCGCTTAGATAAAGATCAGCTGCATTCAAAGATAAAAGCAATATGAGAATCAAAAAGATAATACGTAAAAGAGATCGAATGAGAACGAATACGATAGTACTTTTACATTGAACATGCTTGCTATTTATGTGCCTATTAGTTTGTTGAGACTTGCTGTGTCGTGAGGGCACCTTTGAGCGTCCTCGCCGCCCCGGGTTGGTGTAATCGTGTCGCCCACCGAGCGGGTGGGTTTACGTCACCCAAGGAGGGCATGCCATCCCCATTTGGACTTACAGATGGGATGAAGCTTCCCCATAAATGCTGATCAAGATTATTATACGTAAAGCCTCCCGTTGTGCGCTAGCTGTGGAGCAGTACGTATCTCGCCATGGCGTATACAGATAGGAGTCCTCCTGACTCAGACACGGTTATTTAAGTATCAAGGATATGGCCCGAGCCGAGACCTAGGGGCTTCCGGCAGAGGTGTTCGTAGTTGTATGTATTTAGGCAGAGTGACTTATTTTTTGCGGTCGGGTTTTGACCTAGTAGGGTATATAGATTGTTTGTTGCTTGGCGCCATCCGCTTATGGGGGTTGGTATTAGCTCTTTGCTATATATGTATATATTTATGTGTCTATATATTAGTTAATAGATGCCTGCCGCCGTTCATGTGTACGCTCCTCGCTCTTATTCATGCCACGTAAAAGCCCGATTCGGGCTCACGGGCTTCATGCATTCAGCTACCTCCTCATATTCCGTAACGCTAGTTATGTTATTTGTATTCGCTTGTATTCGCTGCTTTTGCATACTCGCAGACCAAGGGTACCGACGCCCATTGGGGCGTCGTACTTGCCCGTGTACTGGGAGACGAGGAGGCGATCCTCGTGATTCCAGCGCCTTATAGAGTCATCCGCCTCCCGTCATCCGAGCTTGATATTCGTAGGTGTAGTTTATTTCTCACAGGCTGCATGGGTAGGTTTCACCCTATCCCGACCATTTTATCGCAATCATGTGAGGCTTGCAGATTGTAGCTTATTTATCTCCCCGTGATCAGCTGAGCTTGGCCGTGAGGCCGTGCATTGTGTTCAGCTTTTTAGCTTTTATGATTATGTTGGCCGTAGGGGCCATAGTCGATAGTAGTGGTGACCTTGTCGGTCACGTAGTTATTCAAGATTCTCTATGCTGAGTTTCAGATAAACAGACAGCATGCCGCCTTGTCGGCCCATATAGGTTTCTATAAGCATGTATTCTGGTTAGCCGAAGCTTTATACAGTGGGTTATAGGCCACGGCTTGAAAATAGATGATAACAAGAGACAGTCTCTTTGTTTCCGGTAAAACCCGAGATGTAGCTAGCTGTGCACCAAATGCTCAGCTACTACCGCACCCAGTCCTACTAGACACCAGTGTGCCGCTCATACCCCTAAGGGCGTGACACCAAGTTTGTCATGATCCGAACATAGACCCGGACATAACACGGACAAGCAAGCCCCGAGTGACTCCAAGTCGACTACGGCATGAATATACATCTAACCCAATATCAATAAAGCGGACTACTTAGCATGACAACATTGCGGAAGGATAAACATAACATAACATGGTAAGCGTAACGTACTATATACATAATAGTTGAATACTATTTATAGTCTAAAAGCTCTCATCAGATCCGGTGGGTTGATGGGACAACACGCCCAAATAACCCGACAAGTCTAGAAAATCAACATGAAAAGACAACTAATATCAAACTAGTCCTAGGAGAATGAGGGACTTCACTAAAGAGATGAATGCTAAACTCGGTGATGAACTACCGACAAAGCAAGTGTTAGGTCCGAAGACGGAGTCGCCCAGATTATGAATGATACAAAGATAAAGCATGCGGTCGCACGTGGAATATACCGAGTGATGCAAAGTAAGTAAAATGTATATTTAAATAATACATAAAGCTCATAAAGAGATCATAAGAGTGGGACAACATGATCATAACATAAATATCACAAGATAACATAAGCCTCAAGGTTTATAAATCATTTGTAACCCATTCATTACCATAGACATAAGAGAAACTTTATAAATCACTACTTGAGCCAAAATAATAGTGCATATCACATGCGTAACAATAGGAGATTCTTATAACCGACATACCCCATACGAGCATACATGGAGCCCGACCAACTCCCTAGTCGAGGGTGCTCATACCTTGCCAAGGGTAGAACCATGAAGCGGTGTGATATCACATACGAAAGGGCCTATTTGGGCAAAGGGGCTAGTCTCAAGGGAGGTCCCATCAGTCCCGGTGGCACGTAGTTATGAGATTCCAGTGGCAAAACCCGTCCCCGCCTACTCTTTGTTAAATGCTACTCCAAAATATATATAGTGCTCATAGTATAATATACATGAGATCTACGGGTTAGTTAAATCATGATAATCATAATCATGCTTGTAAATACGTGAACTAGCCATAAGAGTAAGACCCATGAGCCTGTAAACATCATAATTAGTAAACCATGAGGTTCATGCATATTTATAGGTCATGTATATGCTTTTAAATCATAAATCATAATGGGATTTAAATAAATCCATACCACGACTCATGATTCATGATAGGCTTATGAACATCAACCATAGAGGTAAAGATCATACTCGATTCATCATAAAACTTGCATAATTAGCATAATTTGTGAAATTGAAATAAATAAATTTATAATCGAATTAGTTGTCAAATCCGATCTTGATTCATAAAATATGATGTAAAACGTGAGAAGTAATAACCCATGAATAGATCATTAGAATTTCACAAGATTTCCAGATTAAACCCTATAGGATTTTTAAACAAAAACTTCATGAATTAGAGATCGGGCATGGGTGTGAATAAAAACACCCACTCATAACTCGCACACCCGATTATTGCTTATTCTTACATACACCCTTCCTAATTGCCCAAGAAGAATTGAGAAGAATTGGAAGAGATAAGACTTGATCTTCTCTCTAACTCTCTAGTCTAACTTGCATGCATGGGTTTTGAATAGGTTAGAATGACTTAACCTATCCTAATACACTCTAAAATAACTTAAAAAGACGTTGTATAGACCTTAGAGCGAGGGAATGGCGAAAATTCCCTTAAAACTTCTAAGCAGAATATAATCAAGCCATCGCCCCCTCGCGGGGACCTAACGAGTCGTTGCCACTCAGACGAGTCGCCGCCTACTTCGTTGGGTACACTCGGCCAAATTTTGCTTGAACGAGCCATCTCACGAGTCATTACACGTGGTGACCACGACCATGGTCACCATCTGTCGTTTCCACTCGCTCAACCCTAAATCATTATCTTCCCGATGACCACGAGCCACCCAAACGAATCGTGGTGACTGAGTCTATCCGTTAGGAGCACCGCTCACATTTCTCCTCAAATTTCCTTGGCCACGGGCCGACCCGACAGTCGTGGGCCCGACCACGACCCATGGTCATGCCCGTGATGACCTCTCTTCCAACAATTTCTTTTAACTCAAGTCAGCCCCTACCACGAGTCACCTCACGACTCGTGGCATGCTTCCCGCAGCCGCGTAACGAATCAAGCCTGCGGACTCCGGTGCACTTTCAAGCTTTTTTCCCGTTTCAACTCCTGTCTGATCTTTGAACTTCCGCGATATAATAACAAATGAGGAGAATTAATCCCCTCATTAAATCCACAATAATCTGTGCATTATTTGGTTCCTTGAATAAAAAGAATTAATCTTATTATTAAATTTAATATAACTTTAACCTTGTTTCGTTGTAATTTGCATTCTGTATTATTTTATATATAATACAATATGATATAAAAATATAGGTATTAAGAAATATGAATTGAAACAATTGAATTGACAAAAATGTCCAAATTTTCACTATATTTATTTAATAATAATAAATCAAATATCCAGCAATAAATAACATGCATTGTAATTTCTATCATTAATCTATATATTATTGATTTTTATATTACTAATTCATGTATTAATTATTTTATATAATTAATTTATGTTTATGCCTGGTGATAAAAATTTTATCTCGTCTACAGTATTTTTCGCAAGAGCTTGCCGCAGCATTTTTCAAGTGTTCGATGTAATTTATTCTTCATTATGGACTCAGCTTTTGGTTTTTATAGAGCCTTTACATAATTTAGTGTGATTCCCTAACGGCTTATATAACTTTATAGACTTGCAAATGTCATGTCGTGTATAAGATTATAAAAATTAAAATAAGTTTTTAAAATTTTTATATATAAAAATAATTTTAAAAATTATAAATGAATTACAAAATTAATTCTCTCGATTATAAATTATAGTTATTTTAAAAAAATTATATCCAATTAAATCACGTCCACATAAATGAATAAAGGAGTAATAATTTCAGGAAAAAAAGGAAGAAAAGGAAAGAAAGAAAGAAAGAAAGAAGTAGACTCCTTAACCTTTTTTTTTTCAACAAGAACTTTCTGGTATGAGAGACCAAACATGATTACGTTACAATAAATAATATTAAGAATCAATATGATAAGAGATATTTAAAAGTGGAATATGACATCATGTAACCATTTATTTAGTATGAATTTTTCCTTCATGATATATATATATATATATATAAAAAAATTAAAAAAATTAAAAAAATTAAAAAAATTAAAAAAATTAAAATACAAACGTGATAATTTGTAACCAATGTTAATGTACATTCAGTGTACAGGTATATATTCACTATACATATACATTATATAAAAATTATGCATTGATTGCATGCTATTATATTGGCGTAGCCACATTTGCAGATTGGCTAATGAATACTCTTCATCAAAATTACGTTATATATAATTTTTGAACATCTAACGAAATTCTCTGACTTCGCCACTAGCTACATACCGATTAAATTTAGAAATTTAAAAATTAAATTATTTTTTGTTTAGCCTTTATTTCCTACTGTGTTGTATAAAATCCCATAAAGGAATTTGGAGAATAATTGGGGAGAAATGAGCAAGTAACAATTTTTCAAATAGATAATTAATGTTTAACCAATTTTTCGAAATTATTATTCAATATTTAGCCATTTTCTAATGTGCAATAATATTTTTCTAAAAATATCTCATCTAGAATACGAAAACTTCATAAAATTATTGGAGTTTGAAATTTATCAACTGATCAAAACTTCGGAATTTTTTTTTTTAATTTGTGGAGATTGAAAATCCAAAGGTATGAACTTCACATTTAAAAATTCTAAGAATTTCTTGAATTCATCACAATGTGCTTAAATTTTACTTATCAAAACTTTGAACTACAACACCTTGTCCTGAAATTGTTTCATATTTTATTTTTATACAAGATCAAAATTCTTTTTATAGCAACTTGTTTGAAATCAATTACATAATCTTGGAGTTTCGCGTGTTGAAAAAGTATCTTGAAATTTAGAGAAATATCATATTTTTAATTATGGACGTATCTCACTCCTTATATCAAAAGGTATTATGAATAAAATAATATTTTAATTTTATGTCACTCATGATACTTATTTCAGAAGTTATAACATATGGTCACATCGTGCCACTAGTGAAATAATTCAACATTATTCACTGTAATGCTTATTTCAAACTCCATAAAAATTTCTATAATTTAAATTGCATTTGAAACTCAAAAGAAAAAAATTGAATTCCAATAATATTGTTGAAGTTTTACTTGTCAAAGCTTCCGACTCTACCCAAAATGTATTTTAGCTAAAGATATTTTAATCCAAAAACTGAGATTCCAAGCTAATATTCACTCGTGATACCTATTTCAAACTTCATTCAAAAAAATTGAAGTTGAATTGTATTTAAAACTTAAGAAATTTTTCGAACTCCAATAACATTGTGTTAAAGTTTTACTTATCAATGATTTTTTTTTTTTGTGAAGAAACATAATTTTATTGATAAAAACAATATGAGTACAATTTTATTTGTTCCCTTAATTTTCTCGAAGCATTTAATTATGAAGAACAGTTTTATCACATCTTGATCTCTTTATGAATACTTCATAAATTTATGAAATTTTTGAGATTCTTGTCAAAGCTTCATACCCCATCCGAAATGTATTTTGAGACTTTTATCAGCCACACTTACTTAAGACTTTATATTATTTAATATAAGAATAATTTTTCTTATTTATAGATCTGGAAAAAATACTTCTTCACAGCGAACCCCATTCCCCTTCTCTTTTTTGTATGTTGAATATATTTGGACCCATGAAGTATTGGGATGTATTCCCAATAATTAAACATCAAGCCAGATTTTTGCAGCGGCTCTTGCAAATCTTTAAATGTAAGAGCATGTCTTGTTTTCATGGAATTGATTCAAGTATCTAGTACAATGGCAGCTTGTTTCTTTGTTCCCTTCATATTTCTTAGCTTTCGCAGGAAATCAAACGTTTGCTGGCTGAAACCGTATTGTTAGTCTCTAAAGAAGCTCGAAATTCAATTTTAAAAAATAATTGCCGCATACGAATTTTATTTTGAGCGTGATATTTCAAAAGAATCAAAATATCGAGGGGATCTGTACAAAATTTGGGACCATTTGAATAGAGTTGAGCTAGTTTTCGAATGGTTCTCTCCTGCTTCTTAACAAATTCAAAGTTACAATAGAAATGTATTAAAATTAGATGATAATTTATATTGAGTTTTATGAATTTCATATTTTTTTTTAATAATATTATTAAAACTTCAGTTTTAATGTTTTATGATATCATGTTTTATATATTGTTATGGTTGTATTAAATTTTTAAAATTTTAAAATTGAAGTTTTTAAGTTTTTAAATTTCTGAATTTTAAATTTCTTGCTTTTTTTAATTTTATGAATTTTTTTAACAAAATTTTAAATCTTGAGTGAGATATACATATTTACTATCAATTTCATACAGTTTTTATACACGAATTTTTTTAACCTTGAGCGAGATACACACATTTCATATAAAATGGTGAAAAATATTTATATCTTGCCCGAATTTTCGTGTGTGAAGAAAAACTCTTGTTATGCTTTTGTAAATTAAAACTTTGCTATAATTTTATAATATTAAATGTTATTTATGTATATATACGAATTTTTCCTATGTATTTTAGCTAAAGAAAGAGTGTCCAAGCTAATAGCCTAATATTCACCAAGAATTGGATGGTGGGCCTTGCTTTAGGGTCCCCTTTTGTGGTGGGGACTTGGGCTTTCTTTCAAAGACTTGCCCAAAATAAGACGAACTATATATGACGTGGATGTCACCATTTTTAAATTTTTATGGCCGGTACTCCACTTAAAAATTTTATCCTTTCCCCTTTTCACACAATTTTATATTTCGAAACTTGCATTTCCAGAAGGGCTGCCTACTTTTTTAATAATATTTATATATATCTAAAATAAATATTATAGTCATAATCATACTTTAGCTGATTAGGAAAGATTAACTTGCAAATTTTGTCTCCTAATTAATTAAATTATATAATTTTTGTAAGGATTTTCTTATTATTTGTTATGTCTCTTTTATTTTGTACTTCTTTGATACGTATTACTTGAGTTGTTGTTTATTTAAATAACTTCATCTATCTCTGTTTAAAAGAAAGAAATCTGCCATATTATACTATCTCGATTTCATGGATATTTTTGTTCTTGCTTGTTGCAATAGTCAAGAAGCAGCTTAATTATATATGGTTAGTTCCACATGGCACAACAAAATGGGGGTACATTATGTGTCAAATGGACACTAAAATTTTGAAAGGGGGAAGGTGTAATTTTAATGGATGAGATTAAAGATGACAAGATATTAAATTCTTAAAAAAAAAAGAGAAAATTGTCATTTAACCTTCTCTAGAGAATTAAGTGGCTAGGAATATTTATAGAAATTGAAGTGACTTATTTTACTCTTTGATGTTGATGTCACGTCTATGCACTAACATATACTATTGTATTGTAAGTGGTCTAGTGGGTAAGAGAGTTGTGTCTTATCTAAGTAGCAAAATGATAGATCCCAATTCCTTGGTTGGTGGGGTATCATATATATTTAGTAACTAGAAGCTTTTAATGATTGATTAAGGTCGTTGCTAAGTGATTTGTGTTGCTAATTATATGAATGTTTTGTCAATTTTTGTTTATCCTTTCTAATAATTAAGAAAACATCATATTAGAATCACTATGATTCACTATCATGAAGGAGGTTTTTTTCATCACAAATTTATAAAAGATTTATGTTATAAAATGTTTTTTTTTCACGTATTTCTTATTGGATCCAAATTTACTATAAAACTCATTACCGAAAATGCATTCTCACCGAAATAAAGAGTAAACTTCCTGATTTTTCTATATGAAAAATATTTTTTCTACCGATTCAATTAAAATATTTACTAAATAGCCACTCTCTAATATTTTTAAGTGAAAATTTTCAATAAAGAAATAGTAAATCTTTAGCGTCACTATATAGCTTGCTTAGGACCATAATTAGTATAAATTATATAGTGTATTAACTTCTAAAATCCATTGGGGATATCTAAGGTTGGCTTACAATTTTTATTGGAGAAATGAACAAGTTTAATGTGCATTTTTTCTTTTTGAGCTTAATTCTGAATAAAAACTTCTGGAAAATTAACCTAAATAACTATCCAGCCAATTGTTTAAACTCCAAGTACCGATTATAAATATATAATCATATATACAACTGTATATCATAAGTGTATAATTCTATTATATCGATTAAAGAAAGTAAACAATATATCTAATCGAATATTTGGGTAAAGGTTTTACAAACTATAAGTGATTACTACAATATTGAATCCATGTTGGCATATTCACTTGTTTATGGTTGGCATATAGTAATACAAACCCTACTATTGAACAAGAGTAGCTATTTTCATAACTAATCCCTTTATATATTTTCAACCACAAAAAATAAAATAAAAGGGGACAATAGAAGGGGTTAAAAGAGGTGCAAGTGGGAAGCGGCAGGTTGATCGATGTTTGCCATCTTAAATTTGCTACTCCTCAAGACGGTCACTTTTATTAAATAATAACATCAAATTTCTAAGAATTTAAACAAAAAATACATTGTCTTACTCTATTATAATATCTTAATATTTAAAAATTTAAATACTACTCAATTCCCTTTTAATACAAATTAAAAATGACAGTGAAAATAGAATAAAAAAGAGTAAAATGGAGAAAAATTACACACTATTAGTAAACATATGTACTTTTTTTATTATTAATAGCTATGATTTAAAATAATTACTATTTATAACTATAATTTGAAAATAATTACTATTTATAAATTTATATTTTAAAAAATTACTTAGCTCAGACATTTCGTTCACCTTTCTTCTCGCCCTCGCCTCTCTCCTCCCTCCGCCCTCTCTCTCGTGCGCCCCCCCTGTCTTTCTCCTTCCCCTCTCTCTTTTCTTCTTTCTCCCCTTCACTCTCCCTTCTCTCCTCCCTCTCCCGCCTTTCTCTCTCTCTCTCACCAATCATCCCAATCAATTTAATAAGTAGTATTTAAATTAGAACATTTTTTTTGCTGTATTTATATGTTGTATCTCAAAATAAGTTTTGATGTAATATTTAATGTTGTATAATATTTTATGAATTGTGTTAGTGTATCCGTAAATTTGAGAAAGTGTATTCACTAAAATTGGAGGTTTTGTTAATCTTTCCAAACAAATGTTGCTGTATCTGATATAGAGTGACTTGTCCTAAAAATCGCTGTATCTAGCAAAATGAGAAAGTATTGATAAGCAAACAGGTTGAGCAACAAACAGAGCGTATCGATATCCAACCAATTTGAGTGAATAGATACAATAAAAATTTATGTACCGCAATACACGTGGGTCTTGGAGATTGTATGTGAGATACATTGCAAATTTCAAAAGTAGTATCCGAGATATAAGAGTAAATGAGTACAATTTAAATTAGAGCTAATGGATAACTAAATACACGTATGAATACTAGTGAAATTAAAAAAATGAAGGCGATACAAGAGCCAATGAATACAAGCTAAATGTGCATAAGGAACATAAGTGATACAATAGAACGAGCAAGGCAAGAGCTAACGCATACAATCTCTTGTATTTTTGTTGTTTGTATCTTGTATACATGATTCTATTCATCGATACAACCTAAATGCGTGCATGAATACAAGTAGAATGAATGAATATAATGACACAAGCAATTCTAATGAATACAAGTGCAATTAGAGTTTTATTATTTGTATCTTTTGTATACCAACTATATTCATTGATACAATTTATATTCATCGATACGATGTGTATTCGTCTATTCAACTTAAATGCATGTATGAATACAACAAATACAATTGCCAGACACCTAAAAATATAGAAATATAGAGGGACAGAAGGTGACAAAGATAAAAATACAAACCTAAATGCATGTATAAATACAATAAATACAATCATCCGACACCTCAAAAATATAGAAATACAGAGAGAGAGAGAGAGAGAGACGATAAATACATTACGAAGAGAAAGAAAGAGGTGAGAGAGGGGAGAGAGAGAGAGATATAGAGAGTATACAACATCAATGCACGTATGAGTACAACAAAATAATCGCTTAACAATCAAAAAAATATACAAATATATAGAGAGAGGTAGAAGTACATAATACACACACACACACACACAGAGAGAGAGAGAGAGAGAGAGAGAATACAAGCTAAATTATGTATGAATACAACAAATATAGTTGTTTGATACCATTCAAAAATATTAAAATACAGAGAAAAGAGGAAAATATAGAATACACACACAAAGAGAGGTGAATAATATAATATACAAAGAGGGAGAGAGGGAGAGAGAGTAAGGGAGAAAAAGAGAGAGAGGAGAGAGACGAGCGAGATTAAGGAAAGAGGCGAGCAAGATTAAGAAGAGAGAGAGAGAGAGAGAGAGAGAGAGGCGAGAAAGATTTCTTTTTACCTAAAACTAATGTTATATATCGTAATTATGCAAAGTTTAACTACTAATAAATTATGCTCCAAATCGTTGCTATTTATTGAATTTGCCCATTAACTTTGGCACATATCTGCCTATAGTATCCCTTATAAGCCCAATTTATCAATGAAAAATTTCAAACATATTATCATGACCGGCTGCTCAAAATTACATTATATATTGCTATGTGAGACAACAATGATATTAAATTGAGCCCATGCTTTAATATCTTATCTAATTTAGTTTAATTCTATGTAAACTAAAATTTATTTTTTTATCTTTTAACTCAACAACTCAAAACATAAATCTCTTCCTTCATTCTCATTTTTCTTCCTCCGCATTCTTTTTTTTTTCTAAAAAAATTAAAAAAATTAAAAAAATTTATGAGAAAAAAAGGATTTTTGTGGTGGGTAAGGCTTAAACTCCATAACACCATTGCCGAAATTCAAGCCTAAAGTTTGAAATTAAATTTTCGTAAATACGCCTCCGTTGAATGAATATTATTTTTAAAAGATCGTGTACATATTGATGAGTTTAAATCTGAAATTTAGGTGATTTGATATAGTTATTGAGGTGTTTTGGATGGATCTTGTGCTTGAATTCTACGAAGAAGACGAAGCCGCTTATATAATAGTGTATATGATTGTATAAACACTTATAATTTTGTATAATGTTGGTATACTAGGTATAAAATTATATATCCATTTTTAGACACTAATGTAAAAGAAAAATAATTTTTTTTTGTATAATTATATATCAATATATAAATATTATATATTAAAATTCTTTAACTACTAATTTTAGAAAATAGTAAGTTATGCGAACGAAAACTTAAAAATTCTGTTATATAATTATAATATAGTGTTATAAACTGTGTATTTACGTAATTATCCCTTCATTGATTAATGGTACAATAAAACAACAGAATAGAAACGGAATAAGGTTATGAAATGCGAATTTGATTTTTCTTTTAAAAAAAAATTAAAAATCACATGTTTAAGATTTTCTTAATCATTTCGTAGGAATTTCTGAATTTATATTCAAGTTTTTGCAACTAATTGCCCTTATTTTGGGTGGATTTTACCTTTTTGGGTTCTTTTTAGATTGGTGGTCTTTAATTTTGCCCTTAGTGTTTTAAGTAATAAAAAGGAACAAATACCTCCAATATATTTTTAAAAATTTCAAAACAAAAAAAATCGTGTCAAAAAAATTCATGGTATTATTGATACTCCTGTACATATAATTTAACGCCTTAAACTTTTGTTCAAGCAGAAGTTCAATTGCATAAACTTTTGCTTATAGCCACAAGTTCCAATGAACTTGTCCTCGCGCTATTACAATTTCATTGTATTGAACTTGAACCTATGAAGCAAAAATTTCATACAATTGGAACTTATGCCCTTAAACATAATTTCAATTAGATGCTCTTTAGTACAAGTTCATGTTATTTACTTATGCCTCAGAGAAATAATTTCACAAGTATCAATACGCGCTTACGGGAAAGTGACATGCTTCAATAACATTAACGATACTACCTGCGCATAAAGCTTACGTTACTTAACTTATGCTTACCAGGCATAAGTTAAACATAACTTATGCCTGGTCATGTGCGAATTTATGCTTTAAAGCATGACTTTGGGCAAAACCTATACCTTTTAATTTTATTTATGCCTTGTAATTTATTTTTTATTTTTTTTTTGTTAAGCCATTTGACCACTTTTTATTATTTAAGTGTTGGAGGCTATTTAAAGACTTTAAATTTAAGGGCAAAAGTAAAGACCATCTAAAGTAGGGCATTTGTGCGGATGATTCATTTATATTTTGGCCCGAGTCAGCCCGTATTGCATCTAAATCCATGGTTTTTTTTTTTTTTAGAAAAAAAGAATTATTTGTAGGGAAAATAAGAGAGAGAATTACAATATCGGAAATGACCTCTCACCAAGAAAGTGAAAGTTTAGATAGCTAATAATAAAGTTACTAAGATTCCCCTCCAAACCCAAGTTCAAATCCGACTTTTTTCACGGATGAGGTATCTCTAATACTCTCTCCGTTTATTTTTACTTGTTCATTATATTAAAAAATAAATTTTTACTTTTACTTGTTCATTTTAACACATCAACAAAAAAAAATATATTTTTTAATTTTACCTCAACATTAACTCTTCATTCCCAAGTTTATTGAAACTAGAGGTGTACAAAAGCATTGCATAAGCCATGTCAAATCGAGAAAATCCAACTAGCGATTTTGTTTGATTCGCTATTGAAAAAAATCCGATAATAATTAATTTAATTTAATTTTAACTATACAAACAAATCAAATCAAATTAACCGAACATTATATGTATATTATTCTATAAATATTTTATATAATTAATAAATAATATCCTTAAATTTTTATATAATTTTTACCATTTAACATATTATTTCAAACTTAAAATTTGATTACTTTAATAATTTTATAACAATCAAAAAGTCGTGTAAATTACAAACTAATTCTAAGATAATTAATTCCTATAGAAAATGCACGCCTCTTAGCTGCAAATCAAAGAGACACAAAAAGAGGGCATTATTCCAAGTCGTGATAGGCCTTAAATGTTAATGAACCCAATCTTATCTTAGCTGCAGCTTTTTTAATTTTTTTTTTTAAAAATATATTGCCTTTTGTGATAGCAATTTATATTCAAAGGATCAGTATGAAAAGATAAAGATAATAGCAATTAATTCTTCCCTTTTTGTTCTTATTTGATTATCAATGTAGGAAGATAAAGACAATAGCAATTGATTTTTCCCTTTTTGTTCAAATGGACGGGGATTTTTGGTGAATTAGGATAACTATATCGTCTTATCGAAGTTGCCATTCTTTGGTGTCTATCCTTTAATTTAATGGTCTAAATTCGTGAATCTATCGACATGTTTAGACGTCTTCTCCACGTATTATTATGTATGCCTATCATCTTCATACATTAGCTACTGTGTTTGTATCGGAATTTGATGTTAGAAAGTGTGTATTTTTAAAGATATCATACCAAAAGGGATTGTCAAAAATGAAAGTGTCAAAAGAGATTGTTCGCTTTACTTTTATGAATTTTTTAAAATTTTTGACGAACGTTGTTAACCGGCATTTTAAAAAATAACAATATAACATGTCAGCGCAATTTTACAAGGATCTGGAAAGAGTAGAAGATTTATGCACTCACTCTATTTTAGGAGAGAGAAAGATTGTTTCTAATACCTCGGCTCAAAGATAAGTGTATCAAAGCCAAGCAGAAAAGAAATAAAGAAAGTAAAGAAGTCATGATAAAATACTAAAGACAACATGAAAAAATATACTAAAAAAAGGAAACTATAACAAAATTATTATGAAATAATAAAGCAAGAGGAAGAATATTGTAGAGAAAGAGTAATTTTATTTCTCTTGGAGGGGTTAAAGGGATGAATTACAATGGACGCAAAAATTCTCTATTTATAGGGGAAAATTAACCTAGTCCCAAAGTTGCTAACCCTAGCTTTTCTTCTAAGAAAATAGACATCCACCATAACTAGAATATATTTATAACACTCCCCCTTGGATGTCTATTTGATAGATAACGCGGTTCGTGAACCAAAGGGAAAAAATTCTAGTGAAGGAAAAATAGTACACATATCTTGGAATAGGCATTGGTAGTTGCCTCAATAAAATCTTACAATAAAAGTTTGTCAAAGTAAGGGAAAAGAGAGTACAACGTGTATTAACTCCCGATGAGAACATCAATCCAAGAACTTGAATCTTCGCATCTCAATTTTGTGCATCGTTTTCTCAAAAGTTGAAATTGGTAGATTTGGTGAATAAAATCACCACATTGTCTTTTGAATGAATTTGTTTCACATTATCACTCATTCTTCCTGGAGCTCATGCGTGTAGACAAACTTAGGCGAAAAGTGCTTCGTTCTATCTCCTTTTATGAATCCTCCCTTTAGTTTTATATGCATGCCGCATTATCTTCATATAAAATTGTGGATAATTTGTCACATTTCGATCACATTTTTCTCTAATGAGATATATCATGGACCTCAACCACACACATTCTGGGCCAGACCATGAATAGCTATTATCTCAAAAGATGATTTGATGAAGTGGCCACAATAGGCTGCTTTGTAACGCTAAGATATGACAGATTTCACATATAAACACATAGCTTGTTTGAGATCAAACTTGTGTGGGCTCATAAACATCCCGCACGCTAACCAACAAGATCGTCTTGCTAACGAATTAACCAAATGTCATGCCTATAGTATTATGATACATTAGTGCATCAATCACACTAAGATATGGTACTTCTGTGACTAAGGATTTCCTCATTATTTTCTTTGAGGTCGAATAAATTTTTATTTGCAACAATTGAACGAACAACCATCTATATTTAATGGATGTGTTCCATCCATATAAAATTATTTCAAAACCTTCCGAGTGTAGACAGATTGATATATAAAGATATCGCCTCGCTAAATATTCAATTTGGTGCATCAAGATAAAATTTTGTCTTTCCATCTTTCACCTCAAATTCTCTTTAGATAATCAATTGCCTTTTGAAGCTCGTTGTAGTTCTTATAAGGTTTATATCATCAAAATAAACAAGAAGTACAATAAAAATCTCGATGATTTTTTCATTTTGATTTTCTTAAATATGATTATGAACAAGTTTACGTGAACTTGTAAATGCTTCACCATTTTAAATCCTTCATGATCTTCATACAAATTTTGCTAACATTCATTAGTATTTAATTGCTTGACATCTTCTCGGTGTCTGGACTATAGGTCCAATAAGCTTTATGCTATCAATACGCATTATTTCACTTGATAATTATTTACATCAACATACTTTAATAGATGTAGAATTGGGATCCTTATAAATTTTTACAATATTGCTGCTATATTGTATCAAAGATATCAAGCCGATGGTATATAATTTATATAGGTTTGCAATTGACATAACTCATTGAGATCTCATCACTTTCAATATATTCTTACTTACCTAAACCTCTCATGAGATTTCATGTATGTTATGTCGTAAGCTCTTCAAGAGCACATTGACTCCTTTTTATTTGATCATTTGCTTCATTCTTTTTTCAAAAGATTATTGCAATAAAAATCGATTAATAGCAACTATCGCCATCACCATTACTAGCAACTATCAATACCACCACCATTATTAGCCACTAACACCAATCATTACCACTACAATCACTACAAACTATCTTCGTCATCGCTAACGAACATAAGTATATTATTTTATCATATAATAAATTTATTTTATTGTTGATATTTTCTAATATTTAATTATTTTTTATTTAAATATTATATTTAATATGTTTATAAATTAAATAAATTATGCACATTCGATATTAATAAATAAACAATCTTAATTATTCCGCATTCAAATTTTAAAATAATATTTTAATTTTTCAAATGCGCATTCAAATTCAAAATGTAAGTAAATAAGTAGATTATGGGATATAAGGGAAATCATTAGTTGTAATACTTCCTCATTAAAGTTCATAAGTAAATATTCTCTCTTTCTGAATTCGATTGTGACTCTTGTGGTTTGTGCAGGAGCTATTTTCTCCAATTAGATCTACAGAATTGTGCTTAACTAGATTAGTGTATTATGACATATTTTTCTATCTTTTCCGTATTATATTGGTTTAAAAAAAGTTTAAATTTTTTTTTGAAGAATTAATAAAACATAAATGATTGCAAATTTAAACTTGATTTGTTCAATAAGAAATTAAAGAAATAACTAAAAAGTTAATTACAATTTCATAATTCCTAAATTCATAATTCTCAATTCATAAATTTATGAATTAAAAAAATAAAAATATTTTTAAAATAATATTTATTTAGTATGATATTTTTAAAAAATATTTTCCCTTCCCATCCAACACGCCCTAAGTTCATAACATACTACTGGTTAGTGGAATACTTTCAGTTTCTTGGGGATTTTACCATTAAAATTTCCTTGAATATCTATTCTTAAAGTCATCAAAGTTATAATATCATATATCAAAGTTATTACTTGGTATTAGGAAATTCATAAAATGCAATGAAAAATTCTATTGTTTATGTATAATATATAGATAACTTTTTAAATTTATTAGTAAATTTTATTAGATATATACAATTTGTTCTAATTAAGCATCTAAATAAATGATAAAGTGTTTCAATTAATTAGATACTTTCACCTTAAATTTTGATAATTTTATGTGTGTGTTCTCAAGTGCTAATTCTGTGATCAAATAAAATATGTCATCTCCTTTATTTATATACATCAACATTAATTGAAATAAATGCAAGGTTTTACGATTTATTGATGACATATTTTAAATGATTAACTTGTCTACGTAGTTGACACTTGAAAACATGTTCAGAATTTTTTTTAAAATTTTAATCAAAAATATCTAATAGAAACACTTTATCGTGTTTTTGGATGCTCAATCCAAACAGATCATAGTTTAAGGGTCAATGAGATTTACCGATAAGTTCAAGAAACTATAGATGTATTAAATAGAATTTAATGTAACATATTTGCTACTATTTTAATTAGATTATCAAG